>OX465246.1:14477146-15077146 GCA_949987775.1 Aproaerema taeniolella
TGTTTCTGTTTCGTGGTTTTGATTATTTGGATATTTACTGACGACTTGGCTTTGCTACCTGGACTCTATCATTACCTTCTGTTTCGTGGTTTTGATTATTTGGATTGATATTTACTGACGACTTGGGTTTGCTTCCTGGACTTTCGACTTTTCGCAATACCTACACTGGATTCTGACACTATGGATACCACTATAAATTCGTTAGAGCTGATTCTACCAACTTGCCTGAAGTAACAACCAACCAAACTCCGAAATAAACAACCAAATACAAAATTAAATAAGTTCTGTTTTTTTTCTTAATATTATCACATTTTTTTTTATTCATTCGATATATAAAAAAAAAAACTCAAATATAAATTTCTTCTAATTTCTTAAATTTCTTATATAAATTTTCTTAATTGACATGACAGCTTGGCAAAGAAATACGATTGCATAATGCCGTACTTAGGATTAGTTTACCGTACTGAGAATCTTTTAATTATTATATTTTTATTTCAAAAGATAGATTTTTAATATTTTTTGTTAAGAAACGGGACCTTATAAATTAAAAATATTTTTAAAATGTCATACATAGCCCAAATGCGTTTAACTTTTTAATTAAGTAGGCATCGAACAATTGTGATTTTTTGTGACTTATTTCGACTTTTTTTATTTTTATTATGACATGGGTTAACTCTTGACCTCAATCTTGACCAAGGTTATAGATGAGGTCAACGATGGAGCGAGTTAACCCAGTAAATGTCAATTAAGGCACTGTTACTCCCACGCACCGACGGAACACAGCAAGCTGTTTGCCGTCGGACTTCAGTAGGCGAACCAGACGGCCCTTTGCAGAGCCTACCACACCGCATGAGACTATAGGACGCCACCTCAGATTCAAAACAAACTGATCGTTGCCTAAGATGGATTAATAGGAAGCAGGTCTCATTTGTGTTTCCTTAGTCGCCTCTTACGACACCCACGGAAAAAGATAGTGTGGTGTTATTCTCAACCGATAACCACACGATCAACTAACACAACGGTCGGCTAATTCAATGCAACATATGGGTGAAATCAGATCTTCGCTAGGTGGTGTAGTTCTTTTTGAGCAATGCCAAAATAAGCCTTATTTCGGCACTGCCTATACCTCTAGAAGGTCGAGCAAATCCGATACTTAGCGTTTCTTACCAGTTATTTACTTACGACTAATTGACGACTGATCCTGAGTGACATAAGATCTTCGCTAGGTGTGCAGTTTTTTTGGGCAATTAATCCTAATAGCTCATTAACGGGAGGGCGACCACTTGTCTCCTTTGCCGACTAATTTCGACCAATTGACGACTGATTTTCTGTCTAGTTGAAATCAAGATTTGACACCTGGGCAGTGCCGACATAAGCCACGCCCAGTTAACTCATAATCCTTACTAATATTATAAATGCGAAAGTAACTCTGTCTGTCTATCTGTCCATCTTTAACGCCTAAAGTACAGAACCGATTTTAATAAAATTTGGTACAGAGATACATTAGAGCCTGGGAAAGGACGCAGGCTACATTTTAACCAACAGTCTGGCACGATATAACCTGTAGTCCACGCGGGCGGAACCGCGGGTGGAAAGCTAGTAAACATACTGGGTGAAAAAGAACCTCCTAGCTATTTTTTAAAATATTTTTTCAATGGGAAAAGTCAATTTTTTGCCTAAACGTAGACATTACTCCTACACCAAGCACGCGAGGGGTACGAATAGCGCTCGGAGGGTGCGCCTGTGTGGTGTCTACGTTTAGGAAAAAAAAAATCCCCACCCCCCCCCCCCCAAAATAAAAATATGAAAAAAAAAAGTGTTCAGTAAGTGATACTGGTTCAGGATTTTCAATAAAGCTAGGAGGTTCTTTTTCAACCTGTATGTCGGGTTGTTCTGACGCACTTACTGCCGTACTCAGAGACGTCAATTAAAGTTAAGAAGTAATTAAATGTCATGCTATCCTTGTTTATATCAACAAGAGTGAAAGAGACAACATCAGAGTTTAATAGTACTTAACTTTAATTGACGTCTCTGAGTACGGCAGCTAACTAATGAACATACTATGCGGGCCAACTAAGAATAGGATCGCGTTTGTAGCCAACTTCATATGATAAATGTCAAATTAGTAAGGCCAGCAAAAAAATTGCCATACAAAAAAAAATTTACTTGTCTCCCAGAAGAAGAAACTTTCTTTCATAAAAAACAGAAAAATATTTCTTAATCGCTTATTCGTACTAAGTACTTCCTAGTAGTATAAAATATTAAGAATTATCAAATACCTCATGAAAGATGATTACCTATATTTTTTGCTACATTTTTTTGCACGCTATACGTATCATTAATGAAGTTTGTGAATATTGCGGAACAAGATATGGTGTCTTGACAGTCCTATTCTTAATTGGCACGCATAGTACCACAGGAAAGAGTACATATGGAACTCTATAATAACGCCAAATTTACTGACAACATCTGATCTGTGTTGCGTTGCGTGTTGCACACGTAACATCAATCACCTACCACAGAGCAATATGTGAGTGATTGGTGGGCGGGCAGCGGCAGCGGTACGAATTTAGTCCGCATCCGGCTAATACGCATTACTAGTCTTAGAACTTTTACACGTAAAGCGGACGTCTGGGATGCAGAGCATCACCTTTTTTATTTTATTTATTATGAAAAGGATTAACTGTTGACTTCAATCTTGGCCAAGGTTACAAAACCACAGTTTAACAATACAGACTACACCAAACCTTAGAAAAAAAGGTTTGGTGTCTATATCTAACCGTAGTTTCTAAAACCTCTGAATGACTTTTACAGTTAATGATGGCATCATCTCCTTGGCTTTTAAATCGAGTAATACGGTCAGATTTGACACAAAATTATGGAACTGCACCACCAGCTGGAGATTACCAATGTATCGACACCCATACCCCAATCGGACACATACGCCAAATGAGACTTTCCAGGAATCAGTCTTTCGATCCTGCTACTTGCCTTCAAAGCTTTCCTAACATAACTAAACCTTTAGATGATGGACAAAATAAAATCGCAGAAATTTAATTTTAACATTTTATTTAGGAAAAATTATGCATTTAACATAAGAAACTTAAATTATTCAGTGAGTAAAATAAAAAAAACTGATTTAAATTAACTAACCAACATTGTTTTCCTCACATGATTTCATTCAACACTTAAGTAAGTATATAACATTTTAGAAACAATGAATGAGTTCAAATAAAATTAGACAAAAATTAAGAGAAGTTAACTAAGTAGTATATTCCCCTTATCTAATTTGTGCGTCTTCTCTTAAAACCTTTACCCTTTTTAGACTTCATTTTGTGTTTTCGAGCAACACGAGTGCCAGTAATTTCATCTGCCAACATTCCAACTGTTGTCAACTTTTTCCTACGATTTTTTTCAGCTTTGGTTACTGGTAGGCGTGTGAGATAACTTTCTTCATATTCAGTTTTTTCTTGTTCATATTTGGATACTGAATGTTTTACATGGTTGCCTGTGCTTACCTCTACAGGAGCCTCTGAATACTCTTCACGAAGTTCCCTCATTACACTGGAGTTCAGGAATTGTTTCTTTGAGCGTTCTTTATTTTTCTTTTCACTGTCAACTCGAGACATGCTTTCATCAAAGTGTACTGCAGCTAATTTTGGAGGAACATATACTTTAGTTTTGTTTACTTTTTCTTTATCTTCCTCTTCTGATGCAGAAGAATCGTCATCTGAGTCATCTACTTTGCTTACTAAGTTGTCAGGATTAGCATGAAAAGATTGTGGATCATCATCATTTGTACTACCAACAACAGCAGTTTTCACTAATTTATCAATTTGATACTTTAATTTTGAATCTATCGGTCTTATCTTTTCGAGGACTGTTCTTATTTCAATTAATCTGTCAATAGATGGATCAGATTCAATTCTCTCACCAGAGGATTTCCGAAGAACAATGTACGTTAAATTTATCAAGTAACTAAGAAGCATTTGGTATTTCATTTCCAAGAAACTGAGACCTTTGTCAGTAGATATTTCTCCACTTTTGACTCTTAGCAACATGTTATCCACAAGCTGTGTGACTTGCTGGATGTTTGTATTCATTTCTTTTAACAATTTCACTGCTTGTGGTAGATCTGGTTTCTCCGTTTCATCCAAAGCCTAAAACAGAATTTAAATTATAGTACAACCGCCTAAATGAGTCCTCGCCCGCGGAGTACAGGGGGCGCATTCATGTCATAACTCAGTTCGCTCGCTACGCGGTTAGCGTTTACACGTGTTGACAGTTGCGGACGCTTTGTGAAAGTTATACATGAGATTACATTCTCAAGATCAGTCAAAATATCTTCGAACATAGAATAAATAGTCATTGCAAACAATGGCTTTTAACATACAGACAGGTACGAATATTTGAGAAAAAAAAACTCGACCCAAATCCTGATGAATATCAACAAGATATACGAGTACTAGACCCTGGGCCAGGCTATTATTTTAGGGCCGGTGTTTCAATGTTACCTTATCTCTTTGCTTAAGTTAGGTTAGGTATAATATTTGGGCGTGGTGTTCCGCCGTTTCCGAGGGAGATTCCCGGTTGCAGACACCCCCGGAAAAACACCCGGGAAATAGTGTTAGTTAGTTTTATTTTATTTTGTTTAATTATAATTCATATGTATGTTTGTCTGTAAGGTATTTATCTATGGGCCTTAGACGCTTGATAATAAATGATTTTATTATTATTATATTTAAGCTAAGTCTCACATATGAAGGGTTGAAGTGTATTTCAATCCGGATATTCTTCGCCTTAACTAATCCGAGATAAGTCACAATATTGCAACTTAATGAACAGAAAACGCTATTTGTCTATGATTTTTGTTGTCATTTGGTATTTTTCTATGTCTATGCATTTCTAACATGACTTGCATGACACTTCTATTGATAAAAATAAAGGAGAATGGGAATTTTGGTCTATAAATAATCAAAAACAAAAAAGTGATTGGCAGTCTCAAGTACCCATAGCATATCAAAAGACTCATAATAAGAAACATTTTATATGGCAGCCAACTCGAGTCATGGTTAGAAATATAATAAATAAACCGCGATATATCTACACTAATATTATAAAGAGGAAAGATTTGTACCTATTTTTGTATGTTTGTACGTTTGTATGTTTGTATGTTTGTAATGAATAGGCTCAAAAAGTACTGGGCCGATTTAAAAAAAATCTTTCACCATTAGGATGCTACATTATCCCTGAGTAACATAGGTTACATAATTTTCCCGAATTCCCACGGGAACGAAGTCCCGAGCGGGATGCTATATTTCATAAGTGTGAACTCATTTTTAACTAGAACTATTTTTATTTACAGTCAACATAATTAGTTTTTGTGATACAAGTGCGGATTTCTAATTATCACTTGCTCAACGGTGAAGGAAAACATCGTGATGAAACCCGCCCGTCCAAGAAAATTCATTTCGAAAGACTTGCGCGGTCCACCAACCCGCATTGGGCCAGTGTGGTGGACTATGGCCTAAATCCCCTTCGTGTTTTCGAAAGGAGGCCCGTGCCCCTCGGTGGGGACTGGGGACGTATATGGGCTTGTAAAAAAAAAGTGCATTTCAAAAGTCTTTTAAGTACTTATAAAAGAAAATATTTTATACTTCCTAAACTAACCCTTGTATTCACACAATTATTTTTTTTTTATTAAAAAAAAATTGTGTTTTTAGAAACGCATAATAATGCGTTTCTAAAAATGCTTAGTCCTGAGACTGCCGCTTGATGCATAAACTATACATTTTTCCCATTCTCCTTTGCAATTGAAGAAGTTTTTAAATCAATTTCACGATATTTCTGCTGCAAAAATGAATGAAAACTGGTCTACAACCAGAAAATAGCCATTATTTCATTACTAGCATAGCGTGTTGATTTTTGCGGGTAAGAAATAGAGTATCATGAAGCAAGACACATGCCAATGCAGATTGCAACTTTAGCCAGGGGGGTGTCACTCCGCAGTTTAGGCATGTTCGCGCGGCGAGTTTCAACTTTCAACCCGCGCTCGCTGGCATACTCAGTATGCCCGCCGCGCGAACATGCCTAAACTGCGGAGTGACACCCCCCTGCCGTGAGCTAAATTTACCACTATCATTTTCTAAGGGGTCAACTCAGCCCGGGATCATGCCGTGAGCTAAATTGACCACTATCATTCTCTAAGGGGCCAACTCAGCCCGCCATCACATCATCCAACCATCCAGCTCATACTTTGTGGCCGTCGTCGTGCTTATAAAAAAAGATTTTCGATTAAATTGACTTATCTGTCAAATTTGTACTACTAATCAGAAAATTTTAGCTCGTACATCTGCTGCGGCTAATCTAATTGTAAAAAATAATGGAAAATTCATTTTTGTATTTATTTCAGAGCTATCTTACGAATATTTTTAAAGTAAACATTCCTACTAATATTACGAGTACAAATGTGAAAGTAATGTCTATCTATATGTTGCCTTTTCAAGTTTTCACGCCTAAACCACTGAACCGATTTTGATGAAATTTGGCATGGAGATAGTTTGAGAGACCCAGGGAAGGACATAAGCTTTATTTTATGCCGATAATTTATAATTCAAATAGTCCCACATTAGGCCAATCAAAGAAAAAGTATAGAGAGAAAGGCTTGGAACACAATTTTTAACTTAGCAACTTTATTTGGACTAGTTAGGAGGTGAACATATCAAAAGTCCCCGCCCGTAGCTGTTAAGCCAAGGAGGGAGGGGGGTTTGCAGGTCTCATTTTTTGGTTTTTGGGATATATCTCAGAAACTATGCGCCTTAGCGATATGAGACTTTAAACAAAATGAAAGCTGAATAAATTTGACAAAATGAAAGCTGAATAAATTTGCTACAAGTTTTACTCATTCAAGTTTTTCGATATCTTGTATAGTTTTCGAGATATACGCTCTTGAAAACTTTCACATTAATTTTTTTTATTTCAGCCCGGGACTTCATTCCCGTGAAAATTTGGGAAAATTATGAAGCCCATATTACTTAGAGATAATGTAGTATTCTAATGGTGAAAGAATGTTTTAAATCGGTCTAGTAGTTTTGGAGCCTATTCAATGCAAACAAACACAAAAGAAATCTTTTCTCTATACAGGGTTAACGGAAACTGCAGGACGTGATAGGGCAGCCAAAATGCAACAATTTTAACCCACCTTATGTATGACCGAAAGTTAATGGTTTTCGAGATTTTCTTAATTAAGATTTTTTTCGAAAATACCCAGATTTCCTCATTTTAACCAAAATTTTAAAATAAATGCTTATTGGATGGAATTACATTTTACTTTTTTTCAAAGTTGAAAGTTTAATAAAGTTACGAAAGTCATTCCCACCCGAAATTCCTTAGCAGTTTTAAATAATGATCCTAAAAGAAGATTCAAAATTTTAAAATTTTCTTTGTAACAGGTTAAATACCGATGCTTATGTAAAAATTACACCATGTGTTCAAAATACTTAACTAACCATGGCCCTAGCCACTTCCAAAGTTAAATTATGAATAAATGATCACTTGCAATAAAAATCAAAACTTAAGCTGTAATTTCTGCCAAACGCTTTACAGCTTGTAAGTAAATTATATGCGATTGTACCTACAATCTGAGCCATGATTTTTTTTATGATGTTCAGAGAACTATAACAATACTTTTAATAGCACCCAGACTTCTAAGTAAGTAATTTTTGTAAGTACCTTCAGAATCTGGTAGCTGAAAATTGGCCACCGGCCAAGGCTAGCAGGTATTCATATGTTAATAGTACATTTTAACACTACTCTTTCCCACACTTTTGGTTAATGACGTAAAGTCTGGCGGCCCTGGGATCTTAGTCTACATTCACAGATACACGGGCAAGTGCCAAGTATTACTGGCAAATTATCACGAGCGTTTCCGTGAGTCGGAGGGCACGTTAAGCTATCGGTCCCAGTTGTTATCAATTGATTAGTCGTTAACCAAGTCGGAGGCCATTTGGCGGTGTGAAAACTTTGAAACCAAGATTAGGCAAGTTTGTCACATACTTGATTATATCTACACGACGATAATGAAGGAAGACCATCATTGCAAAATTGCCTAAACGCCAAAAAAGTTTGGTGGTTCTGGTCAGAGGGTTATGTTAGCAGTTCGGAAATGAGGTGGCTTTCGTCCAACGTACAAGAATAACAAGTCTAAATTTCACTTAAAACTTACAAAGAACTTGTAAATAACTTGAAATGTCATAGGTATGTACCTGAACCATTTTGCAGTATGTGACGAGATGAACAAATGAAAACAATGCAATGCAATGTTTTGTGTTAAAACAAGTGCAATTTATCGGTTGTTCTTCTGTTAGCTACCGTTGTTCTTGATTAAGTTCCTTATGTATCAACAATACTTTAACAAACGCAAAAAACATCACGCGGTTCTCACGCAGCTACTATTAGTGTTGCCAACTAGACTAATTCGGAGGTTCGAAATATGCTAAAGTGATGTTTAAAATATGCCAAAAAAATTCTAAATTTTTAAGTTTAATTTTCTAATACTTGAAAAAGTGCTAAAATAAAATGCCAAACTAATTTCACATTTTAATCAACAATAGTTTCGGCACCAAACATCAACACATTTAAAAACTTGCTAGACAAACACATCACAGGCATAAAGTCTAAATGAATGTCGTTCAACTGGATGCAGGCAATAATCAGTTGTTTCAACTGCCTGCCTGTCTAAAATAATAATAAATAATAATAATAATAATTGCCCGAGATTCAAGGATCTAGACAAACAATAATAATAATAATAGAGGCGAAATCCCCAGAAATGGGAGAAGAAAATGGTTTTTCTCCAATAAAATAATAATAATAATAAAGTCCCTAATACCAGCCCTGGATGTAATACCAGCCCTTTTACATATTTTTCTCTTTTAATTAGGTTTTCTATTAGTAACATGTGTACCAAATCTGGCAACACTGGCATGAATATGTCAACGTGGCTAAAAGGACTAGCTTCCAGGCCAGAAAATAATTAATAAATAAAAATATGTCAACGTCAGTTTCAAATTTATTTATTAATTTTTAATTTATCCCTTTCGGGAAAGGCAAAGGAAACTCTGTCCATACAGCCATGTCTTCAGTAAAAAATCTTCTTTCTTCAACTTAACCTAAGCCCTAAGCTCCTCATGTTCTGCGTAAAACCGTATAGCGTCTGTTTTACGAAAACTGGCGGCGAGAAGCACAACTGCGAGGATCTTTGTCGGTACCAAACGGAGCAGAAACACTGTTATAACTTGAATTTTTCATCACTACACGAATTTTAGTCAATTTACTGCATAATACACTATCACTATTACACATTAAACAACTTTTTCACGCCGAAAACGAAAATTCAATTGACAAAGCAACCGCTCACGCCGAATTCCCGCCAAAGACCTTCGTCAGTTTCAAATCTAATCTAAGCTTGAACTGAGCGGACGACGGCCATTTTCCTATTTTTTTCGACACTTTTAGAAGCTGCTAAAATAAGGTTTTATTCACATTTATTCAGCTCTACGTGTTGTGATTCGTTTGATTACGTTTAGGGATAGTGTACTGCATGGATTACATAGTAAATATATAAATGTTAACCTTTCTGTTAATGGGAATTGATGGGGTTGCAATTACATTCAAGATTTGTATGGAGTACATAATGCCAGCCCCCCCAGGCTGGGAGGCTACCACCGTTCTTGCGTGAATTTGACGCGTTGATTTTGATGCTGACGGAAGGAAGCTGATTCAATTGGTACCATGGGGACGCATTGTTTGCGAACTAGTGAGAAAAATATAAGAATGAATGACGTCGGGGATCTTAAATATGGATATAAGAAATCTATAAGAAGTCAGAAAAATATAATTTGGGTTCCCAAAGCTCTCAAAGATCTTGAAGCATACGAAGCATAAGACAAAATTTGATTAAATCTCACTTTGGCCTGCCATGACACGTCACGTGACAGGCCGTCTAAGTCGAAGCTTGAAAGAATGAACGATCTCATGCGTACTCTTTTTTTCTTATGAAACAATTGGTACCATGTAAGGATTTTCCGACTCTATGGAAATTGATTATCACGCTTTTGAAGTAGGCGACCCCTCCGGCGTCAACATCGCAAGTTTTCCTTTGAAAAACATTATTTAGCGGCTTAATAAAATACATAATTTGTAAATTTGTTGTTAGAAAGTCATTTTGTATATAAACTAAGAAAGAAAACCTTCGAAAACAAAAATATTTTTTTTTCGTAATTTTGAGTTTTGTTTTTGTATGTATTTTAAATTTTCCCGCGTGATGTTTCCCATCCTTCCATCTCATTTCACATCTCGCTCTTGTATCAAAGAGTATGTAGTCTTGTAAACTCCTTGGCTCTTGTCATTGTAACTTGCTGTGGAGATAAACATTTGAAGTTTTTACAGTAATCACAATAATCTTTTTGGCGAAAACAAAAATCTGTTGGTGATTAAGTACTTTTGAGGGCAACCACTACTAGATAAAAACTTAATATTACCCATTAGACAGACTGAAACTATACAAAAGCAATTTGATTGCAGAAGAAGTCTTTATGTTGTGGAGAAACATAATCTTCCTTATCAATTTAGTGGCTACTGGCACAGTAAAGACCCACTGCAAACTTGAGTTTTCTTTAAGATGTCTGGAAAAAGTCACAAAATTGATTCAATGTGCCTGAATTTTTATTTTTGTTTGTACATGTGAGTGAAGATAGAAAATGATGGGATAAACACCTGAAGGAACTTCTAGATACCATGAGGAAACTCAACTCTTCGACTTCATCAGTATACACAAGACGTAATGCTAATGCACCTTCCAACAAGTGATATTCACCTATAAGACACTGCGGACATTCCGGAGAAAGTTCTGTATTTATTTTCAACAGTTTTTTTCTTGGATGAATTATGACAGTTGGATTTTTAGTTTACTAGGTGCTTTATTGGGAGAATTTATTGGAATAAAATAAAATTATGTGGAACAAGTTTTTTTATTCATATATTATACATGTTAATCTTATTATATCAGGTATCACTCATTTTCCAAACAAAGTCCTTGTAACAGGCTCTATACATCTTATTCTCAACCATCTTCATCATTCTCAGTTTTGTTCTTATTCGAATACCCATCATTCCAAAAATTATACATTCAGTTTTTGATTGGTGCTAGAGCCTTTTACTATGTATCTTTACTGTCAACTAGTTAAAATCATGTAACTCTATTAGGAAGTTCCCAATACACAATAAATCAAAGTTATTATGTTGGTTTGATTGGTAGTCTTCCAACAATATTAATTATCATATCATTGACGGTGTTCTCAGTGTACATACATGGCAGTAGTTGTGTTCGTGAAGAATTATCTTAATGAAAGGCAGCCACATCCCTGAGAAAGTTCGATTTTTTTTTCTCAGCAGCTTTACCACGATAACGACAAACTCGCGCTCGGCTCACGCTGAAACTTCACTTTGATTGCGCGAGGGTCCCGCGCTAAGAATTGCTCGCCCTAAGGCGTTGTCAATGTTGACATAGGACCGCGGTGTTGTTGCGGCGCTGTCACTAACGTACAGTCAAGAGCAGGTCACGCTTTACACTACCAATTTAAGCTGAGCTCTGATTTATACTGCGCGCCATACAATGCAGGGCCGGTCCAAAGTGTCAAGCTTGCCAGTCATCTTTTAAAAGCTTACTTTGCACATGCTTTACAAAACCTAAGATGACTCACTTCACCTGGAAATAAATTAAGTTAATGAAAGCAGATTAATTAATTCTTTTCATCTTATTTAATATAACTGGGAAAACTTCATCTCCTTCAGAATGAAATAACATATTGTAAAAAAAGAAGTCTAAATGTGTTTTTTATAAGATGTACTTCAGAGACTGTGCTCAGAGGCTGCATTGGCTCATTCCGCCTGCCCCTTTTTTCCATCGGACATCCAGATGCACTGCGGGTATCACCCTAATCTTGTCAAGATCCCTCGGATACGTACTGAGCGCTATTCTTCATCTTTTATATTGCGCACTGCCAAGGAGTGGAATTCCCTGCCGGTGTCTGTATTTCCGAGTTCATACAACCCAAATATCTTTAAAGTACGAGTGAATAGGCTTCTTCTGGGTGAGTTCGCTACATCCTCGACCACATCTTTTCCCTAAGCTAGATTGTGGTCAAGAGCGAACCCATCTAAATATATAAAACAAAGTCGTGTTAGTTACACCACTTATAACTCAAGATCGGCTGGACCGGTTTCCATGGTTTTTGATTTGTTGTATTTCTCTCCATCCCGAATAGCAGAATAACTATTAAAAACATTGGAAAATTGACGGGAAAATTCCCACGGGAACGAAGTCCCGGGTGAAAAGCTAGTTTTTTATAAAAAAAAAAAAATTACTTCAGACATTACAACACAAAGAATGTAAACAGAAAATACTAGTGTTGATATTATCTTTGGGTAACACAAACAGAAGATGAGCAAAATAGAAAAACTAAATAAAAAGATGGAGACAAAAAATAAATAAAATAGTAAGACAGATCAGTTAAAAATAGGAAGTAATGAAAAAACAAAAAGAACAACCTTTAAGTTTCCCGTCTGTTCTTTTCGGGGGAAGACTGCACCTTTGCAAACAGACAGACTCAAACAAATGTTATTGACATAAGTAGGTACTTAATTAGAAAAATTTCATTCAATTTTTGATTTTTTGTGATTTTGCTAATGTCAGAGTATTTCAAGTAGTATAAAAATAGGGAAAGGCAAAAAGTTACCAACATCAAGTAAAGAAACTCTAATGGTTGTAATAAACCAGAGCATCGTCTGTTGATCAGCAGGGAGCACCGCTAGCAGGTCAGGATGATGATGACTTTGGAGCACTAAGATGTTATGTTATGACAGTCGAAACATTTAATGTTCTATGAAGTTAAGATATTTTGAATTGAGTTGACACATTTAGGTTAACATTAGGTTCCTTTTAAAGTTTTCTTCAAAACTTTTAAAAGGAAATATTTGCAAAGTCCTAGCAATTCGTACTTGTGTGTTTGTGCAGTGTTGTGTGTAGAAAAACGGCTTCACTCAGCTCTAAGTTGTTTCTTGTAAGACCGGCAGAGTGAAGCCTGAACGTAAGTGAATAGGTATAGTGTGATGATGAAATAATGTGTCATAGAACAGACATAGGTACGTTCATAAATAATGATAAGTATATGTAAAAGTTGGTATGATAATATTTGCTTATTATGATTATTAAGTATGTTAGATTTGATAACACTTTGGCTTGGCTCCATTATATTGACTTGAAATTGTAAGAAAGAAGAACAAACAAACAATCTCAGTAAAACAATATTAAGATTTTTGTGTTAGGCCTACAAAACTAATAGATAAGTTCACCAACACTTTGGAATAACTACCTACCTGCGTTTTACCACTGAAGGTATTTTCAACACATCTCTAAGTACAGAAAAAACCATGACAACTTCCGAGAACTTCTGCAGAAGATTGATAGGCAGATTACCAATGATATTACAATAGATAACTCATATCTTACCAATGGCTGCGTAAAAAATGCGGCGATAATATTTTCCATGCCTCAGAAAGTCTGCTTTAGAAAAGATTCTAGATGAAATTCCATCCACGGCGATAGGAAAACACCACAAAACTTACTTGGTCTTGAAACCTTTAGTAGTTAGTTTAACAGTATACGTTTTACGTGGAATTCGTCTTCCGACTCAACACCACTACACGTACTACACGAAAAACTCAAAAATATTGTTAAATTATGCTACAATTACAAAATAAACTTCTCAATTTTCTTCAAAACATCTTGATTTTAACATTTTCAATAGTGACACAGTGACAGTGACAATTCGTTTTAATATTATAACCCATCAATTTATTTTTTGTTTTCAAGGTAAAAAAATAATTATTACATTAAAAATTAACATTTAGTTTTAATTTAATCAAAATAAAGATCAATAAGTAATGAAAAACAACGAATACATTTAAATACTGCAGCAAAACAAAACGCACTGCAAGTATCATGAGAAAGTCGTTCTTTCATTTGTTTTCACACTAGTACGCCAAAATTCAATAAAAAAATTGATTTTGATTTTGACGGCTACTAAACCATGGTAACTTTTGAATCAACTTCAATATTTTGCGTGAACATCAAATTCAAATTACTTAACTGTGCGTTCTGTTATGCTGCAGTATTATTTTACTTTGTTCTTATAATTTACCTTTCAATGTATGTTTAAATTTTAATTACCCTTAACATTGATTTATGGACATTTTTATTGTTTACTTTGAAAACAACTAAAAAAATAAAAATGGGTCATCGGTCGTGCAGTCACATTAAAACGCATAAACTGCATAGGATGACAAGGCTGTATGATTCTTAACCTTTGCCTGCCGCAATGCGAATAATAAAACAATAAATAAACTAAATAGTCTGTGACTGTCATCGTAAGGCGAATCAAAAACGACAACAACAAAAATATTTACCGTTTGTTTAATTTTCTTCCGCGTTCACTTGTAGTTTCCAACCTCGATATTGGCAAAATTTTCTTACATAAAAAGACAGACCCATATATGCACAAGAATAGAATTGTTTGCACCGTGATCTCTTTTAGTTTCCAACATTGGCATTGGCAAAATTGTCTTACATAAAAAGACAGACCCATATATGCACAAGAATAGAATAGAATTGTTTGCACCGTGATCTCTTGTAGATTCCAATCTTGGCATTGGCAAAATTGTCATAACTTTTGAAGACAGAGCCACCCGTAACATGACCCAGTGACCGCCATAATAATATTCCTAAAAAAGGATTGACTGATTGGGATAAATAAAGAATACCGCTTGCCATAACCTACCTTTGATGACCTACCAAGAAGTGTGTGTGTGTAGGATTACCAAGGAACATAATACTCCCTGGCGGGAGTATTGAGCTTAAAAACATTAACCGTAAGTACCCAAATAAAATTAAATGTTTTGCTACGTGATTCTGGTCGAATTGCAATAACATTACATTACATTACCCACATAAACAAACTTGTACTTGAATGTTTAAAATGTATAATTGAAGCTGAAACCAAGGTTGGCATGTCAGGAAACTTGCAAACATTGGATACGATTTGCACAGCTATTGTAGAGTTAATGACGGGGTTTTTAGTTACTAAAACCCCGTCATTAACTCTACAATAGCTTTAACTTTCCATTTAGTTACTTTTGAATACACAATATACCTAATATTTTAAGCCAGGAATAATTAATAAGTTTATAAGAATCAATTAATCCACTTTCATTAACCAAATCCATTTTCATGTCATAGCAAACAGACGACTAGATAGCGAGAGTAGCAGGCCAGCAATGGATGGAGGCTGCTAAAGATAGAGATGAGTGGAATAACTTGGAGGAGGCTTTTACCCAAAAGGGTCCACAGATGATGAAGAATCTAAATAAAAGAACACAAAGTAATTTAATTAACTTAATTTCATTTATTAACTTTGCATTTTTAATAATATTAATTGATTTGATTTAATTTAATTGCAATGTAATGTTATGTTAGATAATGCATGTGGAATGAATAAAGCTTTATTATTATTATTTTCATTTTAGGTGGAGTATGGAGTATTGCTCACAAACAACGGTGATACTTTGAAAGCTCTACCCGTTTCACAAGCTCAGGCCAGCAGACCCACGGAAATTAAACAATGAATTTAGGTATTCTATGTATGCCAATATATAATGCCTTCCTAGTACCTATTGATGCCAAAAGAACAATATCTAGTGCCATCATAGTTTAAGAAATAAAGGTCGTTGTTTGTGGGACTGCTGGATGGATAACAGCTCAGCAGACCCACCTCTCGTACACGGAAATGGCTAAAGTTAGAGACATGGTACTAGTTCTAAGCTTAAATGCTTTCATTGGTGCCATCGAGAAAAAAGTTTCAAACCTAGTGCTTCAAGCGTTTCGGAGCTATAAAACGATCTTGGTGTGCCTGCTATGATGTTTGGTCTGCTGCGTTGAACCCTCCGCCCAGCAGGCACACCAAGATTGTTTTATAGCTCCAAAGCGCTTGAAGCAACCCACAAACAATGACCTATATTTCTTAAACTATGAAGGCACTATACAGGGTGTTAAGTAATTCGATCTTATCCGAAAAAAATTTTTGACTTCCCATACAAAATGATTTATCAGCTGATGCAATTTGTATGGGAAGTAAAATTTTTTTTTTGTATTTCGGCATTTGTTCTTAGGGAAAGTTGTTCAGTTTCATGGGCTTATTTACCACCCAAGAGGATAAGATCGAATTACTTAACACCCTGTATATGGTTCTTTTGGCATCAATAGGCACTAGGAAGGTGTTATATATTGGCATACATAGAATACCTAAATTCGTTGTTTAAGTTCCGTGGGTCTGCTGGCCTGAGCCACACGTTTTACAAGGCTGTGAAACATGACTGGCATGTAGGTACGGTGAGAACTGAATCACTGAAGATTTCATTTTACTGTTACTGATCCCAACACATAGTCGTAGGGCTGGCCTTTCAGCGGCTCTTCCACCTCAGATAACATATGAATATATCAGATACCTACATTAATAAACACTCGTAACACACACACACACACACATTCACACACACTTACACTCTCTTTCAACTTTTACTAACATTATGAATTTATGATATATATTTTTATTTTGTGTTAATTTGTGATAAGTACCTATAGATTTAAAATTAAGAATAGAATGGTCTCACGAAGAGCGGTGGCTCCAAACACAGGCGAAAAGCCTAAATGGAGACACTAGCGACTCGCTTACTTTTAAATTGTTTAAAGTGAAATAAAGATATTTATTTATTTATTTTATTTATTTACTGAAATTATAATATTGTTAATTTTGTGCATAATTCTTTATTTCAGTGAAATTTGGGTTACGAATTGAGACTTGTTTTGGAAAATGAATTAAAGTGCATAATTGAATTAAAAAACTTATTTAAAAAAAAATTGTTTTATTCCAAATATTTCAAATTTTTATTCTTAAGTACTAGGGTAAGTCTAGTTATTTTTGAATTTGAATTGTTATATACTAAAGTACAGAGGGCCGCACATGAGGTTACCACATGTATGCACTCTGCAATATGAATGGCTTCAGTACACCTAGTATGTGTTTGTTTACTTCAACATATTAAAAGATTAACTAAGTACATTCAGTAATTTTCAAGATATTGTTGAAATAAATATATTGGGTTTTGAAAGCAGCGATTCAAAATTAACTGACTAAGTAGTTCTTAAATATTTATTTATGCTGTCTTATTAGATTCCCTATCCAGAGAACACTGCCTATCTCCAAGATAACAACTGAACCTGACATTTTCCTAAGAAAAACTAGAAATTGGTTTTGAAAACAAAAACACATTGTTTCAATTATGCACTGAACTTTTTCCAGTATATCACTGTTTCGGTGCGTCTAACATATCACCGTTATGGAACAAATCTAGAGCTAATTATAATTGCATTCATTTTTGCCCAGTGACGGGGCACCGCTAGGTATAGACACACACCATTTCTTATATAATAATATGTAAAATGAAAAGACATTAAAAGGAACGTAAGCATATATTTTGTAACTTGATAAAAATTGAGGAGTTGAGTTTGCTTGTGGTATCTAAGTTCTGTTTTACCGTCTTATATTTCTTCACTCACTCACATGTGAAATTTCAGGCTCATTGAATCAGTTTGATGGCTTTGTCCTGACATCTTAGGAAAACTCAAGTTTGCGGGGTCAGTGGGTCATGTTAGGGGTGGTCCAGTGCAGTGCCGGTATCCACCAAATTAATTAAGAAAACTATCTTCCTTCTAAGTAGTCTGTGACAGACAGTATTCTGCAGTAGAATCACTTCACTTTGCTTTTGGACAGTTTCAATCTGTCTAATGGGTAATATTTAGCTTGCAATGGATGTTCATCATGCAATCCTGTTATCCCTTATCAGGGACATAGGGCTCTCAGAAAGGATTTCCACTCTTCTCTGTTTTGGGCGGCAGCTTCGATGTCTTTCCAACTGAGACCAGTTGATGCAGCCTCTTTATCAACTGACCGTCTCCAGGTGGTACGGGGACGGCCCGGCTTTCTTGTACCACAAGCTTGCCATATAAGGCTTTGTTTAGACAGATGGTTATTTGGTCTCCTCAAGACGTGCCCAATCCAGCGCCATTTTCTTATAAGAATCTCCTTGCTCATTGGTTTTTGGTCAGTTAGCTCCCACAGTCTTGCATTAGGGATGGTTCGTGGCCAACAGATTCCCAGGATGCGACGTAAACATTCACGAACACCTGAAGTTTGCTGGTGACGTCATTCTTGACGAGCCATGTCTCGCATCCGTACAGGAGGACTGACTTGACGTTCGAGTTGAATATTCTTATTTTTGTTTGTGTGATTATTGATGACGTCCAAACGGGTTTAAGCTGTGCGTATGCGGCTCTTGCCTTGTTGATACGCGCTTCTACATCAGCTTCTGTACCTCCCATAGGGTCTACAATGCTCCCTAGGTAGGTAAAGCGCTTCACAATTTCGACTGCTTTGCCGTTTATATAGATAGGCGTTGCATCAGTGGTATTAAGGCGCATGTCTTTCGTTTTATTACCGTTTATGCGCAGACCCTCTTCAGCAGCAGCATTGGCAAGATCGTCGGCCTTGGACTGGAGGTGTTCTCGTGAAGTAGCGAGTAGGCAGAGATCATCCGCAAAGTCTATATCTTCCAGGTATATGGATGTTCATACTGCTGAAAAACATTATGACAGGTATTCGATGAGAAGTCGAGGAATCAGTATGCGAGCAGCATCCAAGACCACTTCATACTTCGAGACTAAAAATCACTTTGGACACTTTTATTCCTCTGCCGAGTCTGCTGGACAAGCTTGAGGTAGTAGTGGTTGCCCACATACGCTGGTGTTCACCGAAAGCTCAGGAATATTCGTATACGAATAAGAAATATCAATATTTATGCAGTGTTGCCACATGAAGTAGACGTGAAATCTGTATATTCATTACAAAAAATCCGTATAAAATCCGTATTTCTGTTTTAATTGAAATTCCGTATAAATATCCCGTATTTTTGGTTAAAATTCCGTATGAATTCCGTATAAAAATTAAAAGCAACATTTTTTGAATCAAGATTTAAATCAAAAGAGGGTGATTTCCGTAAAAGTTGTTTAGTAGTAGCGGGTCCGTTATCGTCGAGGTACATAATTTTATTTCTTGTTTTCGTCTTCATTGAAGAAATTTTGCTGTACTGCCACACTACAGTAGAGTAAAACTCACCAGCGTTGTGACGAAATTGGTCAAAATTAGGTAAAGAAGGCTCGAGAACGGGGTCCTTTTGAAGTTAATTTCTGTGTTTAGAGTAAATCCGTATAAAAAATCCGTAATCTTGATTCATCCGTATTGAACTTGCAAAAATCCGTACAAATACGGACAAATCCGTATATATGGCAACACTGTATTTATGGAACATAAACATGAGATAAGATGGCGAAAAAAAAAACATCAGTTCATTCTTTATTTACAAAAAAAATGTTTTTTATGGGGTACGCATAGGTACGCATGGGCATCATTCATTCTTTGGAAAATCAACTTCGAAATAAGTCACGTGACCTTACATGGTACCAATAAGCTCAACCATAGACAATTTTCTATGATCTCGGCTTAGGTGGTAGGTGGGGGGCTACCACCTAAGCCGAGATCATAGAAAATTGTCTATGGTTGATCATATTGGTACCATGTAAGGTCACGTGACTTATTTCGAAGTTGATTTTCCAAAGAATGAATGATGCCCATGCGTACCTATGCGTACCCCATAAAAACATTTTTTTGTAAATAAAGAATGAACTGATGTTTTTTTTTCGCCATCTAATCTCATGTTTATGTTCCATAAATATTGATATTTCTTATTCGTATACGAATATTCCTGAGCTTTCGGTGAACACCAGCGTATGTGGGCAACCACTACTACCTCAAGCTTGTCCAGCAGACTCAGCAGAGGAATAAAAGTGTCCAAAGTGATTTTTAGTCTCGAAGTATGAAGTGGTCTTGGATGCTGCTCGCATACTGATTCCTCGACTTCTCATCGAATACCTGTCATAATGTTTTTCAGCAGTATGAACATCCATATACCTGGAAGATATAGACTTTGCGGATGATCTGCCTACTCGCTACTTCACGAGAACACCTCCACAGTGTTGCCATATATACGGATTTGTCCGTATTTGTACGGATTTTGCAAGTTCAATACGGATGAATCAAGATTACGGATTTTTATACGGATTTACTCTAAACACAGAATTAGCTTCAAAAGGTCCCCGTTTTCGAGCCTTCTTTACCTAATTCTGACCAATTTCGTCACAACGCTGGTGAGTTTGCTCCACTGTAGTGCGGCAGTACAGCGAAATTTCTTCAATGAAGACGAAACCAAGAAATAAATTATCTACCTCGACGACAACGGACCCGCTACTACTAAACAACTTTAAGGGAAATCACCCTCTTTTGATTTAAATCCTGACTCAAAAATGTAACATTTAATTTTTATACGGAATTCATACGGAATTTCAATCATAATACGGGATATTTATACGGAATTTCAATGAAAACATAAATACGGATTTTATACGGATTTTTGTAATGAAAATACAGATTTCACGTCTACTTCATGTGGCAACACTGCACCTCCAGTCCAAGGCCGACGATCTTGCCAATGCTGCTGCTGAAGAGGGTCTGCGCATAAACGGTAATAAAACGAAAGACATGCGCCTTAATACCACTGATGCAACGCCTATCTATATAAACGGCAAAGCAGTCGAAATTGTGAAGCGCTTTACCTACCTAGGGAGCATTGTAGACCCTATGGGAGGTACAGAAGCTGATGTAGAAGCGCGTATCAACAAGGCAAGAGCCGCATACGCACAGCTTAAACCCGTTTGGACGTCATCAATAATCACACAAACAAAAATAAGAATATTCAACTCGAACGTCAAGTCAGTCCTCCTGTACGGATGCGAGACATGGCTCGTCAAGAATGACGTCACCAGCAAACTTCAGGTGTTCGTGAACAAATGTTTACGTCGCATCCTGGGAATCTGTTGGCCACGAACCATCCCTAATGCAAGACTGTGGGAGCTAACTGACCAAAAACCAATGAGCAAGGAGATTCTTATAAGAAAATGGCGCTGGATTGGGCACGTCTTGAGGAGACCAAATAACCATCTGTCTAAACAAAGCCTTATATGGCAAGCTTGTGGTACAAGAAAGCCGGGCCGTCCCCGTACCACCTGGAGACGGTCAGTTGATAAAGAGGCTGCATCAACTGGTCTCAGTTGGAAAGACATCGAAGCTGCCGCCCAAAACAGAGAAGAGTGGAAATCCTTTCTGAGAGCCCTATGTCCCTGATGAGGGATAACAGGATTGCATGATGAACATCCATTGCAAGCTAAATATTACCCATTAGACAGATTGAAACTGTCCAAAAGCAAAGTGAAGTGATTCTACTGCAGAATACTGTCTGTCACAGACTACTTAGAAGGAAGATAGTTTTCTTAATTAATTTGGTGGATACCGGCACTGCACTGGACCACCCCTAACATGACCCACTGACCCTGCAAACTTGAGTTTTCCTAAGATGTCAGGACAAAGCCATCAAACTGATTCAATGAGCCTGAAATTTCACATGTGAGTGAGTGAAGAAATATAAGACGGTAAAACAGAACTTAGATACCACAAGCAAACTCAACTCCTCAATTTTTATCAAGTTATAAAATATATGCTTACGTTCCTTTTAATGTCTTTTCATTTTACATATTATTATATAAGAAATGGTGTGTGTCTATACCTAGCGGTGCCCCGTCACTGGGCAAAAATGAATGCAATTATAATTAGCTCTAGATTTGTTCCATAACGGTGATATGTTAGACGCACCGAAACAGTGATATACTGGAAAAAGTTCAGTGCATAATTGAAACAATGTGTTTTTGTTTTCAAAACCAATTTCAAGTTTTCAAAACCAATGTCAGGTTCAGTTGTTATCTTGGAGATAGGCAGTGTTCTCTGGATAGGGAATCTAATAAGACAGCATAAATAAATATTTAAGAACTACTTAGTCAGTTAATTTTGAATCGCTGCTTTCAAAACCCAATATATTTATTTCAACAATATCTTGAAAATTACTGAATGTACTTAGTTAATCTTTTAATATGTTGAAGTAAACAAACACATACTAGGTGTACTGAAGCCATTCATATTGCAGAGTGCATACATGTGGTAACCTCATGTGCGGCCCTCTGTACTTTAGTATATAACAATTCAAATTCAAAAATAACTAGACTTACCCTAGTACTTAAGAATAAAAATTTGAAATATTTGGAATAAAACAATTTTTTTTAAAATAAGTTTTTTAATTCATATATGCACTTTAATTCATTTTCCAAAACAAGTCTCAATTCGTAACCCAAATTTCACTGAAATAAAGAATTATGCACAAAATTAACAATATTATAATTTCAGTAAATAAATAAAATAAATAAATAAATATCTTTATTTCACTTTAAACAATTTAAAAGTAAGCGAGTTGCTAGTGTCTCCATTTAGGCTTTTCGCCTGTGTTTAGAGCCACCGCTCTTCGTGAGACCATTCTATTCTTAATTTTAATTTTAAATCTATAGGTACTTATCACAAATTAACACAAAATAAAAATATATATCATAAATTCATAATGTTAGTAAAAGTTGAAAGAGAGTGTAAGTGTGTGTGAATGTGTGTGTGTGTGTGTTACGAGTGTTTATTAATGTAGGTATCTGATATATTCATATGTTATCCGAGGTGGAAGAGCCGCTGAAAGGCCAGCCCTACGACTATGTGTTGGGATCAGTAACAGTAAAATGAAATCTTCAGTGATTCAGTTCTCACCGTACCTACATGCCAGTCATGTTTCACAGCCTTGTAAAACGTGTGGCTCAGGCCAGCAGACCCACGGAACTTAAACAACGAATTTAGGTATTCTATGTATGCCAATATATAACACCTATTGATGCCAAAAGAACCATATACAGGGTGTTAAGTAATTCGATCTTATCCTCTTGGGTGGTAAATAAGCCCATGAAACTGAACAACTTTCCCTAAGAACAAATGCCGAAATACGAAAAAAAATTTTTACTTCCCATACAAATTGCATCAGCTGATAAATCATTTTGTATGGGAAGTCAAAAATTTTTTTCGGATAAGATCGAATTACTTAACACCCTGTATAGTTGCCTTCATAGTTTAAGAAATATAGGTCATTGTTTGTGGGTTGCTTCAAGCGCTTTGGAGCTATAAAACAATCTTGGTGTGCCTGCTGGGCGGAGGGTTCAACGCAGCAGACCAAACATGATAGCAGGCACACCAAGATCGTTTTGTAGCTCCGAAACGCTTGAAGCACTAGGTTTGAAACTTTTTTCTCGATGGCACCAATGAAAGCATTTAAGCTTAGAACTAGTACCATGTCTCTAACTTTAGCCATTTCCGTGTACGAGAGGTGGGTCTGCTGAGCTGTTATCCATCCAGCAGTCCCACAAACAACGACCTTTATTTCTTAAACTATGATGGCACTAGATATTGTTCTTTTGGCATCAATAGGTACTAGGAAGGCATTATATATTGGCATACATAGAATACCTAAATTAATTGTTTAATTTCCGTAGGTCTGCTGGCCTGAGCTTGTGAAACGGGTAGAGCTTTCAAAGTATCACCGTTGTTTGTGAGCAATACTCCATACTCCACCTAAAATGAAAATAATAATAAAGCTTTATTCATTCCACATGCATTATCTAACATAACATTACATTGCAATTAAATTAAATCAAATCAATTAATATTATTAAAAATGCAAAGTTAATAAATGAAATTAAGTTAATTAAATTACTTAATGTTCTTTTATTTAGATTCTTCATCATCTGTGGACCCTTTTGGGTAAAAGCCTCCTCCAAGTTATTCCACTCATCTCTATCTTTAGCAGCCTCCATCCATTGCTGGCCTGCTACTCTCGCTATCTAGTCGTCTGTTTGCTATGACATGAAAATGGATTTGGTTAATGAAAGTGGATTAATTGATTCTTATAAACTTATTAATTATTCCTGGCTTAAAATATTAGGTATATTGTGTATTCAAAAGTAACTAAATGGAAAGTTAAAGCTATTGTAGAGTTAATGACGGGGTTTTAGTCATTAACTCTACAATAGCTGTGCAAATCGTATCCAATGTTTGCAAGTTTCCTGACATGCCAACCTTGGTTTCAGCTTCAATTATACATTTTAAACATTCAAGTACAAGTTTGTTTATGTGGGTAATGTAATGTAATGTTATTGCAATTCGACCAGAATCACGTAGCAAAACATTTAATTTTATTTGGGTACTTACGGTTAATGTTTTTAAGCTCAATACTCCCGCCAGGGAGTATTATGTTCCTTGGTAATCCTACACACACACACTTCTTGGTAGGTCATCAAAGGTAGGTTATGGCAAGCGGTATTCTTTATTTATCCCAATCAGTCAATCCTTTTTTTAGGAATATTATTATGGCGGTCACTGGGTGATGTTACGGGTGGCTCTGTCTTCAAAAGTTATGACAATTTTGCCAATGCCAAGATTGGAATCTACAAGAGATCACGGTGCAAACAATTCTACTCTATTCTTGTGCATATATGGGTCTGTCTTTTTATGTAAGACAATTTTGCCAATGCCAATGTTGGAAACTAAGAGATCACGGTGCAAACAATTCTATTCTTGTGCATATATGGGTCTGTCTTTTTATGTAAGAAAATTTTGCCAATATCGAGGTTGGAAACTACAAGTGAACGCGGAAGAAAATTAAACAAACGGTAAATATTTTTGTTGTTGTCGTTTTTGATTCGCCTTACGATGACAGTCACAGACTATTTAGTTTATTGTTTTATTATTCGCATTGCGGCAGGCAAAGGTTAAGAATCATACAGCCTTGTCATCCTATGCAGTTTATGCGTTTTAATGTGACTGCACGACCGATGACCCATTTTTATTTTTTTAGTTGTTTTCAAAGTAAACAATAAAAATGTCCATAAATCAATGTTAAGGGTAATTAAAATTTAAACATACATTGAAAGGTAAATTATAAGAACAAAGTAAAATAATACTGCAGCATAACAGAACGCACAGCTAAGTAATTTGAATTTGATGTTCACGCAAAATATTGAAGTTGATTCAAAAGTTACCATGGTTTAGTAGCCGTCAAAATCAAAATCAATTTTTTTATTGAATTTTGGCGTACTAGTGTGAAAACAAATGAAAGAACGACTTTCTCATGATACTTGCAGTGCGTTTTGTTTTGCTGCAGTATTTAAATGTATTCGTTGTTTTTCATTACTTATTGATCTTTATTTTGATTAATTTAAAACTAAATGTTAATTTTTAATGTAATAATTATTTTTTTACCTTGAAAACAAAAAATAAATTGATGGGTTCTAATATTAAAACGAATTGTGACTGTCACTGTGTCACTATTGAAAATGTTAAAATCGAGATGTTTTGAAGAAAATTGAGAAGTTTATTTTGTAATTGTAGCATAATTTAACAATATTTTTGAGTTTTTCGTGTAGTACGTGTAGTGGTGTTGAGTCGGAAGACGAATTCCACGTAAAACGTATACTGTTAAACTAACTACTAAAGGTTTCAAGACCAAGTAAGTTTTGTGGTGTTTTCCTATCGCCGTGGATGGAATTTCATCTAGAATCTTTTCTAAAGCAGACTTTCTGAGGCATGGAAAATATTATCGCCGCATTTTTTACGCAGCCATTGGTAAGATATGAGTTATCTATTGTAATATCATTGGTAATCTGCCTATCAATCTTCTGCAGAAGTTCTCGGAAGTTGTCATGGTTTTTTCTGTACTTAGAGATGTGTTGAAAATACCTTCAGTGGTAAAACGCAGGTAGGTAGTTATTCCAAAGTGTTGGTGAACTTATCTATTAGTTTTGTAGGCCTAACACAAAAATCTTAATATTGTTTTACTGAGATTGTTTGTTTGTTCTTCTTTCTTACAATTTCAAGTCAATATAATGGAGCCAAGCCAAAGTGTTATCAAATCTAACATACTTAATAATCATAATAAGCAAATATTATCATACCAACTTTTACATATACTTATCATTATTTATGAACGTACCTATGTCTGTTCTATGACACATTATTTCATCATCACACTATACCTATTCACTTACGTTCAGGCTTCACTCTGCCGGTCTTACAAGAAACAACTTAGAGCTGAGTGAAGCCGTTTTTCTACACACAACGCTGCACAAACACACAAGTACGAATTGCTAAGACTTTGCAAATATTTCCTTTTAAAAGTTTTGAAGAAAACTTTAAAAGGAACCTAATGTTAACCTAAATGTGTCAACTCAATTCAAAATATCTTAACTTCATAGAACATTAAATGTTTCGACTGTCATAACATAACATCTTAGTGCTCCAAAGTCATCATCATCCTGACCTGCTAGCGGTGCTCCCTGCTGATCAACAGACGATGCTCTGGTTTATTACAACCATTAGAGTTTCTTTACTTGATGTTGGTCACTTTTTGCCTTTCCCTATTTTAATACTACTTAAAATACTCTGACATTAGCAAAATCACAAAAAATCAAAAATTGAATGAAATTTTTCTAATTAAGTACCTACTTATGTCAATAACATTTGTTTGAGTCTGTCTGTTTGCAAAGGTGCAGTCTTCCCCCGAAAAGAACAGACGGGAAACTTAAAGGTTGTTCTTTTTGTTTTTTCATTACTTCCTATTTTTAACTGATCTGTCTTACTATTTTATTTATTTTTTGTCTCCATCTTTTTATTTAGTTTTTCTATTTGCTCATCTTCTGTTTGTGTTACCCAAAGATAATATCAACACTAGTATTTTCTGTTTACATTCTTTGTGTTGTAATGTCTGAAGTCATTTTTATTTTTTTTTATAAAAAACTAGCTTTTCACCCGGGACTTCGTTCCCGTGGGAATTTTCCCGTCAATTTTCCAATGTTTTTAATAGTTATTCTGCTATTCGGGATGGAGAGAAATACAACAAATCAAAAACCATGGAAACCGGTCCAGCCGATCTTGAGTTATAAGTGGTGTAACTAACACGACTTTGTTTTATATATTTAGATGGGTTCGCTCTTGACCACAATCTAGCTTAGGGAAAAGATGTGGTCGAGGATGTAGCGAACTCACCCAGAAGAAGCCTATTCACTCGTACTTTAAAGATATTTGGGTTGTATGAACTCGGAAATACAGACACCGGCAGAGAATTCCACTCCTTGGCAGTGCGCAATATAAAAGATGAAGAATAGCGCTCAGTACGTATCCGAGGGATCTTGACAAGATAAGGGTGATACCCGCAGTGCATCTGGATGTCCGATGGAAAAAAGGGGCAGGCGGAATGAGCCAATGCAGCCTCTGAGCACAGTCTCTGAAGTACATCTTATAAAAAACACATTTAGACTTCTTTTTTTACAATATGTTATTTCATTCTGAAGAAGATGAAGTTTTCCCAGTTATATTAAATAAGATGAAAAGAATTAATTAATCTGCTTTCATTAACTTAATTTATTTCCAGGTGGAGTGAGTCATCTTAGGTTTTGTAAAGCATGTGCAAAGTAAGCTTTTAAAAGATGACTGGCAAGCTTGACACTTTGGACCGGCCCTGCATTGTATGGCGCGCAGTATAAATCAGAGCTCAGCTTAAATTGGTAGTGTAAAGCGTGACCTGCTCTTGACTGTACGTTAGTGACAGCGCCGCAACAACACCGCGGTCCTATGTCAACATTGACAACGCCATAGGGCGAGCAATTCTTTGCGCGGGACCCTCGCGCAATCAAAGTGAAGTTTCACCGTGAGCCGAGCGCGAGTTTGTCGTTATCGTGATAAAGCTGCTGAGAAAAAAAAAATCGAACTTTCTCAGGGATGTGGCTGCCTTTCATTAAGATAATTCTTCACGAACACAACTACTGCCATGTATGTACACTGAGAACACCGTCAATGATATGATAATTATTATTGTTGGAAGACTACCAATCAAACCAACATAATAACTTTGATTTATTGTGTATTGGGAACTTCCTAATTAGAGCGGGACCCATTCGTAAAGAAGTCTTCAAATAACGATTTTCGTGGGACTTACCTCCGCCATACGAACTACTGGTATGTACTTATTTGGCATACTTTCCTGAACACAAAAAGTGCGGTAGTCACTTTCTGAGGGTATGGAGGGGGTAGCTATGACGTAACAAAGATGGCGGCCGGGCCTATTCTATTTACGCTATATTTAGATAACTACTGGGCCGATTTACTTAAATAGGGTCTCAAATGAAAGATAATTTAATATACATTATTTTATTATAAGATTCATTAGTGTAAACGTAGTAACAATATAAATATTTTCAAAAAACGACATTTTGTAAAATTTAACTTTTTTTACTGTGTGAAAAGAACATAAACTGTTCGGATTACGGTAATTTAGCTTATTATAAAAAATAGTTACACTTATCAGCATTCTAATGAACCTAAAAACGTTTAAATCGAGCCATAAACAACGGAACTGCAGTCGTCTAAGTAAAAGCAAAAAAAAAAAGTGTTTTTTACAGTCATAAATTGAATACATTTTGCTAAGGAATTGTTCAATCAAGGCGATCAGGTAGTTTTAGCTGATATCAGCCCTTTGGTAAGTTAATATATCTATACTAAATTCAAAGCATAGATTTTTTTTTTAAAGAAAACATCTTCTCACCTAGTTATTGTCGTCAACCTCATCAATATCTTCATAATTAAACTGATTAAAACATTTGTATCCGACATGGCATATCCCTTCCAAGCACTTTTGTTTTTTGTCACTACATCCACAACGGGATGAACGACAACCAGCTTTACATTGACATGATATCAGTTCGAGGTCTTTCAATGAGATTGAATTAATTGATGAAGTAACAGGCAATAGAAAACTGTTGTTGTCCATCTTCCAGCCACAATCTGTGGGATTAGGTAGCGTGGGCTTTGCCACGTTTGCATTCTGCCAACAAAATGCTTGGTAGTTAGCTCTTAGCGCATGCTGGCGAAACGCTTGTAGTGTCGGCGGTAGTTTATCAAGTTCTTTAATATTTTGGAACATTGCTGCTCTCAAATTATCTATGTTATCTAATTCTTGGAGCCCTGGTTTCTTGTTTGTATACATTAAAATAACGAATCTTTCAGCGTTAGAAAATTGTTCATCTGTTAATTGCGGACTTGAACCAAAATTTGATAAGAGTTGATAATGTTTTTGGAATATCGGCCAGCTTGATTTTTTTGTGTGACCTGACAAAGCGCTCGTAGTATCGCACCCAGTTAGACTGTGATAAGCCAGCAATGATTTCCTCTTATCATTTACCATGTTTTCTTGTACACACGGCAGCACATCAGGCTATACATATTGACCTTGACGTCGCCCTTATCTCGCTTGCAATAGCGGCGGCTTTCGTAGTGCAAATGGATAACCTGACGTGCTGCTGTATGTACAATGTTAACGTTAATAAATTTTGGTTTTTTATTAGTGCCAGATTTAGTCCATATATTGCTCGGTAGCTTCTCATAGAAGTGAATAATGAGGAGTAGCACATCAGTGTCGCGACAATTCACTATCAACCGCTCAAAACCCAATTGTTTGCAGTCAATCCCATGTAGAATGAAACGGGTATCAGCTTCTTCTTGAGTACTTTTCAAATTATCCACGTTTCTTTGTGTATTAGTACTGACTTGTTCTGCGTCCGAATATCCACCTGATGTAAGGAGTTCCTGCGTTGTTGGTAGTTCTGATGCCCGAATGGCAATTTCTTTTGACAGAAAATTGGATAGACGGGCTTTGTTTTCAGTAGAGTGTATGAATCGATTCCATTTAGTAGGCAGAAGTGTTTCGCGTCCTGATATTTGGTGCTCAATAGGAACGACAGATTGTCGTCGCTTTTCACGAGTGCTAGACTTGATAGAAGTTTTATCATAACGGTCGAAAAGGACATCTACTCTCTGGGAATCATTTGATTTGAAGTTTGAAATTACAGACCTTACAAAAACGTCACTTAAGTCTCCAAAGGTTTTGGCACCTTTTGGCTTTCCAATACTTTGCACCAGTGCTTGGCCATCGATCAGGGTAGCAGTTTTCATATTTGCTTCAATGGTCATGGTCTCAAATGTGGATTGGTCTGCTAACAAATTACTAAGAACTGCTTTTGGTGTATGTCTGATAAGTCCATTTGTGTCAAAAAGTGATGGTGGCGGATCTCGCAACTCGTTTTTCATTATGTTCTTCAAATCAATTTGTCGCCCGCTCTTTATTGCAGAAAACATGTGACGGACTAACATGCTCGTGTCCACAGTATTAACTTTTTTTCCAGATTTTCCACCTGCTATGTTTGTTACGTGTAAGTGCTTAAACGTTTTCGATTTCACTTTTTTCAGTGCACTGTAAAAGTCTGTTTGTTTTTCGATTACACGTTCCTTCAAAAAATCTTCAGATATCTTAAGTCCACGGGATTGGGCTGAAAGTAGATCTTTTGCAATCTCCTCAGAAGCTATCTCGCCGGTAAAGATGTTACATAATGTTGTGTTTGTTTGGTCGAATAGTTTTATTTTCTCAAACGATTTCACGAGTTTTTGCACGTCAGCATCGTCTTTTTGAAGATTAGTAGTAAAGGTCTTTTCTGAAGCTTCATCATGTTGAACTCCAAAAAGTTTCCTTCCCTTTTCTGATAAATGGGAGCGATAATTAAAAGTTAGGCACCATCGATCACGCGCTGTGTCGTTTCTAGTTATTCCTACAAGACCGCCAGCAATTTTATGGATTTTGTTAATGTGTTCCAGTGCTTGATCCGGTGATTTTTCATTGAACGTATTTCCAGTTTCTTTCACTACGAAATCTCCATTCATAAATTGAATGTATACCTCGTTTGCTGTTTCTGACAATGCTTGCATATCGATAAAATATATTGTACCCCAGCGTGCATAATTGTTGTGATCGTAAACGAAAAACCAAGGCAACATCTGCGCAACAGTTTCAAGGTGCAAGGGCCAGTTTCCTTCATGTTCTGCACGTATAAACTTTAAGATGAGTCCAGCTAAGTCTAGGTACGATCTCCAAAACATATACATTTGGTTTGCCTCGTTTTCCTTATCGAATTCTTTGACAAGTTTGTAAATGACATCAGCTTTATCCTTTTCTAGGTTATCCCAGTTGCATATTAATTCCAAACTGGGTTCATGACAATTACCTAGGTTTTCTATTTGCGTGAAAATGTCTGCAGGAAACGTTCCCTTTTCACTGGCCCACTCTTTAATATTGCTAAATAAGACTCGCCACAAAGCATCAGTTGTCAATTTCAGGGCTCGTATTGCGCGATTATAGTGCCTACCATCCATAATACTTTGGGCGGTAGATTCTCCATATATACCAGCCTCAACCCAAATGTCTGAAAGACCAGAGCTGCCAAAATGTTGGCCAATTATACGCAGGAAGTTTAGAACCCAATGAAATCCTCCAAGGCGTACCGTAACGTCATTGTAATTGTCATTGTACCACTGAAGCTGCTTAATTTTACAATAAAGTGCTTCGTCACATGTTAAAACAGTGTGGTTTTGACCAAGGGCCTTGGTTATATCTTTGCAACGTTGTAATACTGCTACCAATGTGTCGGTTTCATGCGCAGGATGATTGAGAATCGGAGTGTATCCCACAGTCGTAGTTTGGTGAGACTCTTGACTTAAAATTTTGTTCATGTCTGTCCACGATGGTATTATCTGATCTTTATTGGAAGATGAACGACATGTAAGCCATATAATATCACGATTATTTAATGGATCTTTACGTTGACTTTCAGTGAAGATATCTTTTTTTATCTCTGTTGGAACCCTTATCACAGGTTTTCCGATATCAGGTACAGGGTCTACTTTCAAAAGTTCGTGGGGTATATCATGCAGAGCACTTGATCTTCCTAATGTCACTTCAGAGTTTATTATTTTTGAAGGGCCACGTTGAAATGCTACTAACTGTGTGCCATGAAAGGTACCTTTTCCGTCGATGGTCTCTTCCAGGATATCGATATTGTCTGTGGCAAAATGGATAAAGTGTCGACCATTTTGCGTTTGACATAAATTTTCCGGAATAAAGATTCCATTATCTTCAAACCTTTTTAAAAGGTGATTGGCTAAGGAAGTGTCAATGCGCATTAAGGTTTGATAGCTGATACAATTCCCAGCAGCATGTATCATATCTACCAAAGACTTAGATCTAGTAGCCTGATGAATGGCTAATCCAATACCAATGTGCTTGGGTGTAAGATTTCGATTGTTAAAAGCGTATACTATATCTTGTCCTATTGACATAACTTTATTTTCAACGTCTTTTGTGTTTTTGTTATTGTCACCTAAAATTAGATTTAACAGTATTTGCAAACTTTCAGGGACTATTTTATTGGCTTCTTCTTTTGTTAAATCAGTTATATTATGTAATCCTTTTGAAGATTTCAAGTCACTTTTTATTTTTTGAGCAACATGGTAGAATATTCTATTGATAAACTGATCTTCCCCTGTTTCTCCAACATTAGTCTGCATTGGGATACTTTCACTACGTTCCTGACAAATATTCTGCAGTTGATGAATAGCATCAGCAACAGCTGTTTTTGGAAAAATAAGGGTTGATTCATTTCGTCGACTTGATGAGGCAGTTTCGATGCGGTCTCCAAAATGTTCTACTATTCTTTTTAATAACAACTTTTTTGGATATTTAGGATCATCTACGCCCATCAAAAATAACATATCATTGAAAGCTTCAGATAATGTGGTCAGGGAATATACATGGCCTTTATCAAAGCCTTCATTGATATTTTCTAGTAATTGATTGAAAGGCTTATCATATAACCAGGTTGTTTTAGATGAAGTATCTTGCTTGCAATATTTTTTTAAACATGACCTGTGATACATAACTTCAGCTGCAATAGGATCTAATGTCCCTAAACGATAGTAAATTGTACTGTCACTTATAGCAATTTTACGAATTTTTTCAGCCACAATGTTCGTTTGAACTTTTACTATACTTTCTTCATCTCTTTGCTGTGTCTTCCTTTTCTGGCATAAAATGCACATATTCATGTTCACTGCAGTCTTACTTCTTGATATGCGTTCATCCAGTTGCAGTGGTGGCTGTAAACAAATGAATAATTTATGTAATTGCTATAGTATTTAACATTTACACAGGGTCTGCGCATATCAAGGAAGTGGAGCGGTGTGGCGGCAAAGAACAACTGTGTTACCATACTTAGATAAGTACCTATTCCAAAAAAATCACTTACGCTTACGATACACTTACGCCAACGAATAATCCAATCATCAAAAATTTTTTTAAACGCTGTTTCTGGAATTGAGTTCAGCTCTCGCCGCGAATTCTCCTTTGTCTTCTACCGAGTGAAAACGGGTGCCACGATGTGGTAATTTGAGTTTAGGAAAAATAAAGAAGTTGGCTGGAGCCATATCTGATGAATATGGTGGTTGCTCGATGGTATTTGTTGAGTGTTTGGTCAAAAATTCGTTCACAATGGTGGCTTTGTGCGAAGGCGCGATTGAATTTTTGGAAAAAATTCGACGACTAGCCGAGTAACATGTTTCATACTCAAAAGATTAGTTAAAATGGTACAGATCAACTCGTGAGATACAGAAAATTCGGCGGCTAACTCTTTCAAAGTTGCATGAGGATTTTGAGTCACTATTTCGTTCACTTTTGCGATGTTAACTTCAGTTGCAGACGTTGATGGCCTACCAGAGCGAGGCAAATCTTCCATCACCTCTCCACCGCTTTTGAACACTTTGTACCACTCAAGCACGTATTTTTGATGGATTCGATTCATCGTAAGCCTTCTGTAACATTTTCAGTGACTCCGAACACGAAATTCCATTGACGATGCAAAATTTAAGACAAACTCTTTGTTCGAAGTTTTTGTCCATAATGAAATTCGCTATACACATTAGATATAACTAAAAACAGCACTGTATTTAATATAAATAACAGATGCAAGTCAAACTCCGCGCCAAAATAGAAAACAGTTGTGCCAATCTAACAACAACAAAAAAATCTAAAATTTGAATTTGGAACCATAAACAAATAATCCATTCCCGATACTTTCTTGTCTGAATGTACATACATAATTACACGAATACATACATTGCAAGTTAATTAAATATAAGATATAGGTATTTATAACTTACGTTCAAGTTCAACCTTTTTCCAGATAATTTAAAAATAATCAAGGTAATACCTGTTGCACTTGGAAGTCCGATTGCTCAGAAGTTGCAGCTGATCTCTTTTCAAGTTTTTTAATGTTTTCTCGACTGGTGAATGATGCATAACAATTTTTGTGCCATAATATTGTTTCTTGAATATCATCCATTGCTATGAAAAAAAATTAAACATATGAGGGTTAGGTTTGGAGTAGGTACAGGGTACTTCAGTAATTAAGAACTCTTGGTTTTTTCTTTAATTAACGGTTAAATATTCTATGTAATTAATTTATCATATCATAAAACACCTACCTACTACCAACCTATAAAAAGGAGTCATTAGTATAAATAGATTAAGTATTATAATGTATTTACTTACTGTTGATCCGTTGAAATAAGTTTCCCCACGATAAATCATTACACTTCTTGCGAATATTAAAGGATTCCTTAAATCGATCTAATCCGCTTTGTGTGGCTTTACTCAAATCCATTTTGCTTTTTTTATTACAAATGAGACACAATTTCCAATTGTGCGATTGTTGTTGGGGCACGCTTACACTACACACAGGTTCTATATCCATTTTTAACACAAAATAAACGTAAGTAGTTTTTATTCGTGTCAATACTTGTAACCAAATGATTTCAAATGAATGAAACGACTAGTGCCAAAGTTCACGGCGCAGTACGGTGCGGGGATTCCTCGGAATGAATCTCAGTGTTGCCGATGTAATGAATATTTCAAGATTATTCGTACCAAAATCTAAGTACCGTAGTCAGTTCGGCGCTACCCACGCTCGCTTAGACGACTGCAGTTCCGTTGTTTATAGCTCGATTTAAACGTTTTTAGTGTTAGGTTGCTTACATTGATTAAATTTACTTATTTAATTTATTTAAAAATGGCTACACCTTTCCATACATTCGGATCGGAAGTTGGTCTTATGGCTAACTTCAGGTTGGATGGCTGGAAGGGATGATGAGACGGAAGTAGCCGAAAGGCGGCAATTATGACAATTGAGTTTGAGCAAGCGCAGGAGACAGTTATCTAGACTAAACTAAGTTATTTGTAAAAAGTGAGGTTATTTTATGTAGCAAGGTGTTGGTAATAAAGTGAGATTATTCTACGAAGAGAGTTTTATTACATATCAGAAGTGGTAAGTAAGTGCCCTTAAAGTGCATTTCATTGCCCTACACTTGCATGTGTGCAAAACATCTACTGTTGCTCCTTTTTACTAAAGGCGTATTTATTGGCTCCAATGATGCCGACGTTAATTTGAATTGGCTATGTAATGAACATCTCGATCTTTCTTAACCTACCTGACCACGTGGTTAGTAAAGTAGTTCTATAAAACATGAGGTTGATAGCAATACACGGAATTAACTACTTTAACAATTCTGGAATGATTATGGATTACATTAAATTTCGTTACACGTGATCGCTATCACGATGCATGAACCTATATTAGCTACTCATTCCAATTTCATATTCAGAAATGAGGTCAACCTCCTTAGCAGGGCCTCCTTAGCATCTGAATGAGTTCCACAGGGGTCAAATCGTATAAAATTATCGTTAAGGAAATTAATTTAGAGAAAAACGTATAAAAAAACAGATTAAAATGAAGTTCCTGTATGAAAACCTGAGGTCAAGGTCGATTTGAGGTCAACATGGTGTGGCTTGTCTCAATGTGGCCGGGAGTTTACGGGGGGGCAAGTTTTGGTTATTTTTGCGATACGACGTATAGTTTTCGAGATACAATGACTTATAGCTAAATTTTATTTTAATTTGAATAAAATTAATATTTCATTAGGACGAATACATAGACAACTATTTTCGAGTTTCAGAGAACATGCAGCAAAATGATGAAGCGTCGAGCAGACGTTTGGCTACCCCACCGATGGCAACAAAAGGAGAAGGACGGCGATGCAGCCGCACCCATGACCGAGTCCGAAGTCGGAGCAGGCTTCGCAGTCGCAGCCCAAGACCTAGAAGTCGTCGCATGGATGACGACGGCGGCGCCGCGACGGAGCATCGGATGCAAAGGTCAAAGACGAGATAAGATGGAGTCGAACCTTGGCCTGACAATAAAATTGTTTAAAATGGATTATGGTTATTATAAAGTATTCAGTACATGGGACCCGTTGCCGGCAAATAAACGGTTACTGCCAGCATTCGGGACATTGGGGCCTGTTGCTTTATCTATCGGTATTCAGGATGGTTGGGACCCAAAACTAGTGGTATTTAAGACATATGGGGGCTTATTGTCACTAGTGATTTGGGCATTGAGGTCTGTTACCTTAATTGCAATTGGGGCCAGTTGCCTGCGATATTTAAGATATACTGATGGGGCTTATTGTCGCAAGTATTCTGGACGTTAATGTTGTCACTGAAATGATCTTGTTTTGTAAGAGTAATCCATGATTGACGATAGATGATAATGGAAACGGTGTTTGGAAAAGCCTCATAATCTGTTCGTACTAGGTCGCACGAAAGAATTCGATGGCTAGGTGATTTCTTCTTGAAAATTGTGTTCAAGGTTAATCTATGGTGTTTGGATGGTTATTTAATTCCTCAAAAATAGAGGTGGTTATAAGTTATAAGTTTCAAATTTATTGCAAATTGTGGATGTAGTGACAAAAAACAAAAGTGCTTGGAAGGGATATGCCATGTCGGATACAAATGTTTTAATCAGTTAAATTATGAAGATATTGATGAGGTTGACGACAATAACTAGATGAGAAGATGTTTTCTTTAAAAAAAATAATCTTTGCTTTGAATTTAGTATAGATATATTAACTTACCAAAGGGCTGATATCAGCTAAAACTACCTGATCACCTTGATTAAACAATTCCTTAGCAAAATGTATTCAATTTATGACTGTAAAAAACACTTTTTTTTTTGCTTTTACTTAGACGACTGCAGTTCCGTTGTTTATGGCTCGATTTAAACGTTTTTAGGTTCATTAGAATGCTGATAAGTGTAGCTATTTTTTATGATAAGCTAAATTACCGTAATCATAACGGTTTCTGTTCTTTTCACACAGTAAAAAAAGTTAAATTTTACAAAATGTCGTTTTTTGAAAATATTTATTTTGTTACTACGTTTACACTAATGAATCTTATAATAAAATAATGTATATTAAATTATCTTTCATTTGAGACCCTATTTAAGTAAATCGGCCCAGTAGTTATCTAAATATAGCGTAAATAGAATAGGCCCGGCCGCCATCTTTGTTACGTCATAGCTACCCCCTCCATACCCTCAGAAAGTGACTACCGCACTTTTTGTGTTCAGGAAAGTATGCCAAATAAGTACATACCAGTAGTTCGTATGGCGGAGGTAAGTCCCACGGAAATGAACTCATTCTCCTTGGGTCCCGTTCTAAATAGAGTTACATGATTTTAACTAGTTGACAGTAAAGATACATAGTAAAAGGCTCTAGCACCAATCAAAAACTGAATGTATAATTTTTGGAATGATGGGTATTCGAATAAGAACAAAACTGAGAATGATGAGGATGGTTGAGAATAAGATGTATAGAGCCTGTTACAAGGACTTTGTTTGGAAAATGAGTGATATCTGATATAATAAGATTAACATGCATATATGAATAAAAAAACTTGTTCCACATAATTTTATTTTATTCCAATAAATTATCCCAATAAATCACCTAGTAAACTAAAAATCAAACTGTCATAATTCATCCAAGAAAAAAACTGTTGAAAATAAATACAGAACTTTCTCCGGAATGTCCGCAGTCTCTTATAGGTGAAAATCACTTGTTGGAAGATGCATTAGCATTACGTCTTGTGTATACTGATGAAGTCGAAGAGTTGAGTTTCCTCATGGTATCTAGAAGTTCCTTCAGGTGTTTATCCCATCATTTTCTATCTTCACTCACATGTACAAGCAAAAATAAAATTCAGGCACATTGAATCAATTTTGTGACTTTTTCCAGACATCTTAACTGTCTGCTGGGAAAACTCAAGTTTGCAGTGGGTCTTTACTGTGCCAGTAGCCACTAAATTGATAAGGAAGATTATGTTTCTCCACAACATAAACACTTCTTCTGCAATCAAATTGCTTTTGTATAGTTTCAGTCTGTCTACTGGGTAATATTAAGTTTTTATCTAGTAGTGGTTGCCCTCAGAAGTACTTAATCACCAACAGATTTTCGTTTTCGCCAAAAATATTGTTGTGATTACTGTAAAAACTTCAAATGTTTATCTCCACAGCAAGTTACAATGACAAGAGCCAAGGAGTTTACAAGACTACATACTCTTTGATACAAGAGCGAGATGTGAAATGAGATGGAAGGATGGGAAACATCACGCGGGAAAATTTAAAATACATACAAAAACAAAACTCAAAATTACGAAAAAAAAAATTTTAGTTTTGGAAGGTTTTCTTTCTTAGTTTATATACAAAATGACTTTCTAACAACAAATTTACAAATTATGTATTTTATTAAGCCGCTAAATAATGTTTTTCAAAGGAAAACTTGCGATGTTGACGCCGGAGGAGTCGCCTACTTCAAAAGCGTGAAAATCAATTTCCATAAAGTCGGAAAATCCTTACATGGTACCAATTGTTTCAGAAAAAAAAAAGAGTACGCATGGGATCGTTCATTCTTTCAAGCTTCGACTTAGACGGCCTGTCACGTGACGTGTCATGGCAGCCCAAAGTGAGATTTAATCCAATTTTGTCTTATGCTTCGTATGCTTCAAGATCTTTGAGAGCTTTGAGAACCCAATTTATATTTTTCTGACTTCTTATAGATTTCTTAATCCATATTTAAGATCCCCGACGTCATTCATTCTTATATTTTTCTCACTAGTTCGCAAACAATGCGTCCCCATGGTACCAATTGAATCAGCTTCCTTCCGTCAGCATCAAAATCATCGCGTCAAATTCACGCAAGAACGGTGGTAGCCTCCCAGTTCGACGGAGTTCCTAATTCCAACCCTGTTTTAATAATTAGGGTTGTCACAAAGCACAAACATAAAGGAAAGTTAGTAAGTTCGAATATTATATCAGATTTAATTTTAAAAACGAAGTTACGTGAATTGATTGGTTTGCAAGTTTATTTTCAATTTGTATATTTTTTTGAATTTATACATTAAAGATTTGATTCGCAATCTCAACCCGAAAAGATGACTTAAATACGATAGAAGTAGTTAAAATATTGTAGAGAATAAGTAATACAATCAATATTACATAAAATTATATTAGTTACATATTTGTTATTAAAAGATTCTACCTCATGCATTCAGTATTTTTATTTATAAAGAAAAAAGTCTTAAACTAAGTGTTTTTTTGATATCTTCAAAACCATTTCTTGGTATTAAATCAATCTGAAGTATAACTTCAACAAAGTATTTGTGAAGTATTGGATGCATTTGCACATGCACCCTCTTAACTAACGCTAAAGTTTATCTAAAAACAAGTATGTAGTCCCTCCTTTTACTGTAAGAGTGTACCCACTTTTGCTTCGAATTGAATTAGTGATTTTGCCTTCAAGATAACTACGATACCAAGTTAAAAGAAACGCATTGCTACTTGGGAGTCTAGAAAAATAGTGACCTATTTTTTTTTAAATCCTAAATCGTAAATTTTTGTCATAAACTTATCAGACCTACACTTTGAGTATGTAGTGACCTACAGTATTCGATAGTGAAAAAAAAACTGAATAGAACGGTGACAGAAAATATGTCAGTTACCTACGACGTTTTTGTTTTCCACCGCCGATACAAAGTCTTGTAACCTAGGCTTGTAAACAAATACTACATACTCAAAGGCTTGTAACCACTAGGTGACACACTGACTTACTCGTATATCAAAGATACAGCCAACAAAACAAATATTAGCTTGTCAATAGTTCTTATCTTAGTTTTATTGGTCGGAACGGGATGTACATTTGGATGTGTGGCCCTTAATCCTAGGATGAAAACTCCGAGAGATTCGCTCTGTGATGGATTAAAGACTTCATATTTGCACATTGAAATCATTTGTGACGCAATAGTTCAAGAATTATTGGCAAAAAAGTATGGGCCACACATCCAAATGCCTGCGATTCTCAGTAATGAAAATAAGATGAACCGGTTGACGGAGCCCCAATTTTATCATTAACATCTACAGTGACTGATAAAAAAATCGGTTCTGGCTATAAATCAACCCAAAAAACCTAATACTTCGGAAAATATTTACATTTATTTATGGGCCACAGGATTACGTAGGGCCCACTTCATATCTGGTAAACCAGCAGCCCGAGATAAAAATTAAAGACGCTGGCTCTATCACATATAATATGTGACAGCATATAGCGGCAAAAATCTTCTTATGAAACTGTCATCAGAGAGAAAAACGTGAATCAAATTCTGAAGCATTTGGATGTGTAGATCACGTTCAAAACCTTCTGCTTCAGCAAATACTGCGTCACATAAGTTGGAAAGGTGTTACAAATGAATAGAATTTCCGTCACTGAAGGTGAGTATTAAAAAAAATGCAAAACATTCAGTATTTTAGGAGATATCGAGATTTCATGTTTGTATGGGAAATTCGTCAGGGTGACAATGATGTAAGGAATCTTTTTCAGGACATGAAAATTTTATTGTGGTGGTGATTTATGACCATGTTAAAAGCATGATTCGTCGTATAAATAAATAAAAAAATCCATTTTATTTATCCAGCATAGTACAGTCAAGAGCAGGTCACGCTTTACACTACCAGTTTAAGCTGAGCTCTGATTTATACTGTGTGCCCTACAATGCTGGGTCGGTCCAAAGTCCAAAGTGTCAAGCTTGACGTCCTCTTGAGTGTACCGTGGGTAGTTTAAACTTTCATCAACCATTCTTTTGCACGAAGATGGCAGCAAAATTTGGTGTTAATGGATTAACTTTACCATTTCGCTATTGTTAGGAATGGGTACTTCTCAAAAATTTAATTAAATAAAAAGAAAACTTCATGTTTTTTTTTTAAAGGAGCTATATTTACACATAAAATCTATAACAATAAAACAATACAATTTAACTGCAATTTAAAAGTAAATAACGTCTGATTAACAGTAAGTTCAGTTAAAGAATACAACACTATTTTATTATTTAGAGATTATAATTATTAAAGAAATTAAGAAACAGTAACTAACAACATTAAGCTGTTAATCAGACGTTAATTACAATATAAAATAATTACGTTTTTAGGACAATTTACAACCAATTATAAATAAACTCACACTTTTTCTTAATAAAGTGAAGAAAATTTTTTTTTAAAATTTTAATAAATAACAACGATCACTTATTGTTTTCTTAAATCTACTAAGTACAACAATAAAAATTACAGATAATATTTATTTTGTCAGTCTCAATAGAATTGCTAACGTTACCATTGACTGAAGGTTTTAATACTTACTCATTACTTTCTTAAACCTACTATACATATAACATTAATATATCTAAAAAAATTATACTCCGCGATCAATCTGCGATCAAAAGTATGACACACTGAACACTTAGGTCAATAACACCAGCAGACAACTGAAAAAATGGTTTACATCAAATGGACTGTTGCTAAATGAATCAAAATCGCACGTGATGGTGTTTACAGGAACGACAGTCCCAAAACCAGCAAAGAGCATCGAACCTCTGTGGCATGCCTAAAGTTGCAAGTACATACATAAAAAGTCGCGTTTTTGATGTACATGTATGAAACATATGCCAACCGACAGAGAAAATAATTACAAACAACAAATACTGATTGACAAAATGTCGTAAGTGATATACTTTCTGAGTAATTTCAGTTTGAAAATGTAAAATATAAATAAAAGAAAATCATCATTTATACTCATTTAAAAGTCCATCATCATAATTTTAAAGTATCCCGCGTCACGACTAGCATTAAATTGGATTCCTGTAATATTAAAATAATAGGATTACATGCCAAAAAATTTTTTAATATGTTTTTGGTGAAATCCACATCAATCAAAATCCAAAATCTACTCATTCATTACAAGCCTGGGTCATCCATCAAGAAAAATACCACATTAATGCGGCGCGAAGGGTACAGGGTGAAAGAAAGGAAATCAACCACAGGTTTGTTCTTTACCAGTCAGTTTGTTGCTCACTTTCATCGTGATCTTTATCAATAAAAAAAGCAACTCATACCCATTGATGTGCTCTTGACTACAATCTTGCCCTAGACCTTCTACGGTGGGACGAGCTTACAGTCTAGTGCTGAAAATAAGGTTGAAAGTCACTACGTTAACTTAAATACAGAGACAACGCTCCACTGGAACCGCGCCTCGTAGACCGTTTCCTGCGCCGCTGGTACGCAGCTTCTCGCGTCGCTGGTACGCAGCTTCTCGCGCCGCTCGTACGCCATTTCCCACGCCGCCGTGGCCCTCGAGAAGGGTCCGGGATCATCACTTTATGATTTTTAGACTTTCCTCAGTTTGGTTAGGACACTGACTTTTAATTTTGACTTCGCATCAATGACAGCATAAAAACATAGAAGGCGCTAGTACTTCAACATAATGAGTGGCGAAATAAGTACTGATAAGTCCTCTTGTCCCCCCTGATCCACTATAGCATATCAAGACTAAATAATCCTGGTGGCCCCACTGGTGGAGGTAACCGGTGGGAACACCAGACAGGAAGGGAATCACCTGATTGTTCGAAAGAAAGACGATTCTATGCTACGGAAGACACTTAAAGCCGGCTACTATCTGCGATAGTAGTGGGTACATGAGCCACTGCAAAGGTCTTTTGCGGGTCAATAACTTCGACACCAGGGTTTACGAGGTTTACCGCGGAGTATAGGTTGGCACACTCTTGGACATAAAGTCGATGGTTTAGATATCCCTCGCAAAGCTCATAACATCATATTTGTGATCACGGACGGCGTACTCTAGGGCGAGCAGTACTAATTCTGCAGAAGAAACACTGCGATCCTGGCGGGCCTAAGTTACTTGACATCGCGTAAATGTCGATAGATAAACCTAACGTTAACAGTCAAGAAATACCAAAAATATCAACAACAAAAACTTCACAAAAGATAACAACTTAAACTTCTTCTACAGCAACGAAAACGCTTGTACACTTTGCAAATCACGGTGACAAACTGACTGACTTGACGTGCCCGTCTAACATAAGCGCGTTGACAAAGCTTCTATACGTATGCTGTTTTATTCATTCTTTATTAAAACGAACGTGACAGTATGCGTATAGAAGCTTAGTCACGCCCTCCTGGCGCGGTAAAGAACAGCTCTGTGGTTAATTGACAGTGATGAAGAGGAGGACGGGAAGAGATGCGGCCCGTGACACTTATCCCCTCACCCCATACTCTTCGCGCCGCATTAATTTCATGGTACTTTTTTAATTACTGATGGATGACTCAGGCTTGTAAGAATTTTGTTTGATATTGATTTCACCGAAAACATACTTATTTTACATTTTTTTTTACATTTTATCCTATTTTATTTTAATATTACGAGAATCCAACTTAATGCCAGTCGTGACGCGGGATGCTTTAAAATGACGATAATGGGCTTTTAAATCAGTTTAAACGATGATATTCATTTAATTATATTTTACATTTTCAAACTGAAACTACTCAGAAAGTATATCACTTACGATATTTTGTCAATCAGTATTTGTTGTTTGTAATTATTTTCTCTGTCGATAGGATTATGTTTCATACGTGTACATTAAAAACGCGACTTTTTATGTATGTACTTGCAACTTTAGGCAAGCCAGGCTTCATACAAAAATGTTCGAACCTCTTTAATACCTACCATTCCAGTGTGTGACAGCTGCAAATCCCTAGGTTTTACAATGACTCGCATTTAGATTGAAAATCACACATTAATTCCCTCTGTGCAAGACTTAGTAGTGTGACTTTTGCACTACGAAAACTTAAGCCTCTTGTTAAGCAACAATGTTAGACAAAGTTACTTTGCGTATATCCACTCTCTTATCTCTTATGGTCTAATTCTTTGGTGAGACTCCACTGACTATAAAAATCGCGTTTTTGATGTACACGTATGAAACATATGCCAGTAGACAGAGAAAATAATTGCAGACAACAAATACTCATGACAAAATGTCGTAAGTGATATACTTTCTGAGTAGTTTCAGTTTGCAAATGTAGTAATTATTATTAAAAGAAAATCATCGTTTAAACTGATTTAAAAGTCCATCATTTTAAAGCATCCCGCGTCACGACTAGCATTAAATTGGATTCTCTTAATACTAAAACGATAGAACAAAATGCAAATAAATATGTAAAATATGCTACTCTTTCCAACTGGACACTGGTGTATGATTTAAGTACAAAGGAGAGTCGTAAGTAACAAACTCGATTTTTGAAATAAGTATTTATCGCAACATTTTTTATTCATTGTTACCCTAATTCACGATTTTAATACAAAAATGAAACCTCGATATCTCCTAAAATACCTACTGAATGTTTTGCATTTTTTTTAATACTCACCTTCAGTGACGGAAATTCTCTTCATTTGTAACACCTTCCCAACTTATGTGACGCAGTATTGGCTGAAGCAGAAGGTTTTGAACGTGATCCACACGTCCAAATGCTTCAGAATTTGATTCACGTTTTTCTCTCTGATGAGAGTTTCTTATGAAGATTTTTGCCGCTATATGCTGTCACATATTATAGATGATAGAGCCAGCGTCGTTAATTTTTATCTCGGGCTGCTGGTTTACCAGATATGAAGTGGGTCCTACGTAATCCTGTGGCCCATAAATAAGCCACACATCCAAATGTACATGGGACGGGACACTTAATCTATGTACATTTGGATGTGTGGCCCTTAATCCTAGGATGAAAACTCCGAGAGATTCGTTCAGTGATGGATAAAAGACTTCATATTTGCATATTGAAATCATTTGTGACGCAATAGTTCAAGAATTATTGGCAAAAAAGTATGGGCCACACAACCAAATGCCTGCGATTCTCAGTAATGAAAATAAGATGAACCGGTTGACGGAGCCCCAATTTTATCATTTACATCTACAGTAACTCATAAAAAAATCGGTTCTGGCTATAAATCAACCCAAAAAACCTAATACTTTGGAAAATATATACATTTATTTATGGGCCACAGGATTACGTAGGGCCCACTTCATATCTGGTAAACCAGCAGCCCGAGATAAAAATAAACGACGCTGGCTCTATCACATATAATATGTGACAGCATATAGCGGCAAAAATCTTCTTATGAAACTCTCATCAGAGAGAAAAACGTGAATCAAATTCTGAAGCATTTGGATGGGTGGATCACGTTCAAAACCTTCTGCTTCAGCCAATACTGCGTCACAAACGTTGCGAAGGTGTTACAAATGAAGAGAATTTCCGTTACTGAAGGTGAGTATTAAAAAAAATGCAAAACATTCAGTATTTTAGGAGATATCGAGGTTTCATTTTTGTATTAAAATCGTGAATTAGGGTAACAATGAATAAAAAATGTTGGGATAAATACTTATTTTAAAAATCGAGTTTGTTACTTGTGACTCTCCTTTGTACTTAAATCATACACCAGTGTCCAGTTGAAAAGAGTAGCATTGGTAGTGTAAAGCGTGACCTGCTCTTGACTGTACTATGCTGGATAAGTAAAATGGATTTTTTATTATTATTTTTTATTTATACGACGAATCATGCTTTTAATATGGTCATAAATCACCACCATAATATAATTTTCCTGTCTTGAAAAAGATTCCTTACATCATTGTCACCCTGACGAATTTTCCATACAAAAATGAAACCTCGATATCTCCTAAAATACTGAACGTTTTGCATTTTTTTTAATACTCACCTTCAGTAACGGAAATTCTCTTCATTTGTAACACCTTCGCAACGTTTGTGACGCAGTATTGGCTGAAGCAGAAGGTTTTGAACGTGATCCACCCATCCAAATGCTTCAGAATTTGATTCACGTTTTTCTCTCTGATGAGAGTTTCATAAGAAGATTTTTGCCGCTATATGCTGTCACATATTATATGTGATAGAGCCAGCGTCGTTTATTTTTATCTCGGGCTGCTGGTTTACCAGATATGAAGTGGGCCCTACGTAATCCTGTGGCCCATAAATAAATGTAAATATTTTCCAAAGTATTAGGTTTTTTGGGTTGATTTATAGCCAGAACCGATTTTTTTATGAGTTACTGTAGATGTAAATGATAAAATTGGGGCTCCGTCAACCGGTTCATCTTATTTTCATTACTGAGAATCGCAGGCATTTGGTTGTGTGGCCCATACTTTTTTGCCAATAATTCTTGAACTATTGCGTCACAAATTATTTCAATATGCAAATATGAAGTCTTTTATCCATCACTGAACGAATCTCTCGGAGTTTTCATCCTAGGATTAAGGGCCACACATCCAAATGTACATAATTAGTTGGGAGGTGAAAAAGAGCTTTTTGTTTTGACCGGTTGGCTTTATAAATCCTTTGTTTAAAAAAAACAGGTTTGTTATGTCAGAATTGTCAAGTCAATTGTCATATGTCAATGTCAAACTGCCGTCGTTTGATCATCCATCGTTGGTTCATCTCGTCGTTTCTCTCGTTGAATCGTCGTTATGTATCGTAATCTTTAACCTGATTTATCGATTTCTTGTGTTAGTTTAATTTTTCCGATAAATGTTTCAAAAAAGTATGTACCTTAAGATTTATGATCAATTTTTTTCGTGGGGCACACAATAAATTTGTTAAGTTTTGGTGCAACCAGGACTCTTTAAAAAATGGTTTGTGATTAACACATTTACAACATTCAACATGAGTAAAGTAAGTTGTGACTATTGTATTGTATAATTTGCGTTTGCAAGAAGCTTGTACTACCTTTAATTTTTGTTTTAGATTACTCTGCTCAGTGTTTTGATTTCGTGCAGCATCTTACATTTAAGTCATGGATTTTACGTACCTGGTGTGGCTCCGGTTGAATTTAAAAAGGGTCAGAAAATCGAAGTAAAGGCAGTAAAGATGACAAGCATACATACCCAGCTACCATATGAGTATTATTCATTACCACTATGTTTACCTAAAAATGGCACATTTGTGTATAAATCTGAAAACCTAGGTGAAGTATTACGAGGGGATCGAATAGTGAATACCCCATATGAGGTACATATGGCGGAAAATATAAAGTGTCGTTTATTATGTCATTCAAAGAACAACCCTATAAATTGGAGTGTAGAGGAATCAGAGAAAGTGGCCAGTCGTGTTGAACATGAGTATTTTGTACATTTGTAAGTACTTATACAATCAGCAATTATTTCCAAAAATTTTGATATAAGTAGTCTTTTTGATCTTTGGGTTCTTAATTTTTTTTTTTCATTTAGGTTGGTTGACAATTTACCAGTAGCTACAAGAATTATCACTAGTGACACATCAGAAAAAACTATCGAACAAGGTTATCGGCTTGGTTTCATGTCAAAAGGAAAAGTATATATCAATAATCATTTAAAGTTGCTCCTCAAGTATCATAAACACAGTCGGTATGTATCTATGTACTTATCAAATCTTACTAGACTTGCTTTACATGAAACTAATTTTTTTTTCAATTTGCTACTTTGTAAATATAGAAGAGTAAAAGTATTAGTTTATTAATTGTTTATTAATAACTAATACTTTTTTACTTTAATAATAGTTTATTAGCTATATCTTAAATTGCTGCTATTTTTTTATTTTCAAATATTCTGAAATATAAATTAATTGAATATTAGTGAAGTAGCACTTGACTTTTAGTGTTTTACTTTCAGAGATTCCTACAGAGTTGTTGGTTTTGAGGTTGAAACATATTCAATAGACAAAGATGAATTAACTTTTGTTGAAGACTCATGTCAGTTTCCTTCAAATCCAAAACCACAACTTATCAATGAAGACACTGGCACAAAATTGTACTTCACATATTCTGTTGAATGGGAGGAGTCTGAAATAGGCTGGGCTTCTAGATGGGACATTTATTTGGGAATGAAAGATGTACAAATTCATTGGTTTTCCATTGTTAATTCTATAGTGGTTTTGTTTTTCTTATCAGGTAAATTAATTCTGTATTATTACATTCTTTGAACCTATTCCGATCCTGTTAATGTAATCTTGCAAACATAAAATTTTGTAAGTTTCCTAATAAGTTATAAAAAGGATGGGCACATTAGTATGGAACTTGGTAACAACACCAATTAAGATAGATGATACATCGCTAAAAAGGTAATTTTCTGTAGAATAAGAATAACCGAAGCGCTAGTCCTGATTCATTGTCAAATTAGAGTAATCCTGCCTTAAAAGTTATTAATTTTTAATCATTTATTCATTTTTTCTGCAACATTATTCTTCATTTTGGCATAGTATTTTTATTTATTATATTAAATTAATTATAAATGATCATCATTAATTATTATCATTGGTTGTTTATTCTCTCAGTAAATAAAACAAGTCGAAAGTAGGTTTTAATTATGTTTATTTATAATTAATGAATAAATAAAAATACTATGCCAAAATGAAGAAGAATGTCGCAGAAAAAAAGAATAAATGATGAAAAATAAATAACTTTCAAGGCAGGATTACTCTAATTGGACAACGAATCAAGACTAGCGCTTCGGTTATTTTTATTCTTCAGTAAATTACCTTTTTAATGATGTAACAATTATTTCAATTGGTGCCGGTACCAAGTTCCATACTAATACTGACACCAAAATTCCCATTATCCTTTTTCAGGCATTTTAACAATGATAATGGTTCGCACTCTCAGAAGGGATATAGCTCGTTACAATTCTGATGAAAGTATTGATGAGTTGATTGAAGAGACAGGATGGAAACTAGTCCATGGTGATGTCTTCCGACCTCCACCAAAACGGATGCTTTTTGCTGCCGTAATCGGCAGTGGCATACAAGTTTTTTTAATGGCTTTAATAACAATATGTAAGTATATGAACCGAACAGGAATACCTATTGAAAGAATGTTAATATTTTATAAAGATTTTTAAGATAAACAATTTTTAATGTTTTTTTTTCAGTCATAGCTATGCTTGGTATGTTGTCTCCTGCAAGCCGGGGAGCATTAATGACAGCTGCAATATTCCTGTATGTGTTCATGGGTCTCATTGCTGGTTACTATTCAGCTCGACTGTACAACACCATGAAAGGAAAGCAGTGGAAACAGGCTGCATTTTTAACTGCAACACTCTACCCAGCTGTTGTATTTGGGACTTGTTTCTTTTTAAACTTCTTTATTATGGGAAAACATTCCAGCGGTGCAGTGCCATTCTCTACAATGATGGCTCTGTTGTGTTTATGGTTCTGTATATCTCTTCCATTGGTCTATCTGGGATATTATTTCGGATGTCGAAAGCAACCATTCCAACACCCTGTAAGAACTAATTTCATTCCTAGAAAGGTACCAGAACAAGTGTGGTATATGAATGTTTTTGTTTGGTAAGTTTTAGTCAAACATGTATGATTGTGTAATATTCTTATTGAATTTGTTCAGAGTTACATCTTTAAAAAAATATATATATTATTTCAGCATTTTGATGGCTGGAATTCTTCCTTTTGGAGCTGTTTTCATTGAGCTTTTCTTCATATTTAATGCTCTCTGGGAAAACCAATTTTACTACTTGTTTGGGTTCCTGTTCCTGGTTTTCTGTATTCTGGTGATTTCTGTATCGCAAATATCAATTGTGATGGTTTACTTCCAACTGTGTGGTGAGGTATGTTATTTATTATCATCATTTCAATCTATATTTAATCAATTTCTTATTAAAATTAGACGTACAGATGACTTATTGATGATTAGAGTTCGTAGAGCAAATGTAATTAGCTCATGGCCGGTAGAGTTCTTAGTGCAAATGTAATTAGCTCACGGAATGATAGCGACGCTGCCTCCGAATCGACGGGTCTTGGGTTCGATTCCCGGTTGCGGAAAATATTTGCAGGTCATAGGTGTTCATGTCTGTCTTTGAGGGATCCACAGCAGAAGGGAAAACCTTAGTGTGGGCCTTTGAGTGTGTGGCGTTTATTTTAATAGGGGTGATTCTACAAAAATTGGGTAACTTGCTGTCATCAGTTATTAAAACAAAATTGGTATATATTTTTTAATATTTTTTATTTTAATTTAAAACATCTATAAGTATTTTACTTGGTCAACCAATTTCAGCTATTAATTTTAAATATAAGTTTATAAAAAACCACAATATATTCTCAAAACGTCAGTTCTTTGGCATGTCACCAGTCCAAAAACGCGCAATCAAGTGGCTGTGTATTAAATATTACCGTTTATTTAAGCAAACTTGCAATTTCTCTACAATGTGTGATGTACTTAATAATGTATATCACAACTTTCATTATATAATATTCTCACCATTGTTGTAAAAAAAATAAGAATTTTTGTGGTCAGTTTTATTCGTCAGTCCGCTGTATGTTGTTCGAATTTGAATTTCCCGCGAAATATCATCGACTCGAATTCAAATAACTGCTTAAGTTCAACATTCTTAGTGAAGTTAGCTGTAGACCGCGCCATTAGAAGGCCGCCATTACAGTGCCAGTGCTAGAGTTCTGTTTGTCGTGGAAACACGTGCTCGTCCAGTCAAAATTTCAGTCCTATGGTGAGTTGTTATTTTCTTATAAACCTGTGTTTTATTTTAATGTATATATAGTTAACTTTGATTTATAAAAATGTAGCTTGTTGATATTCGAAAATACCAAAATAAATGTAGGTTTTAATAATAACCTCAAATTTATCCCTTTTTCATCAGTCCGTTGGCGTCAGTCCTTTGTCTGATATTGTGCCAGAGAACTGACTAGTTTCCAGGGTACTGATATTTTTGTTTTAGATAACATTCATTTCAACTGTAGAATTTATAAGGATTTTTTTTTACTTATTTCAGTTTAAACAATCATGCCTCCTCCTAAAAAACCACAAAATATAACTCTGAATAGAGAAGAAATATAAAAAAAAAGAGAAAAGCCGAAAAGGCTCGCTTTGCTAGAATTAAAAGTGACCCCATTAAATTAGCCGAATACAAAGAGAAACAAAGGTTGCAGTACTTAAAAAAACAAGAATGGCGGTTGTCGCACCAAAATTTCATTGCATACTGTGGTCGTTTACCTAAAAGACTACGGTTTCTCACTGCACTATGTCTTCTAATTTGTCTCATAACACCGGAGCAATATGGGCCCATCTAAAACCTGTGTTGGCATCACTGCCATCAAATGATCACACCTTTCACTTTCTCAGCGATGGTCCTGTAACTCAATACAGGAACAAATCTATGTTTTTTGTATTGGGCTGTATGCTGCAGACATGTACCCTAATATTGTGCGATATACCTGGAAATTTCATGAAGCCGGACACGCAAAGTGGGCACCCGATGGCGTAGAGGTCACTTGTAAAAGAACAGCAGATAAAGTTGTTGCTACATGAGGTGATAAAACTAACCTGAAGGAGTTTGCTTCTGTTACCCGTGAGAGATGTCCAGGTATAAAAGTGGATGTGATTGAAGGCTTTGAAATCGAGCAGATGAACACCTTGATTAACGATACGTTTCCCTAAACGATCGCCTTTAAGGGGACACTATTGGTGGTGACTGGCTCAGCTTACATTCCCAACCATCATACAATGAAGTCACTAAGTTGTTTCTGCGACGCTGACGCATGTGATCATTTCAAGCTAGGATCTTTTCGTTATCAGACAGAAATATCACCTGAAGATGGTACATGTCTAACTACTTCTACCGTATTCACAGACTCTGAAGATGATGACATACCACTATCCACTTACGTGAGAGATATTGATGACAACTCTCAATTTGATAGCAATCTAACAACGCCAGGAGTTAATGGTTATTCACAACAACAAAATCTTTATAGTAGTGGTAATTATGTATTGGTCAAGTAAGAATACAGAATATCGTTCTGCAGCAATAGGGTTCCGTACCTAAAGGGTAAAAACGTGACCCTATTACTAAGGCTCCGCTGTCCGTCCGTTTGTTGGCTGTATCTCATCAACCATGATAGTTAGAGAGTTGAAATTTCCACAGGTGATGTATTTCTATTGGGCCCTATAACAACAATACTAAAAACCAGAATAAAATAAATATTTAAGGGGCTCCCATACGAAAACGAGATTATTTTGCTCGTTTTTACAGATAAGTCTGTCCGAGGCTGTATCACATGAACCGTTATAGTTAGATAGTTGAAATTTTCACAGATGATGCATTTTGGATGCCGCTATAATAACAAAAACTATAAAGTAGAATAAAATAAATATTTAAGGGGGCTCCAACACAACAAACGTGATTTTTTTGGCGTTTTTATAGATAAGTCTGTCCGAGGCTGTATCTCATGAACCGTGATAGTTAAACATTGAAATTTTCACAGATGATGTATTTCTGTTGCCGCTATAATAACATAATAAAAAAACAGAATAAAATACAACAAACGTGATTTTTTTGCCGAATTTATAGAGATAATGGTACGGAATCCTTTGTGCGCGAGTCCGACTCGCACTTGGCCGGTTTTTTGTAATTATTTAGAAGATATCTCAAAGTCCTGCCGTACTCAGAGACGTCAATCAAAGTTAAGTACTGTTAAACTCTGATGTCGTCTCTTTCACTCTTGTTGATATTCTCAAAGTAGTATATAAGTAATATAGTATTATGGTAATAATGGTAATAAACTCCATTTATTTCTTATAAAGTTGTGTGTTTTATCAGTACTATGTCACCCTCGTCAGTCCCCTGGCAGCCAAATTCAGAAAAACCAATATATCTCAGAATCTACATAATAAAGTGACTGGCCCGGTCACGAACAATATCTTCATTAGATTAGCTATCTTAAATATAAGAATTTGTAGGAATTATGTTCAAATACTATCATAAACAAAATATCCCTAAAAGTTACCCAACTTTTGTATATTCACCCAGTTGTAGAAATATACATATAGAATATTTTATTCATTCCAGGATTATCATTGGTGGTGGAAAAGCTTCATAATTTCTGGAGGATCTGCTGTGTACATTTTAATTTATTCAGTATTTTATTTCTTCACCAAGCTGGAGATTACAGAATTCATACCTACATTATTGTACATAGGTTACACAGGTAATGAAGAACTCTATTTGCTTTTATGCATTTCTTTTTGGTATTTTATGTTGCTGTACAGAGGCCAGCACACCAGTTTACCCAATTTTTATAGAAAAATCTTGGTTAGTGACCCTACTGGTTACATGATGCTGCAAAATCTGCACCTGTCATCGTTATAGTGTCGGCGACTGCTGCATGAAAATGAGAACCGACCACAACGCGGTACAGGATAGCACCAAAATATTGCTTTTATGGTCCTGTAGTCAATCCCCCCTCGCCCTCTTCACTCTACCAATTTAACTATTGTTTTTAAGTTTAAACGTGGTAGTATAACGAATTTAAAAGGAAAACTTTCAAATCTAAGTTAGCTTTTCAAACAAGTATGATCTATCTATACTATACAATACAGTCACGTACTCTTGCGAACTTTCATTTGTGGTGGTAAACTACCTATTCAGAAGGATAAAATATTTGTTTTTCTTCCATCTCATTAAATCGTCTTCCATTAAAACTGCTCATTCAACTTCCTATTCTTCCAGAATTCTTATCGATTTTAATGCATTCTAATGTTGGATTATATTTTACAGGATTAATGGTGTTGACCTTTTGGCTTCTGACTGGCACCATCGGATTTTTCGCTGCTTATACTTTTATAAGGAAAATCTATGCTGCAGTAAAAATCGACTAATTTGAAATGATTCGTTAGGTATTCATATAACAATCAAGTCTGTCCATGATCGTGAACAAAAGTTATCCAGAGACTTAAAACTGTTGTGTGTAAATATGTACGTAGTTTTATCTAATAATTCTTGTGATTATTGAAGTTTTGTTACGTCTAGCATTTTTTAATAATTTTATTTTTTAAGACTTCTTACCAGTTATGTTTAGAATATCAAGCTGACGCAGTTAATTTTCTTACGTAAATATATTTCGTCACCCTATGTGTAGACATTAAATAGGTACGGATGGCCGCAAGACAGGTAACCACACGAGTGCACTCTGTGCTGTTGTGATAAGAGCGGTTTTGCAATGAAAATGGAGTAACCTGATGCACTGGCCTCGTACATGATCCATTGTGTAGAACACTTTAACAGACACAATAACAATTTTAGCTACACTTACCTATAAAAAGTTGGAAGTTCTAGTACCTAATTAATAATAACGAATAAGTACCAATTTTGTTTTTATTTAAAAAAAAAATACCCTTTATAGAAGTGCTCGTAGGGGACCGGACCGTTCAAGTATTACGTAAGCAGATTTATAAGAATTATCTTCTCCCCCCCCTCCCCCTTGTCTGCAAAAGGCCGTATTACACTACACTGAACCTAATTAGGGTAGTAAGGGTCCTAATTAGGGCCCTGACTTATTACACTACACTGAATCGTGTTCTGACTCATTCTTTAACGTGGACGCCGAGAGAGCTAGATAGATCCAGCCGATCTCCCTAATTAGGGAGCCTAACTCCCTAAGTCTTATTACACTTGCTTGATTTAGGGAAAGGGTGCTTAGGTTCAGTGCAGTGTAATACGGCCTAAAGCTCTTAGCCCCCCTCCCATGCTTACGTAAACATCGCTACATGCGTTTTTCTTTTAATGTATTCTGGTTTAGTGGCATAAAATAGACTTTAAAGCACATAATATTTATTTAAAGAAACTAATACATGTGCATAACGCGCGGTAATTTCCCTACTTGGTTCTAAGCGATCCATTTTTGTGGGAATTCCCGAAAGTGCGTTTCGTTTTCAAGCACTACAATGTGTGGGTTGCCGTTTGTATAATAACTACTGCTGACGTAATCACCATCTAGACCCCCCCACCGCCCATGTCATCAAAAATAAGCAAGGCGAAGACCCTCCCCCCTATAGTGCTTACGTAATACTTGAATGGCCCCTAACAAACAAAAAAACACTTTTAACAATTTCTATGTTCGCCGTCTTGAATTTTATAATGAATATCATATTTGTAATTAGCACCTCGAAAACCTATTAACCTCTATTCTGTGAATGTCATCACACCCTCTTTATAGACACATATGTCGATGTTTTATAAAATGTGAATATACGCCTCCGCCATCTTGGATTTCGAAATAGGATTATTATGGGATTGTCTCTTAGTTATACCTTCTTCAGCAACAGACGAGAATCTTAGTTGGATTATATTACCTGTAATGTATGAAATAGAGTTGTAACCAACAGTAGAAAGTATTGATATCGATACTAGCGTAGGTAACCTTAAAAAGTAGTAAGAATATCGATAGGGCTATCGATAGTATCGATAGGTAATAGTTTGCGATACTATTGATGACAGACCAAACCATCGATAGTATCGATACTCCTATCGATATTCTTACTGTCCTATGATAGCCGAACTATCGAAAGTTATGCAACACTAGTGTGAATCTCTAGCCCATCTCAACCGGTCAGTGAGGTTAAGCAACGTCCACAGAGGCAGGGAACCTGATGGGAGACCAAAGTGGAAATTTATCACGAGCGTTTCCGTACTTCGAACAGCGGTCCCGGCTGTTGTCAATTGATTCCAGTCGTTAAAATAAAATTTGAGGTCATTTGGCGGTTTAAAAATTCTGACACCAAGTTCCCCATACCTACACGATAAGAAGAAGACCGTTACCATAGTCATACACGTTACGACCTTTTTCCATAAATACCTGCAGCGCCCGTGCGACTAAATGGCAGGTTGAACTTAGCACACTGAACTTACCTAATCGCAGCATAAACCTCGGTGTAAGGTCGGTCGGATTTCTAACCAATGCCTAGCGAATCTATGTGTCACCATAAGATCATGAACTTCGTTTATAATCTTACTCGCGAGATTATAAACTATCGAAAAATTGTGAACTGTATCAACAGTTCACAATTTAATTATTATTTTCCGTTTATACGGAGCCGAAACGTGGAACATGACAGTGAGGTTGGCCCACCGATTGCACGTCGCTCAGCGAGCAATGGAGCGCTCCATGCTCGGGATCTCGCTAAGGGATAGAATCCGAAACGAGGTCATCCGACAGAAAACCGGAGTGATGGATATTATCCAAAAGTGTAGCAAGCTGAAGTGGCAGTGGGCTGGCCATGTCTGTCGCAGAACCGACGAGCGTTGGAGTAGACAGGTTCTCGAATGGAGACCACGTCTTGGCAAACGTAATGTAGGACGCCCCCCAGCCAGATGGTCAGATGACCTAAAGAAGATAGCGGGTAGTGGCTGGATGAAAACAGCGGAGGATCGTGCAAAGTGGCGCACCTTGGGGGAGGCCTATGTTCAGCAGTGGACTGCAATAGGCTGACATGATATGATGTTTATAATCTCACCGCCCCAACCGTGAAGTCATAAAACCGGCATGAAGTTGCACGGAACGGAACGCACCTTGCACGCTGATTGGTTGAATGCACTGACATAAAGCTTCTACCACAGTATTACAATAATTCTCCCTACAGTAGTGAAACGCCTTTGATGTTGCGCGATGCCGCCGCCGGTGTAAGTACCAAGATATGCCAGGGTTGCCACGAAACGGGAAAAAAAATGTGATTGTAAAGTGATCATTTACGACCAGTGGTAGTGGTAGTGGCGCTGCCTCTTGATCGACGGGTCCTGGGTTCGATTCCCAGTCGGGGCAAATATTTGTGCAAAAAGCAAATGCTTGTTCTCGGGTCATGGTTATTTGTGTTTGTCCTTATGTGTGTTCCGAGGGACCCACGACACAAGGGAAAACCTTAATGTGGGCCTTTGAGTGTGTAACGTTTATTATTATTATTATTATAATCAACATGTTACATTTGCATATGTTGTACTGCCAGACTTTATTTTTATATGATTTTAGTTCTCTTTAAAAATTTAATTAAATAATGAATACGCATCCGAATAAACAATCTTATTAGAAAAACATGAGGAAAATATAAGCATGACCGCGATTTAAATTCTACAAAAATTAGAACATTAAATATTTTCTCAGAAATATTGTTTCCAAGATACGAACTAAAATTTTGCTAAAATGTGGCTTCTATGTCATCTGGAGGTACCGTAATCCACCAAAAGAATCACGCCGGGTATCATATGCACGTTCATGTAAATAGTCATTATTTATTGTTGGTTAGTCATGGTTAAACACTTGTTAAATATTAATAGAAAACGCATTAGCGTTGTGGCGTTACCCCCGCTCGCGGAGGACTGCAAACTCCGCGAGTTTGCCAGCGCCGCCCAATCGTCTCACTTCTGAAGGGGAATTAATGTAATACTGTGGCTCTACTAGGTACCTAGTCTGTGTCTGTGGCTCAGAATCACCTCAGAATCTTTGGATTTCACACTAGTGTTGCATAACTTTCGATAGTTCGGCTATTGATAGTTGACCTTGAAAAACAGTAAGAATATCGATAGGAGTATCGATACTATCGATAGTTTGGTCTATCATCAATAGTATCGCAAACTATTACCTATCGATACTATCGATATTCTTACTACTTTTTAAGGTTACGCTAGTATCGATATCAATACTTTCTACTGTTGGTTACAACTCTATTTCATACATTACAGGTAACATAATCCAACTAAGATTCTCGTCTGTTGCTGAAGAAGATATAAATAAGAGACAATCCCATAAACAATCCTATTTCGAAATCCAAGAGGGCGGAGGCGTATATTCACATTTAATAAAACATCGACATGTGTGAATGTGTGTCTATAAAGAGGGTGTGATGATATTCACAGAATAGAGGTTAATAGGTTTTCGAGGTGCTAATTACAAATATGATATTCATTATAAAATTCAAGACAGCGAACATAGAAATTGTTGAAAGTGTTTTTTTGTTTGTAAGGGGCCATTCAAGTATTACGTAAGCACTATAGGGGGGAGAGGGCTGCTTCGCCATGCTTATTTTTGATGACATGGGTGGAGGGATCTAGATGGTGATTACATTGTAGTGCTTGAAAACGAAACGCATTTTCGGGAATTCCCACAAAAATGGATACGTGTAGGTACTCGCTTAGAACCGAGTAGGGAAATTACTGCGCGTTATTCACATGTATTAGTTTCTTTAAATAAATATTATGTGCGTTAAAGTCTATTTTAAGCAGATAAACTAGAATACATTAAAAGAAAAACGCATGTAGCGATGTTTTCGTGAGCATGGGAGGGGGGCTAAGAGCTTTGCTTACTTTTGCTGACAAGGGGGAGGGGGACTAACTAAATAATTCTTATAAATCTGGTTACGTAATTACTTGAACGGTCCCTTACTCAATAAGTAAATTATACGAATATGGAAGTATAGAACGAGTGCGCATTTAATAAAACATATAATTTGGTTAGTAGTAAGTAAATACAATGAACAATGACAATCTGGCATCAATAGCAACAGAGAAAATACCTACTAAGTCCACGATAGCAACAAACCATAGATGTTGAATTCTGTCTATGCCTAGCTTGTGGATTACAAACTTCTTCAACAGATGGTCTTAAGTTCAACAGGAGACGTATTTTTGAAACAAGAGAATTCCTATTCGCATACGAATTGGCAAGATTCGTATGCGAATCTGCGAAATCACTATTTTTGATTTATTCCGTGAATTCTGCAGCGAGTGGGTCCAACTACTCGTTTTGTATTTCACTTCACTTCACTTCTTGATAGGTTATGGCAAGCGGTTCGTTGAGTTTTGTATTTTCTACTAGTAGAAAGCGCGCAAAGTGACATTGACAGTTACATTTTTTTTTGTTAAATTCATCTTTTCCGGGAAGGCAAAGGAATTTATGAAGACATACTGCCAAGTCTTCAATGTATTTTCCCTGCATAAGCTCCTCCCGTCCTCCGTAAGCCGATTGTGTATTGTCAAAAAACATTGAGTAGGTAGACTTTTTTTTAAAAACGTTCCTTTCTTCAAAAAGAAAACAAACGAACATACATACATACAAGATACGCGCGAAAAACATAACCCTTCCTTGGCAGTCGGGTAAAAAAGGCGTTACCGATTCGTAACATTTATTACCGGTTTTTTATTTTTCTGCGTGAAACGAAACCTTTTTAAGTTGTCTAACTTTATGGAAACACCGAATTCGAGTGATTCAAAAATGCTTAAAAAAAGGTTAGTAGAATTTAATTTCGTAGACGAATTACTTTCGCGTACGAATTCAAGATTCATTTCTACAGTTTCAAAAATGCGTCTCCAGATCTCTGCTAGCGCCATTTTGGATTTCTAAATGAATAGAATATCATACAATTCTATTCTAATCTATGATGAATAAGATTTTTGAAATCAGTGCCCCCAGAATCCTATTAAACTAAGATTATGTCGGTGTTTTAAAAAGAATGTTATTTTTGAATATTTTAGCTTTAATGGTGAGGTGTGCATTAAACGAGTCGGAGCTTGCGCGTCGTAGAAAGTAATTGACGTAAAAAAAAGCTGTGCCTCCGCTGCCGGTACCGGCTCCTAGAACAGCTGCCGCCGGTACCGGCTCCTAGAACAGCTGCCGGTACCGATAGACGATATAAATCATTATAAAACTTAAATGATAGGTAATAATAATAGTAGATAGGTACTCAATGATGTGCTGCTATGTTATATGTTACCGGAAATATATGAAACCTACAAAACAACCTAACCTAACCGAGCGGAACTGCGACAACCGCTTAACGCAACCACAGTCGTTTCTGGCACATCGCCGGCCGCTGCCGCGGCACGCTCGCTTCGCTCGCTCGGCTCGTGCGTTGGGGGTCGCAGTTCTAACCTAACCTAACCTAACCAACCCTTAACGGGTTGGTTAGGCTAGGCTACTAACAAACCTAACCTACAGTTTCTGCCCCGATATAATCTCCGCGGGGGAGGAGTTTTAACTATAGCTAGTTTTAACTATAGCTCGATGTGACAACTAGTTTTATCTGAAAATCAAAGTCGAATGTAAGTAATACATTTCCGATAGTGATTTAAGAATATTCGCAAATTCAATCTTAGATAATCACCAACGCATCAAAGCACAGACCCCGATAAGAACACAAAATCAACTAATGTCAGCTGTCAAAAACGTCAAAAATTGAAACTGACAGTAACTTCCGGCAACCGTTCCAATTTTTCGTCGTTGCCGTTGCCGGTACCGGCAGCGGAGTCACTTCCTAAAAAAAAACTTCTGCTTTTACATATAATACAACACTATTGGCTGCGTGATCTTATTCAGCGTTTGCTTTCACGACACAAAACAATTTAAAAAAAATAAAAAAATGACCGGGAGGAGGGGTCAGTAGGTTTGGCGATAAAGTAATTATTTATTTTTACAACGTAGTATTTCTATATTTCTTTCAAAATTTTATGTACAAAAATGGAAACCAAAGTAGCAGTAGTGACTGGTAGCAATAAGGGTTTAGGTTTCGAGATTGTAAAAGGATTGTGTCAAAAGTATGATGGTGCTGTGTACCTTACAGCTAGAGATGAAGAACGAGGAAAGCAAGCTGTAAAGAAGCTGGAAGAACTCGGCCTTAAACCGCTATTCCATTTGCTAGATGTCACTAAAGAAGACAGCATCCAAGAATTCGCTACATACATTCTAAAACATCATCAAGGTATCGACATATTGGTAAACAACGCTGGTATACTTGATTTTGATAAAGCGATTTCGTCATATGAAGATTCAAAAAAGCTTATAGATACGAACTTTATGAGTCTGTTGACTATTTCAAAAGTTTTGTACCCCCTTTTGAAAGATAATGCCCGTGTGATTAATATAACTAGTGATTGGGGACTGCTTTCAAATATTCGAAAACAAATGTGGTTGGACACGTTGGTGAAAGAAGACCTTACAGTGGATGAAATACTGCAGTTTGTGAATGACTTTCTTCTGGCAGCCAAAAATGGAAAAGCTGCATTTGTGTCTTTCGCAGGACATTATGGAGACTATAAAGTGTCTAAAGTAGCCATGTCTGCTTTAACTTTTGTGCAACAAAGGCAATTCAGAGAACAGGGCAAGGATGTGTCTGTGAACTGTGTTCATCCTGGATTTGTGAAGACTGATATGACAAAGGGTATGGGGGACTTTACCCCAGAGCGAGGTGCACGAGCACCACTCTATCTTGCTCTCGATGCTCCCCAGTCTCTTAAAGGCACATTCATATGGCATGATTGTCACCAAGTCAACTGGGACGATTAAGGACAATGGTGGTCATTGTTATATTGTAACCGTGTTGGTCCTGTGATAGTAGTGTCCTGTGCACTTTGAAACTTTAATTTCAAATACATACTTCCACAGTTTGTTTCAGTTATTTTTATACAACATTATTGTCATTTCTCTTCCTTTGTTAAAATTTGTGGGAAAATGTTGTATCAAATAATAAATACTCTTCTTTGTTATTGTTTATGTATTTGTTACTGTTGGATACCAAAACTTTATAAATATTAGAAATTTTTGAAAATTATTTAAGTTTGGTTTAAGTTTTAAATTGATATTAAAAGTGCTGCTCAGTAGAATAGTTTTAATGTCTTTCAACTTTAATAAATTTATGAAATGGCAATGATTGTTTAAAAGTCTATAGTGATACACAAGTAGCTTTTTTAACGCATTGAGAATTTGAAATTAGGGTAAGAAAATGTAGTAAAACTTTTAAGTGGCATGATTTCTTTTGAATATGATTCATTTTATATTTCTTCCTTTAAGCTTAGCTTCCTCAACTGCCAGAAAAATGTCTAGGTCAATGATATTAACAATGGTGTAGGTATTCAGAACTAGAACGCATTTATGTGGTGTCTACTGACATTCAATGCATGGCATGGCCTGTCAGAAATAATGTTAAGGGTATAGTAAGCATTTTGGGAGATACTTTAGTAAATTTTTAGAAATAACATTTTGTAGTTTGTTTGTGAGGATTTAATTGTATGGAGTTTACCAACATTATTTTTTTCCAAACTCCAAACTATCTTTACGGAATATTTTACAATGCGATAGTACAGCAATTCTTATAACTACAAAACATAAATAACTATTATATTTTATAAGATACCACTACAGCTAGTGACATCCTGGTGAATTCACTCAGAGAAATATGTCCATAGCCAAATCATGTTATGGTTAGGTATAAGTAAATATTATCTTAGTTGTACATATAATTATAAACTTAAAAATAAGTAAACAGAGTACAATTCATACAATAAGATTAATTCCTTATATCACTTCCTCTGAAAGCTCCGCAGATCTAGGTACCTAATTAGATACTTATTGTCTTGGGGGTTTTTCAGAGCAAATGCCTTTATTGTGTTGTGGGTAATTAGAAAAGCCATTGCGCCCTGATGTGTCTATTTCGATAACTACTTTGTGGTCTGAGAGGTTAGTAGGTAGGTATAATAGCTCGCCAAAAATACCTAGAAAAATTTAGGAAATAAATTGTGCAGTTCCAAAAGTTTCAGGATTATGTAGAGGGAGGTCTCTTGAACAATGCCTAGTAAAGTCACCTCAATTTTAGGTGCCGCTAGGGGTAGCAGGGAGGAATAAAGGTGCCTTATTTCAGTTTTTTGCTCATAACTTGAAAATGGTCTACTTTAGGGACTACACTTCCAGGTATGAAATAAAGAAAGTTTATTAAATTTCTCACAACTTTGTCATACAAACAATTTCTGTAAAACGCACACTTTTCGTGTGATATCATATTATCCAAAGTTTGTAAAATTAGTAAAGGTTGTAAAAAGCTAACCTAACCTAACATGAAAACTAACGTTTACCACGAAATCTCCGAAACTACCTACTTGACTAATTAATTTGCGAGTAGGTAGTCTGTGTTAGGAAGTGGCCGTCAAGAAAGGAATTTCCGAAATTCCTAAGGAAACACGAAAAACTTTAAAAGCGAAAGTTCACTCACTAATTATATACAAAATCTCAAAAACTACTTTACTTATAAAGCTAAAATTTAGTAGGCAGATAGACTGTAGTAGTTATCTACTTAAAAAGGCGTTTTCGAAATTCCCACGGGGGGGGGGGGGGGAAGAAAGTCTGAAAGGCATGCTGAGAGAGGAATTCCTAAAACTCCCATGGGGAACCTGATAAAGTTTATAAAACTGAAGCCTCGGGGTGATACCTACGTTCGAAATACTGCAAAATAATTCTTTGATAAAGCAGGCATCTCTTCTCAGAAAGGAATTCCCGAAAAATTCCCACGGGAACGAGCAATCTAAAACGATAGATGAAAGCTAAAATTTTATTAACTTTGGTTCCAATGGGAATTTTGGTAATTTTGTTTACAGTTATCTTACTTGTCCTTACAAACTATCATCCTGTAATATTTCAGATAAATTAGTTAAGGTATTTAATAAGTTTAAGGTATTTAATAGTGACCTTAACACCCCTTAATCCGACCTTATCGCAAAACCAGTTATCAGGCTGTCGTCTGACGTCTCCTCATTACAAACTCTTTACCCGCAAAATCTCATCTTTATAAGTTCAGGAGTTTTCGTGATATCGCTTTAGGAATGTTAGCTGTTGTTCACTTTTATGTTTCTTACGTAAATTTATCTGGTTCTTAGAATTTCGCGAAATCCTTTTTAAGCGGACGTCTCGTAACTGCAATCTACCTGCCTGATAAATTAATTTTTGAAATATCGTGTTTCTTAAGTGAGTGGTCTTTCGCTTCTTTAAGTTATAGATTTTCTCGTGTCCCCTTGGTAATTTTGGAAAATGCATTTTTGATATATATTACCTTGCTAAGGGCTACCTATCTACAAAATTTCATATTTATACGTCTAGTACATATTTTGGAAGATTTCGTGTTAAACTTTATTTTTTGTGTAACGCAAATTTTACTATGTTGACAAGGGTATAACTTAAAAACTATGCAATTTGTAGAAATTAAAAGTATGACAAAGTTGTGGGGAATTTAATGAGCTTTAGTTCATACCTTATAGTTCATATTGTAGCTAGGGTAAACTGATTTCAAGTTATGAGCAAAAAACTGAACAAAGGGACTTTTATTCCTCCCTGCTACCCCTAGCGGCACCTAAAATCGATGGGACTTTACTAGGCAATGTTCAGGGGACCTCCCTCTACACAACCCTGAAACTTTTGGAACTACACGAATTAATTCCTTTTCTGACACTAGTTGATCTAGTTTTGGCGGGCTTTAAGGGCTAAAAATATCGCAGAAAGCTCTTGAAGTCTTTCTTGTTACGCTTTTGCTGCAGATATCGCAACAGTAACTACCTACTATCCAAGCGTCTAAATTAGGTAGGTACCTATGTATTTAATCTTTTCACCGCCAAAGTCTGATTATCAGACGTTAAGTTTCGTGCCCTCGCCGCCAAAGTCTGATATATCAGACAATTTTTTATTTTTTTTATTTAATATCGTTCACCAAGCGTTCGCCATACGCCACATTATTTTTTTTAAAATTTTTTGATGTGGCGTGTGTTTTTGACGAAAACTCTTGACGCTAAAAGGGTTAATTCTTGAATAACTTTCGTTTGTGCTACGCTTGCTTGACGCTAAGTTATGTCAGTAGGTAATTTAAAACCACATTGTAAGTGTAATTATTGATACCTATGATATTTTTAAGAAACAAACAACCCTGCATGCGAGGTTAGGTATAAGGTGAGCGATATACTCAAAGTTGAATAGATATTATTTTGCCCATATACACTCATCAACACGGTATAGGGATATTGCACGAATTTTCATACAAAAGAGGTCTGTTTGAGAAGCTATATAAAGGTACTCGAGATACACGGAGGGCTATAATTTTCAGACGAGCAAGTGCTAAACCTTAATTTTCAATTCTAGTCAATAATAGTAGGTACATTATGCTACAAGTGTGCTAAGTTGGGTTGGATATTACATTAGAGGCGAGTTTAGAGTCCGAGCTGAAGGCGAGCGTGTCATGCCTACGACGTTTTTCAACACATTTGCGAGGAAAGAAATATATAAAAACTTTCCTTTGACATTGACGGCAACAAGCTATCACTTGCATGTTGCGCCTCTGAAAGTATTTCTGACGGTGTACCCACGTACCTAGGTTTCCTGTTCCGCACTTGAAGAAGACATTTTTTGTGTATGTAGTATTGTTTCTTGCACTATTGTATTTCTAACAATAATAACAATCTGATTAATACAATTGCCGTTTGTGAAAACAAAACCAAGCGAAAACATCTGAAAAGCGGCGCGATTATTTTTTTTCTTTTTCACTCGCAAAATGAGATTTACATTGACAAGAATGCCATACAGCCAAATAATAAAAATATATCTACCTACTTACTGATCTCTTTGCTGAAATTTAGAAAAAAAAACATTACGTACTAGTATTTTATTTTTATTACTCACGGGCTGGGTAAAACATATCATTATGAACCTTAAAACAATGACATAAGACCCACTTTATGAGCGAATGTGTTGAAAATTTCGTTTTACTTGGAATTTGTAAAAACGTGACGAAAATGAAAAAAACAATTGCGTAAATTCGACCATTTTCATACAAAAAGCAGGCAAAAAGTGCATTTTCGTTTTCGTTTCCGTCACGTTTTCACAAATTTCAAGTAAAACAAGATTTATTGACTAGAATTTAAAATTCAGGTTTAAGTAGCACTTGCTCGTCTAAAAATTATAGCCCTCCAGTATGCTTTTATGGCTTCTCAAACAGACTTCTTTTGTATGAAAAATTGTGCAATATCCCTACAGTGTTGATGTGTGTGTATATTATGCATTCATTAGATACCTAGTCTACCTAAGTACTTACTTACCTACCTAATATTTTTTCTCTGAATAGATGACAAGTAGGTACCTAAGTACCTAAAGAGGTATAAATTTTCTCAAGATAATCAGAACAAATCAGCACAAAGAGTAAACTTGAATTCGGTAAAAGTTTTGAGAAAGAATGGCTAAATAAACATGTAAAAATTAACAAAAACTCTTCACTTATTACTAAAACTTGTGTTAGTTAGCTATTAAAAGAATCACAAATCGTCAAAATAGTCATAAATCTCGTTAAGATTGCCAAATCAATTCGTTGAGGTGTGAAAGAGTAACAAAATAGGTATTACTATGGGAAATTATAAGTACAGACCTACTTATACTTAGGAATGGGTACCTACCTAAGTACTTATTTTCATCTTAAAAGTAATTTTGAATATTTCGTGTTAAGTAGGTATTATGGTTTTGTTACTGGAAGAAGAAGAATCCGTTGTGTATTGATAGCCTACCGTTTCCGCCCATTAAACATACACCTTTATATATGGAAAATCCTATTACCGATATATACCAATGCATGTGCTGCAGCTCCTTTGTATGGATTCCGTTGTCCATCGTATCGGTGTCGTGGTATAATAGCATTAGAAAATCATAATGGCGGCGCAAAAGGGGTAGGGTAAGCAGTTTATAGCCTCTATTTTCTATCTGCAAGTATCACGCAGAAACCTTTTAAATGTATGCATGCTTAATTGTGATTAGCTGATTAGTGTCATCGGGTTAATACCTGCTGAAAACTTCAGGGCAGTTCCATGTAGATTTTGAGGGTAGTTAACGAATAATAGGGTTCTAAGAGTCGGTAACTAAGTATACAAAAATTGCCATTGCTACTAATAGGTACCTACTACGTGCTTTTATCATTTGTAGGTATACTAAGAAATGCAAAGGCTTTGTGTAATAAGGTTTTGTGAAACTAACTCATAGTAAACATTGTACTGCAGTATACCTTATTGTGCAGTCACAGTCAGTACCGTACCTCAGGAATCAGTTCTTGGCGCATTATTACTGTTACTGATATCAAAATCAGAAAGAACACTCAACAGTTGGTATCGAATTGACAATCATTTTATTCTTCGATTATTGCAGAAGTCAAAAAGTCAAAAGTGTTTATTTCATTGAACATATAAAATGATACTTGAACACGTCAATATTATGAATTACATTAGGAATTACATTACATTAGATTCCTCATCGGTAGGTATTGGACCGAGGGCTATTTTGACTCGCATAAAATTGGAAACCCTAATTGTTATAGCATAGGTACCTAATAATGTTTTCGCCTAATCATTTCGCATAACTTTTTACGCACATTCTTTTTTTCGTATAGGTACCTACTTACCTAACTTTTTTATCCATATTTTATGACTTGCAATTTTAGGTAAGTATGCGATTTAAGGGTGCTGATACTTAATTAACATTAAATAAGTTACTTAATTAAAATTAAATAAGTATATACTTAATTGCATAACTGTGGTCGTGGTAGTATCTGGGATTTTTTCAAGAATTTGTGAAAAAAAAAATGATTTCCTTAGGTAGATAGGTACTTCGCTACGACAATGCCGCCGGGGCGCCGACGAAACTTTCATTCGTTGTTGGCTTTTAGGTGTCGGACACTTACGGTTTACGGTAGCGCTGGCCCAACTTATCACATGAATTGGGTTTAAGGTTTAGGTACAATATAAAAAGACCGACTGACATTGGTAGATCATGGGTAGGTAAGTAGTTAGGTGTCTATCTGTTAATAAATAAACAAAATGATGTAGAGAGGCTCGTGGATCGCTGGTCGCAGTCACGTTAACTCGAAGAGGTGGTTGGCAATAAATATTCCAAATGAAAGAAGTCAATGTTTGCAAAGCACGCACTATATTCTTGTTTAGAACAGTCTTACATATACGCTGATTAAAATAGATAAATTGAGACAATAAAATTAGGATGGCGGCCATGAACAAAAAGGGGTTTAGAATAGGAAGGAGAAAGATGACTGACCGGAACACAGTTGTCTTACCTAACTTTTTATCAAAAAGTAATGCAAAAGACAATCTACTCGTATACAGCCATATCTCATGGTCATAGTGTACGGTGTACCAAAATATTATTTCAACACTTCCCCTTACACCATACACTACCAGTTCCAAACGTATACATGTGACTCTATTACAAGCACAAGAGCATATACACAATGTTAGAGATATCGCAAATACATTTTACAAATCCCTAACCAGAACTTAAACTCAGTACTTACACAGGTAACAAATTCAGACCATTCATGAAACCATAATGTTTCGAAGAAGACAAAGCTTTAGTCAAGACATCCGCTATCATACAACTAGTCGGCAAATAAGTGACAACAATTAAACCTTTGGCTACCAAATCTTTCACAAAATGATACCGGATATCTATATGCTTCGTCCTTCTGTGACATTCTTTAGATTCTAAAAGCTTAATAGCACTCATATTGTCATTTCTTAATTTACAATGGGGTCGCCATCCTGTCAACTCTTTTAACAAAGTACAAACAAACAGGATATCTTTACAACAGTCTGTAATAGCAAGGTACTCAGCCTCTGTACTAGATAAAGCGACAGAGCGCTGTTTTCTACATTCCCAATTAATAGAATTTTTACCTAATTTTATAATGAAGCCACTAAAAGACTTCCTGTCAATAGGGTCATTCGCCCAATCCGCGTCAGCAAATGCTTCTAAACAATAATTTCTATTATCTGATTTTCTAAAAACCAAACCATAATTCATTGTTTTCTTAAGATAACGAAGTACCCTTTCGGCAGCAATCCAATGACATTTAGAATAATTATTATTAAATTGACTCAACAAACTACAACTATAAGCTATGTCAGGTCTAGTACATACACACAAATACATCAATGAGCCAATTAACTCTCTAAAATTACACTCTGATAAAGTAATATCATTGCTATCAAGACAGTCAAATTTTTCATTAACAACCATGGGTGTTGATACTTCTTTTGCTTCCAACATACCAAATCTAGTCAACAATTTTTTAATATATTCAGTTTGTTTCAAAATTAGAACACCCTTTGACCTATCTCTTTGTACATTCATACCTAGACAGTTTTTAATTTCTCCTAGGTTTTTAACACAGAAATTATTAGATAATAATTCAATTAAACATTCCTTTTCTTTTTGATTATTTGTGAAAATATAAAAGTCGTCAACGTAAACAGCTAAAATTGTCAAATTATTATTATTATTACTTCTTTTAACATATACACAAGGTTCACATTTAGTTCGAGAATAACCATGTTTAGTCAATAAATCATTAACAGTCAAATTCCACACTCTACTGGCCTGCTTAAGACCATAAATACTTTTTCTTAATAAGCAAACTTTGTTTTTGTCAATAATAAAACCAGGAGGTTGTTCCATATAAATTTCTTCTTGTAAATTACCATTTAAAAATGCTGTCGTAATATCCACATGATTAATATCCATATCTAATTCACTGGCAAGGTGGAAAAGAATACGCATTGTGGAATGCCTGACTACTGGTGCAAAAGTTTGGTCATAGTCCACCCCAGGCTCCTGACTAAATCCACGTGCAACCAAACGTGCCCTGAATTTATCAAAACATCCTGAAGTGTCCTGTTTGACCTTGTAAACCCATTTACACTTTATGATATTCCTATCAAGAGGCCTGTCCACCAATGTCCATACACCATTTTTAATTAATGATTGATACTCTGTATTCATAGCACTTTCCCACTCTACTCTATCAGGGCTAGCCAATGCATCATCATAGGATTGAGGTTCATGAAAAAGATAAGCTTGAGAAAAGAAAGATAAGTCATAATCATCAAACCTCTTTGGCACAATACCTCTAGTGGATCTCACAGGACGCTGCGAACACGCTGGTGGCGCCGCCGCCGTCGTCGTGACGTCAACCTCCGAGTCTTCAGAATCGCTACAAGACTCAAATTGTAATGGACTGTCAAACTGCAACGGACTCTCGAACTGCAATGGACCTGTACTAACAGTAGAAGTATCCTGTGATGTCTCACTATGTGGACCATCACATACTGGTTTTGATGACTGTTCACTCTCAGGTGACTGTTCACTCAAAGGTGACTGTTCACTCACAGGAGGAGACTCACTCTCACTGGGGGCCTTTGAACCAGAAGAGGACTCCGTCACTGGAATAAGAGGAAAACAATCATAATTATTAATTAATTCATCATTTATTTTATTATTTTCAGAGTTGGGAACATAATTCATATTATTAAAATTAATATTTTCCATATCATCATGAATTTTATTCATATTATCACAGTTATGTTTCCCTATACTATTTTCACATTCAATAAAATGTATATTTCTAGAATTTAATACTCTCTTTGGATTACTAGGATCTATCAATCTATAACCTTTAGAATATTCGCAGTATCCCACAAAAATATATTCCTTAGACTTAACATCTAATTTGCGGCGGTGACAATCTGGCACTAGAGCATAAGCTCGGCACCCAAAGACTCTTAGGTGACTAAGGTCCACTTTGTGACCAGTCCACAGCTCCTCAGGAGTGACATCAGGCACTGCAGCAGTAGGGGACCTATTCTTCAAATAAATCGCTGTCATGACAGCCTCACCCCAATAGCGCTTGCCCAGTCCAGCTTCAATGAGCATGCACCTAACCTTTTCAATCAGAGTCCTATTCAACCTCTCCGCAACACCATTTTGTTGTGGGCTGTAGGGCATAGTTACTTGATGGATAATACCTTGACTTGATAAATAATTGGTAAACTGTGCACTGCAATATTCACCACCTCCATCAGTCCTCAAACATTTCACTGGTAAACCCAACTGCTTCTCAACTAGATCCTTAAATTTAATAAACATATTCATAACCTCACTTTTCATTTTTATTAAATAACCATATGTCTTTCTGGTAAAATCATCTGTGAAGGTCACTAAATATCGTGCATCACCCCAACTAGGCTCTGGCATGGGACCACACACGTCAGAATGTATCAATTCAAGTGGTTTTTGAGCACGCTTGGCCTCTCCCTTAGGAAAACTTTTAACCCTTTGCTTCCCCTGAATACAAGCCTCACAATTCACTAAGTCATTATCTTTGCTCAAATTTAAACCTTCTGACATATTTATCAACTTACACATACCTGCGTTACTCAGGTGTCCCAATCTTTTATGCCATAACTCAGTAGAACTAACAGCATGAGCTCCTTGCTGCTCCTTCATACTTGATTGTCGGTTGTTGATGTTTAACTGTGAAAAAGAATTAGTGACACTTTCCAACCTATAAACTCCCTTTTTCTTAGATGCTCTGGCTATGAGTTCATTATTATTATTATAAATATAAGTTAACTCATTTTCAAAAGTAATTTTGTATCCTTTGCTAACTAACTGGCCAACAGACAGTAAATTGGTGAACAGGTCAGGCACATACATAACATTTTCTATTGTATTTACACTACAATTGTTTAAATTAACCGTAACAGTACCTAAACCTTTACATTGTAAAACCTCACCATTTGCAACACAAATGTTGTTGGAATATCTACTGTCCAAGAAAACAAAACTATCTCCATGATTACACATGTGGGATGTACAACCTGAATCAACGATCCAGTCATTTGAAGAACAGGCTGAGAATGCTGCCACAAAAGCTTCTTCCGATTTATAATGTTCTTGTTTCTTTCTATCGCGCTTAAGTTTAAAGCATTTTGCTTTGATGTGACCCGCTTTTTTACAATAGTTACAAATCAGTTTCTTCTTTTGACTGACAAAAGCCACTTCGTTCGACACTTGATTATTTGACTTGTTGTTCCTTCTGAACTCTTCTTGAAGGAGTCGAGCGCGAACAGTCTCACTGTTAAGGTTTCCTGACAAGTTTGCAGCCTCCAAGCCTGACACCAGAACGTCATAATCTTTGGGTAAACCACTCAGCAGAATCTCGGCAATTTCCTTATCATCAATGACCTTCCCTATGTCTGAAAGCTGGTGTACAATATTCATTATGCCCTCTATGTACGCACTCATATTTTCGTAGTCATTGTACTCTGCACGATGTAGCTGCCGCAAGAGAAGTACGCGCCTATAAAGGCCTTTATCCTCGAAGGCATCTCTTAACTTGGTCCATGCCTCCTTCGATGTGGCAGCCGATCGCAGGTGCTGGTAACAGCTAGGCTTGACTGCCAGGCAAATCCTTGCTAGGGCTCTTTGATCCTTCGCGACATCAATAGATCCCGTTGTGTTTTCAATGCATTCCCATAAGTTCTCCAATGTCAAAGCCATACGAGCCTGGAATTTCCAAGCGTGGTAATTCCGCACGCCATCCAATTTTTCTATATTGAACAGAGCAGGAGGCCCAAGCTGCCCGTTCCCGTTGTTTGTCATGATGATAATGTAGTAACCAACCTCATTCAGTATTTGCTGGGACGATAACCTGTAGAGAGGCTCGTGGATCGCTGGTCGCAGTCACGTTAACTCGAAGAGGTGGTTGGCAATAAATATTCCAAATGAAAGAAGTCAATGTTTGCAAAGCACGCACTATATTCTTGTTTAGAACAGTCTTACATATACGCTGATTAAAATAGATAAATTGAGACAATAAAATTAGGATGGCGGCCATGAACAAAAAGGGGTTTAGAATAGGAAGGAGAAAGATGACTGACCGGAACACAGTTGTCTTACCTAACTTTTTATCAAAAAGTAATGCAAAAGACAATCTACTCGTATACAGCCATATCTCATGGTCATAGTGTACGGTGTACCAAAATATTATTTCAACAAATGATAGGTATATGTATACTACGTATTAATAAAGTTATTATAGTAATTGCGTTGGAAGAAATTACGAAATTCTTTCAGTGGCGCGATAGTACAGAAATTGATGAGTATCACGCGAGGCGGTGCTGTTATTTTGATTTCGTTATAGCATCACTTGTTGAAATGAAATGAAAATGCCATAACAAACACTATTAATTTCAAATGAGTCGCGAGGAGCCTCAAGCACGGGTGGTGACGTCCAGCCGTCTGTAATCTAGTAAATTGTTTGTGTATGTAGCAAGTATGCGTCAACATAGCGAGCCGCGCGTGACTATGACTAGGTAGGTTCTTACTTACTGTTATACTGCTACATTATAGTTAGCAGTGGGGCCGGCCACGTGGTGATCGGCTTAGAATAACACCACCCCATTTCTTTCCGTGGGTGTCGTAAGAGGCGACTTAGGAAACACAAATGAGACCTGCCTCCTATTAATCCATCTCAGGCAACAACACCTCATTTTTTTTATGAATCTGAGGTGTTGTCTTATGGTCTCATGCGGTATGGTAGGCTCTGTAAAGGGCCGTCTGGTTCGCGACCATCCTCCTACCGAAGTCCGACGCCAAACAGCTTGCTGTGTTCCGTCGGTGCGTGGGAGTACCAGTGCCTTATAGGCGTTTTCTGGGTTAACTCGCTCCATCGTCGACCTCATCTATGACCTTGGTCAAGATTGAGGTCAAGAGTTAACCCATCTTATAATAAAAATAAAATACCTACTTATTTTTTATGCTAAAAAAATTCTAGGTATTACTTAAAATTGTTTTTATAACAGACTTAAAAAATCGCGAGGAAGTTATCGTATTATGTGCTGTTTACCGTGGTCGTTCTACTGCCCATAATAGACGGCTAGGCCACTGAACACGAAATACTTAAATCTGGGTGCTTAGTACTCAGACCACGAAATGTCTAATTTGTATCTAGGTACCAATTTCCATTTAATTCAAATGACATGTATTTTGAAAATCACATCAACTGGTTGAATTATACACTGTTTAACTTAATTTTCAACTTCATCACTCCTCGTAGAGCCAAAGCGAACGAACCAAATTCACTTGTTCTAAAAGTATATAAAAAGTGTTATGCTTAATTTCGTCTGTTATATAGGTATTTGTCTAAAGACTTCCCGAAAGTATAGAAAAAATGCATCAGTAATTCAAAAATATTTATTTCAGACTGGCCTAAATAAATTACAACTTAAAATTAATAACTAAAATTACTGACTTGACGAAACTTTGTACCGTCAAAAATATTCACGATAGGCATGCATAATCCTCGAGTTAAAATAACAAACCTACACGTACGTAAGTAATTACACCTTCTATTTGTAGTCTTAGATCGGTTTCACCGTTAAATAATTTAGTCCAGTCAGTAATGAAATGCACTCGTTAGACGTATTCAATAATTCAGTCATAGGTTTATACAGAATGGGTGTTCTTTAAGCGTAGAGGCGCACATATTCTAGACACGTTATCTAGCTACGTAGCTTATAGATAAAAATTCAAAAGAATATTTCAATTTTTAGAATTTAGTTAACCTTCAACTGTTGATAGATATCTTTGGTGTCCTAGCCGTTAGTGTTCGCGTGGTTTCCACATCGATTTATCGGCAAATCATTAAAAATAAAAGCAATCGAAATTGCGACACTGTAAATATCTAATCTATTAAACTTAAATAAGTTTGTACACAGACAATATAAATAATTTATTTTTAATACGAGAAGAAAGCACTTGTAAGAATATTCAGAATTTGGATTTTACTCATACATAAGTATAAGTATATTTCTTGTGACGTTTTATTTTCTTCAGTATTTTAAGCGCCCAGTTGAAAATCAGCGCTCTGTGACCCTCCCTTTATACAGCAGCGTATCTCATAAATACCCAATAAAAACAAAATCCAAAATTAATACAAATTTAGATTAATGCGCAGCTCTACTTCAAATATATCAAGCTTATCACGTTATTTATATTAAACTTTCATTTTTAAAGATGCCAATGCCAAACCGTGCATGAGCAGACAAAGTTTTTCTATTCTGTATGTCAATTCTTTTTTATTCCCTTCAATACTTAAAATCATTGTATATTATGATATTTACTGTTGAAAAGGGTCATTATTACGAAGAAATTATTCTATAGGTTCCGAAAACGGTATGGTAACATCCTAGAGTATGATATTATTGTGTAAGCTTTAAGTAAATGGGTTGAAAAACCCCGTCAAACAGCTCGTGCTTGTTTTAAAATATTTACACATGAAAAGTGTTTAAAAAAAATTATTGATGTTGAAAACCACATTTTTCAAAAGGCTAGTTCCAATATACATTAATAAAAACTAATTAAAATAACTGTTAGTACCTATTTATGTCCTAAGTGTACATTTATATAAATAAAGCGTTTCACACTCGACTAAAATAAGACACTTCACTTTGGTTTGTATTAGACTATATTACATAAATTACGAACCTTCTATCTTTTGCCTCTAATAGGCAGTGTCGCCAAATACTTATAAATAAATAGTTAAAACTTACTAACTTATAGTTAAGTCTTTATCACGTTAGCACGGACGGATATTGTACTGGTAAAACTCTCATAAGTACTCTTACAACGTACAATCGTTTAGTTATCGTGGCACATTCTCTGTGCAATAGGTATAAGGACAAATCTAAGGCACTATAAAGGTAACACTCAATAATTTATATACATTATACTATATATCCACAATATTGGAGTTAAGTTTTTGTTGGTAAATCACGACTTCTGGTAATGATGAATTGCTCTCTGGTAAATGAGTCGTGTAGTTTATACATACGCCACACGAAAGTAACTGTCTTGTTAATCACGCGAATTTATCGCGTGATTTCAAATCTTTGGCTAGATAATGCTTAATATCAATTCCCTTTAGTTCATAGCCCAAGTTTGTGAGAAAAATGTTCTCATTCTTGCTTTATTAAATTCTTGCCAGTTCGAAAATGTCTCGTATGGCTGGCTGAAGTTGACTTAGACATTCGATAGTAATTAACATCACAATATGGTAATTAATACTATGATAAAATGGTCGTTTTCTTATTTACATAGGTTGAAATATACCTATGATAGCTGGGAATCTATAGTTTGAATAAATGCCGACGCTACCGGGTCATAATTAATCCTTTATCGATAGTTTGATGTTGCTCAGTTGGTGATAAGCGGAGCGAGTGGCGCTGGGTCGTCTCTGTAGTAGCGGTAGCGGAGTGGGGGTGTGAGGGCGACGGCGGCGGGGGCGTCGCCGGCGTCGCTGTGCTGCGAGTCGCGGTGCCGACGCAGGTCCACCTTGCGCTGGAACGCCTTGTCGCACATGCCGCATGAGAAGGGCTTGTACCCTGTGTGCTTGCGCATGTGCGTTATCAGGTTCGAGCTCTGGCTGAACGCCTTCGAGCACACCACGCACTTGTGTGGTTTTTCACCTACAACAAAAAAAACTTTTTATTACGTTCCTTTTTATTATTTTACACAATTTGATTAGGTTTGCAAATTTTATTTTCTCTACCATTGTATGTGTACCTATAACATATTACAAATGTCAACCAAACGACGATGAGACGATGCGGCACAGCACAGACCGATGTAATGAAATGACACCATAAGAATTTGTTGTTTATTATTTCACTGTAAGAATTATCACAAATAATTATACCTTGTATAATCGAGTTCTACTTGTCATACCATTAATGATTTATTATTTATCGTGAGACTTTCGAGTGATTCAATATGCAGCGTCACATAATAGCCTCGGTATTTATTAACTTTAACGGAAATTGTTTGATAGCGGTGTGGTGTCATGTTAGTAACTCGTCGAGTAAAGTGGAGGGGTAACTTGACTTGGAGTTGAGTGGATACTAGTTATTCCTTCGAAGGACGCATTGTTACCATAAATAAAACTAAAAATGTAAATGTCATTTTATAGATAGAACAGGATTTAAGATGACTTTTTGCCGGTACCGTGATCGGCGTACGCGTGAAGGCTTGCGAAGGCTGCACGGCTAATTGCAGGCCGAACCGCATTTTGGAATATTGATGATGAGGCATTTATCGGGAGGACGAGCGCCATGTAAGGCCGCTGTAAATCATTGAGAACAGCGCGTCGACGTGACGCGATGTCTCCGCCAAGACAAATATGTCTGCACATTTTTTAGGAGCTTAATTCGTCTTGTTGAGCTTGCTGGAAGCCATCAACCGGTGAAAAACTCAGCATTTATTTTTTGCTGCTGGCGGCAAGGTTTTTTTATATACATATATCTGTATTTTTGTTTAAGGGGTTCGTACATTATATCAAAGCTCTTTGAATGTCCTATATACTTTTAGATAAGCTACTTTATTTTCACACACAAAATGAAATATTAAATATAAGTAACCGTGGGTAATAAATAAAAAGAGAGCTAAGTATGCAAGTAAAAAGGGTCGTAGATAAAGGTCGAGGGATGTTTAATGCATTTAAAGAAAACATTTGGTTTTAAAGCATGAAAATACACGATACCTAATTAATATTGATGTTTAATGGAACATGTAGAGGTAGCATCGATTTGAGAAAAATAGTTAGAATAATTTAAAGTTACATCTCAATTGAATCGGATTACGACAGCAATACGTGGGAACGAGAATCTTTAATGGAAGGAGAAAAATAAAACATAGACTGTCGCGCCTTCCACCAAGGATACCATGTCGCGTCGCCATCGAAAAGCCACACCAAGCTGTCAATGAACAAGCTTGTGCGGCGTCCGGCAGATTAGGGTTCCTCATATGAAAAAATGTGTTTGTATCTACTTATCTAGTCTTTTTTAAATATTTAAGTTAAAAACATAAGTCTGAATTTTATAAGATGAGGCTTAAATTATTTCATGCTGGTTTCTTCGTTTAAATAAGATTGTGAATACCGAAGTACCTACAAGAATTGATATTCTCGATCGTCGTCTTTTTGCACTAATTGCATCCTTAATTTTCCATTGATGGAACGAATGAGAATAAGTAAGCTACGGATTCCGTTGCGGTGTTTTTGGTATGCGCATGAGCATTTTTTTGCTCATCGAAAATTCATTAGCAAGGCGACGACTGGCTGCGATTTGCCATTGAAAAGGTAATTGCACAGCATTTAAATGTTTAATTCCTGAGACATCGCGACGTGTCGCGCGATTGCTTTTATTGGCAAATACATGCCGACGATTTAATGAACTTGTCTCGAGAAGTAGCTTCTCCCCTTTATACTCTCTTCACACATCGCAAACCAACGTTATTGAGAATAAATGCTGACCTAGCAGCTGCCGATACTACTTTGAAGATGTACCTTACACACACACACACACACACAAATGTGAATTGACTTTAAATTAGTTAGCAAATCTTTAGAGGGTGATTCTCCTCTTGAAACTGAACATGTAATGATCCTAGACAGTTTTGATGTGTGTATTATGTATACAGACAGAATTCAGTCGGGCCAAGAAGAATGCGGAAGTAAGTTTGAAGTAAGGAATCAGAAATAACGTAGTAAGTTAGTAATACACGCATCCAAAATAAATGACTGAGAATGTGGTAGATTGGATAAGACAAAGGGCTGGCTTTTGTTACTGCTCTTTTTTTGGTATGCATATTCTGAATGACCTTGAAGTGCACTTCAAGGCCCTTCATTTGGCTTACGGTTTGAAAATTGATCAAATTCAACTATCAGTTTGCTTAAATGTTACTGATTGTTCGATTTGATATTATTTTAATGCTTTTGAATATGCCTCGGTTATTAGGATGAAAAAAAACAAGCCAAAACATTTTTTTATAACATAAAATTTTCTAAGTGCATTTTCACCAAACTTTGTAAGTTCAAACGGCGATTTTATAGAAAAATCCCGCATTAAGACCAACCTTTTCTGTAGTATTTGGTCAACTGAGGAATCACTAACGCTTTTAAAAGGAGTTTGAACTTATGAAACAGCCATTTAGGTACTATTTTTAAGAGATTTTTGAAAATTAGTCTCCGTTCATCGCAAACCAAAAATTTTTAGTTGCGACCGTTTTTTTTTGATATCTTGTAATGAAGACCGTGGCATGTTTTTTTATTACATGAAAGGGTGACACAAGGTGATCATGCTAAGACCAAAACTGTAGCTACTATAGAAGTTATGATTTTTTAAATGGCGCTGGTAGAAAGTTCGAAAAAAACCTTTAAAAAAATCATAACTTCTAAACTACAAAAAATCGGGGAACATACATGGGGTATTTTCGGATTCACTCGGGGGTTAGGAATATTTAAAAAAAAAATAACGTCACTATTTGGACCACCCTGTATATTAACATTTGATAATAAAAACTCTTCTTAATATTTCATGAAATAAGAAATCTCTGAAATATTACAAAATGTTTTGTCGAACATCAAAACAATGTTGTAGCTTCATTAATAACTGAATAACACGTTCATTATACAAAGAAACTTTCAATTGTAAATGATAGGGTGAGACAAAGTTGGACAAAACGGGGGAGACACGTTAACACTTATGGAATTACGAACCGTGTAATTTACTTGAGTAACTACTACGTATTACTGTAACACTTTGATGGGAAAATAAATCCATGTTCCCTTACGTTCTGAAAGATAACACAAATCTGTTGTGATGTCCAAAACAATAAAAATTTATTGATTTAAATATCAAGGAGAATTTCAGTGCCTATCTAAAGTGTCTGAAATTCACGCATTTCATACAACAGGGGCCTTTTTGATAACGGTTCAGTATGGTTAAGTGCTGCCTACTTTCAGAATGTTTAACAAAAATAGTTTAGTTTGGAATTTGTTAAAATGAGACAAAAACGTACGTTTTAGAAAGTGTACGAAAGTATACACTAACATGCACTTTTTCCTTGTCTTTTGATGGACTAAAATTTAGGTACGTATTGGTACAAATGACTTACCAGTGTGTATGTAGGTGTGTTTCTTCATGTCTGATTTCTGATGGAATCGCTTGCCGCAGTACTGGCAGGGGTACGGTCTCGTATCCGAGTGGATCAGGAGGTGCGTCGACAGAGTGCTTGATCGTTTGAAGCACTTGCCGCATTGCTTGCACTAAACAGACAATAATTTATATTAATATAAAATCTATTTTTGCATATATTTAATACTAGCATCCCGCTCGGGACTTCATTCCCGTGGGAATTCGGGAATATTATGTAGCTTATGTTACTCAGGGATAATGTAGCATATCCTAATGGTGAAAGAATTTTCGAAATCGGTCCAGTAGTTTCGGAGACTATTCGTTACATACAAAAATACAAATCTTTCCTCTATAGAAAATTAGTAAGTATAGACTAGTATTATTAAGAGAAAAGATATTTATTTTTGTATGTTGTAACGAATAAACTCAAATACTACTAAACAGATTTCAAAAAATCTTTCACGATTACAATGCTACATTATTCCAGAGTAACATAGGCTACATATTTTTTCCGAATTCCCACGGGATCGAAGTCCCGGGCGGAAAGCTTGTATTCAATTCATATAGCTGTCGCGGCATTGCCTGCATGGTCAAGTATCGTAATGAAAAATAGTGAAAAATGTGTTAATCCAGTACCTGCTCTATTTACTCATACAATTTTCGCCCAATGAAAGTAGAACAAACAAACATGCTTTCGCATTTATAATATTAGTGTGTTTGTGTGAATTATTTATGTATAGGTAATTATCTAATATGTTTATATAGTTTAGGAAACTTATGTGGAAAATTGATTATATTACAAGTATCCCTATAGGCTAGTATGTATCCTACGTTTAATTATAATTGCCCTAGTCTTAGGCCCTAGTATAATCAAAAAAATACATTGTACATGTCAGTAAGTTAGTTGACAGCGCCTATCACCTTTAATAACGGCAGCTAGTAATAAAAACGAGTAATAACAGGGCCGATTTAACCCTTCTACACGTTTCTTTGATTTCCTTTGGAAATCCTGATATATTTTTTCTCTACCCAATAATTAAGCTACCAAGCAACAGGGTTATTAAAAAAGAACCGTAAAAGACAGTTGACAGCATTTTTGCCTATAATTAAGAGGATTTATAGTATACTACACCGCATAACTGAAGTGAAATGAAGTGTAGTAAGTACTTTTTAAAGAATCTTTTCATAGTTGTGATACTCTACACGTGTTGAATAAACACCGGCTCTTATATTTTGTGGACTCTAATACTTTTGTCTTAACACCTAAGTACACAATCAGAGAATGCTTTTATACCTAGGTATTTTAGATTTATTTGTTCAGTTGATAGAATTACGTTGTTTTTCTTGTAATGAGAGGTCTTTGTAAAACTATACTACAGTTTCAACTTGGGTATGTACAGAAATATACAGGGTTACTTTTTAATCAGTACACAAATTTTTCTTACGGTGTCAGTAACGTTAATAGAACGTAAATAAGAAGGAAAACATTTTTTTTCAAAAATTTTCAGATTTTGATACCCCTTTTTAACGTCTTAGAGGATGAATTTTGTAAAACGGAGAAACACGGGTGTCACAAATTGTGTTGAAGAGTACTATTACCAAGTTTCAAGTCAATTGGACGAAGTTATTTATTTTTTTCATACAAAAAAATTTACTTATTTTCATGCTTCAGACGATCTAGCTTGAAATGTTTATATGAAACGATATAAAACAAAAAAATACGGGTCTGTTAAATTTTCATAAAGTTTACGTACGGACGGCCGCAACTCAGGTTACTACACGCGTGCACTCTGTGCTGTTGTGATAAGAGCGGTTTTGCAATGAAAATGGAGTAACCTGATGCGCTGGCCTCTGTACAAAAAATTTGTGTACTGATTAAAAAATAACCCTGTAGAGATGTCAAAATTAATTGTTGCAGGTAAGTAGTATCCAAGGTAGTGTCACAATCTTAGGAAACGAACCTAGTAAGACATGACTGTAGTTGGAGAGATTCCACATCCCAGGAATAAAAGAAAAATAATAACAGTTTAGGAACTTATTTCAGGAAACAGCTCATACATACCACCGCTCATAGACTTTTGTATTGGCTAGGTAAAACTATACTTTCGCCAAATATCTAGGGATACCGTTATACTACAACGTTACATTTTTAACCGGATACACCTTACAAATACATAGTCGGCACAAAAGGAATCATAAGCCCGATAAAGTCAACTGACTTATAAAACGTATATGCTATTAGTCGGGTGGTTAGTCGTCAAGTATGCGGTGAATGATAATCCCGGCACAAATCCGCGTAGCGGGCCCCTGCGCGGTGACAGTTGGCCAAACAGCTGCCTGCGCCTCACAAAAACTGAAGCTTTTTTGGGAACCTTTTTATAACGATGCACTCTTATAAACAACACAGGTGTGACTGTATGTCCGTCTATCTACATGTGGTTATCGGCTTATACGCGTAGGGAGGCAGTTTTTCACATTAGATCAAACGCCCATCGAAAAAAGTTAGAAAATCGAATAAGTAGTTTATAAAAAAGTTTATTTTCTTATTATGGTATATATGTTACCGGAAATGTATGAAATTTAGGAATTGTATACAATATACAATTGTATACAATTCCTAGGAAATGATTTCACACATACCTATACAATGACGGATTTCACACATTTCTGTTAACATATAATTATAACATTGCAGATATAAATTCAGTCTACTCACATACTTTTAAATAATACGAAGTTCTTGTCTAAAGAATACCTACTACAATGCATCGTATATGGCTACGGTCGCGTGGCAGGCGCGCGACTCGCCCTTCGCTCCATACTTCATTGTTAACTAATTACCCCATTTAAGAGTATTTAATGGTATATTACCCACCGATATCTTCGCAGAATTAAATTAACCGAGCTAAGACCGAAAGACAAGACTTCACAACAGTTTCTCATCTACACATTTTACCTATCAACGCCGCATACTATACCGAATAAATGCTACCACTTAATTTAATGATAAAGTGTGGAAAATATGGAGAAGCGAAGCAACATTTTTATCGCTGTATGACACAAGGTAATTATTCCTCCAATTATAAGCCGCAGCCATGCACCGTGATATTAAAAGTCGGAATTTTGATTAAAACCGATGCGGATTTTTATAATGGCGGCGTAGAAAAACAAAAGGTACAAAAATGGCGAGAAGACTAGCAAGAAGGCCGCAGGAGCCGCGTGCGGCCGCCTCGCGACCCGTTCCGATACGCGAGTACTTATTAAGACAGGGGCAGTTTTTGCTATTTGATTTGCTAAAGAGACTAAAACGAATACTGGTTTGCTATTTTAAAGCATTTTGAACGGAAACTGTACAGTTATTCTGAACTCGTTAAAGGACGGTCGCGTCGTCGACCACATACTCACTTATCTCAGCAATCGCTTTGGTATAATAAAGGGCGGATGAGGCTTTTATGGAACTATGGTCATTGAATGCGATAATAATGCTCACCTGAAATGATTTTTCATTTCTGTTTTCATTCTTAAGTAGTAGGGAGAAGTTGAGGTCTTGAGGCGCTGGTGGGGGTGGGTAGGTGGTGGCGGGGTGTGAGGTTGCTGAGGGACAGCGTCGTTCCAGGCTGCGAGCGCGCTCGGGGCTGCGCTTCACCAGCTCCAGCGGCGCGGGCTCGTCTTCCTCCCAACGTGACACCGGCGAATCACCGCCCTCCCCTCGTTCACGCTCACAAGCGCTCCCCGGAGACCAAATTTGCCGGTTTTTTGTAGATAGATTCAGTGGTAGCTCCTCATCATCTACGAAAGAGCAAACATGTTTTGTTTCGAATGTTCTTGACGCTTGTCATCGAATGCTAAAGTCGGACGAGTCAAATCGGGCGTCTGTGAAACGACTTATGAAATCTGTACAGGTGTGCTAGTGTTTGCCGACTGGTTACGTCAGTGTTTACTCAAAGTCGTAATTTTTTTATTACTTATTGTAGTTCCCTGTCTTACCTACTTTTACTGATCTACTTGTTATTGATTGAATTAAAATGTTCCTTATCGCTTTTCATAATGAAGTTTTATATACTTTCACAAATTCGTAGCAACTTATTCGAAAAAATATTACGACGAACTGAAGTACGTCAAATTCTTAAAAATTTAATAGGTACATTTAATTATATCAACAGAACTTAACTTATTTACCACTATGTACTACTAACAAAAAAATCTGTAGTCTTTTGTATAAGACCCGAAATAAGTAAATATTTTTCAAATGAAGTAGGTGGGTACCTACCTGCTTCTCTACCTGTCACGCTTACTTCGTTATCTTTGTAATTTGGTTTTGTAACTGGTACGACTGTGGATAAGCGGTAATTTGAATACTAAAGAATACGACAATGAAGAGACTTTTCCTCGGTACAGCACACGCGAGGTAAACGACATGTAAACGGCGAGGTATCAGCGCTGCCAGTTATTAATCGGTACCTTGCACTGATAGCTATTCTAATGAGCAGTTCTTGAGTAAACCTCATAAGGAGGCCGAGGCGAAACGAAGTTTTGTTATCTATGTTTTTGAGGACTCTTGTTTTTCGAGAAATTAATTTTCTTAACTCACCTAATACCTACCTACTTAAACTACTCTGAGAAATTATTTTGAACTGAAATATGAGTCAAATTGATAAAAATTTTGCTCATTGAAACAGTTTATGTATAAATAAGATATTTTAATAATTCACTTCAATTCTTTTTATTTAATTTTCAGAGATAGTGATAAATACATTATTTTTTAATCTATCATTTTATATTAGGCAGGTGTGTTAAGAAAATAGTCTGCAATTTAGCAAAATAAGTATAAAAAAGAAAGTTACCATCTCTAGGTGGTGTATTCTTCGCATGTTCGATGTGCGCGGGCGCAAAGGAAGATGCTCTCGGCATCAGGAGTGGCCAAACACCAGCGCCACCGTACAGGGCTCCCAGACCACTGCAGTACATCAGTGCTCCCAGTTCTATCGACAAAAACAATTAGTAGTTCAGCAATTACTTTCTAGTCTAGAAGATCTCTATTTAATACTAGATGAGTTGTCAAATGGGTAATCGAGTAAGTACAAGTGGATTTTCTAGAATAACCACCCTTAACGTGATTAATAGGGAAACAAGTTTAAATATGGCACATAACTTTTCAGACAACATACATACTACGCTCACGCCTGTAACCCCTAACGTGGTAGACAGAGCATCAGTGGTTTCAGACGACACTGGCAAGAAATTTGATTTTAACGTGTTCAGAATTTGACCCGTACCTGAAAAGTCTCACTTTGATAGCTTTTGTAATCTAAGCGGAGACAGTAAGCGGGATGTGAGGATTTTCTGTATTGCAGGCTGACAACTTGTTACAACTGTATTAGTCATATTTTATCTGTTGTCATCTAAAAAAAAATTGTTACATACGGATTCGAATAATGTCATTCTGCCACAGGGAAGGTTTTGATGGCTCTGCGACAAAATATAATATCGTCATACAATTTCTAGCAGGCTTCTTTTAGTAACGATTTACTGAAACATTGGACATACCTGTAGCTCTAGCATACTGCTTAAGCGCTCTCCCAGCAATCTCTATATCTCCAAGCTGCAAGAGGTCCAGGCGGTGTTGGGCGAGGGAGTCGGGTGACTGCGGGGGGGAACGTGGCGATGGCGGCGAGTGCGGGGAGAGGCTCCGGTCGGGGGAGGGGAAGCGGTGCGCGGGCGGCGGGGATGACGGCCCGAACTGCTCGGCGAGCCGCGAGAGCAGCACGTTGCGAGACATCCTGAAACATCTTCAGGTTAATAATGAGGCCGCATTTTCGAGTAGCTAGGGACACCAGCAGCGCGGCGACGGCGGCGGTTTTAGGTTTTCAACGCTTGCGGCGCGTGGTACAAAAACTTTTCGAGCAACGGAAACATAAAAGCACGTCGCGTCGTCACTCCGCTAATCGTTGACGTCCAGTTTATAACCTTGTACAGAGGCCAGCCCATCAGGCTATTCCATTTTCATTGCAAAACCGTTATTACCATAAAAATATAAAGTGCACGCGTGTGGTAACCTGATATACGGCCCTCTGTACCTACGATACAGGAGCTATTCACTAAGTATAGAGCTGTCACCCGCGGCTAGCGGTATTTCCCGGGAGGTTAATTTAAGTTTATCGAGGTGAAAAATAGCCTAAGTGTTTGTCGAGTGCTTGATCCATCTACTCATCTAATTCCATTAGTCGTTGACGTGTGAAAGCATAACCAACTTATTAACTCACAAACATACTTTCGCTTTTTATACTTATCACCTATTGTTACTGTGATAAGATGAATGATTTTCAATTAACAAAGGTTAAAAATGTGAACCAGCAGCCGTTCAACTGAGTAACTGAATCCGTCTCTCATTTAAGTTACTTTTGTTACTAAAATGTTGGAAACTACTCATAGTAAAATATACGTAAGTATTTTTTTTATATTTCCAATCAGCCGATAGGTACGCAATCAAAAACCATTGTTTTACTATCAAGATTTCACACAGACACTGATCAACTTAAAAGTGCGATATGATCGTTGTTCATACGTGACCGATGCCATTAGTGCCATCCGATTATTTGTTGACAGAAGCTCTCGCCACGATTAATTCTGTCCTGTGCGGTGACAGCGAATCGTATTAAAAGCTCAATCAAGCAAATGAAGAATCAGAATAATGGAAGTGGCGCCCGCTGCGTACGCGCATTAATAATGCACGCCGCCGCTAAAACGATCTCCATTACGCTAACACACATTACATATTTATTATTATGACACGGTCACGTAACAAACAGAAACGGCAAATCATAAATAATGACCTTATGCAATGAGTCGCCAATTCTTCTAATTATCGTAATGTACGCATAGAATACGTGGGGGCGCAATTAGAAGCTAATACGAGCTTTTTGTAGAGATAAAGATCATAACGAGGCCAGAAGGATGTTTTATGTGTCTGTTTTGCATTTCTTGTCTTACAAATGAATAGAGTGGTCGATGAGACTATTACAACTAATTGGATAACAAGTTAACTTGCTGGGGTTGTGTCGCAATTTCTTGTTTCAATAGAGTAAGTAAGGCATCATTAGACGGCGGCGGGCGGCGATGCGATGGGCAAAGTGCCTCTCGCCCGCCGCCTCTATCGTTTTTGCCGACCAAGGCTGGGAACGTGCGCAAGTGGCGAGGGAATCAATCAGCGCGAAATTTATATGAGGCTATTTGCTGAATGGACGCGTAATAACAGGCTTAGGTGTTTTTCTAAGGAACGTGTAATGAAGCTGTATTAAACAGACGGCATGCCTTAAGTTTTTCAGTTCACCGTCCACGTGAGGTCTGCTGTATAGAATTCCAGAATTTTTTTTATTTGCGTGATCAACAAGAGCATGTACCAGTGGCATATGAGCAAACCTCCTGTCGGTTGAGTAAACACTTCCGCCTTTCCGCAATCAAAAACCTCTCGGTACGGTGCTTGATCAAACGTTCAGATTTTTCTCTCACTCTTCTTCTAGCCGCTTTTTACCCTTTTGACCCCTGACAAAGAAAAGCGGTGTTAGAAGTTTGAATCTAACACCCCTCTTCTTGTGTCTGTCTATGACATCGTAGTTTCCTAGACGGGTGGAGCGATTTTATAATAATTTGCCTGAATGTCTAATTTTCACAATTCTGTATAGGTATGGCAGTTTTCATATTTTTGACTTTTATTGTTACGAAATATTTAAACAAAACGTGCGCTAAAACGTGCTTAGTACCTCTGATTAATTTTAGTTTTCAAAACTAGAATGATTCAATTAATATCCAGCCTTTTCCCAGCAGTGGGATCCTGAGGGTTTGTAGTAATAATGATGACTCAATTGGGAGACTAAAGACTCCCTTATATTTTCCAGTGTATTAGTTTTACAAACTTAAAAAAAAATAACTCAAACTACAAACAGACAACAACTACTACACAAGAACAATGACACAGAAAATGTGTTTTTGTAAATTGCAACACGAACGTATCTAATTTACATTTATGTAAGCGAAAACTGTCGTTTCATAATGGAGGTATTTACTCCCCTTCATGGACATATACATACGAGTACATGCAGCCTAATATGTGTTCAAGTGTTTCGAATGCATGATCAGATTGTTAAAATATGTACTCGTACCAGTTTAAATTGTATCAACTCACAAAGTCATTAGTGTCACCTTCGAACTAAAAAATAGGCACTTTAAGAGAGTTTCTTGCCTATTCTTCAAGTCTGCACCTTTACAAATAGGCGAAGACTTAAATAACTAATGTAATTCACTACTTTGACTTTTTTAAGTCACATCCTATGAAATTATATTGAATTTTGACTTTTAAACTCGGATAAAACTTGTCTTATAAAGTGTTGTCTTGTCTTTTTTGTTTTGCAATGAAAATGGAGTAACTTGATGCGCTGGCCTCTGTACATTGGATTCAAGAGGGTTATAATTACATAAATACAAAGTAAAAAGGCGGACTTATCCCACAAGGGGATCTCTTCCAGTCAACCTACGAGAGAGCGAGAGGAATCATGATACGTTGGCGTACATAAGGAAAATGAAAAAAAAAAATTAAATATTCAAATTCCAAAAAATAAATTGAATATAAATATTAAAAATGAAATTAACTGGGAGTAGAATCTGTTTTAAATCTAGACGTTGTTCTAAATCTAAGCTCTTTTCACCTTCACTGTATCATACATAATAAATTATTACAATACTGTGACATTGGTAAAAATCTTGGTGATATGGGATATTAAGCGAGATTTGTTAAAAAATAAAATGGTCAAAACGATTCTTATCCAGATTAATAAAGCTCTTATAAATAAAAGTTTGTCTCGTTAGTTCGTTAACTAAATCATCTGAAAAGTTAGGAAAAAAACAGAGCTTACCTTATCCGCAAATTCAGCTAATGTTATTAACGAGTTTTACAAAATAACACACACTTGATTACCACAAAAAATATTTTAATAATTGCAATTTATTATGAATATTTATCAGTCCTTTGTCCACGAGTAAAAAGAGTCATTTTCCTTCAACTGGAGGGATGAGGATGTTTTAGGTGCGAGATTACGTCGGAGGGTTGTAGATGTGGATACGCGGAGGTAGCGCGGGTAGGTAGTAATGAGAGGCCGCGGTGCGTCGCGCTCGGCGCCTGCCACCTGACTGAAGGAGGCTCGCGCGCCCCGAGCTGCCCCGACCTACCCGACTGCTCCTCTACAATAACGCTATTTTTTTCAAAACTAACAAAAAAGAGTAGGTCGGGCAGAGGCTGCGCAATAACGAAATGATTTGATGAAACGGCCACTTGACAGGTGGCTCGCGTCGCATCCTCGCATGCACCGGTTAATTGTCGGTTGCACTCACGATGACGGCGTGGAGGACGCTCTGAAAAATGGCTTTTAAGTATTAATGCCCACAAATAAGCGGTTGCAGGTCGTGTGACATTAAGCCTGTTTCATTATGAATTGCAACTGCTAGTACCAGATAGGGCAGGCTATTAGGTACAATCATAGAAGATGTTGTAGTTAAGGGAATGACGTTCGGCTTGGATTCAGTGAGCGTTGGTGTTCTGAAGCGATATAAGTTTCCTGAAATCTGCGTTAGAGCGCGGCGGCGTGCTTAGATTTGCCGGCGGCGCTCCGCCCACTGCGCGCTATTGGCCGTGGTTTAGCGCGGGGCGGAGCACTGCTTAGAATAGAAACCTTTTACAGATTTTGTTACCATAATCACTAAGGTTAACTTTAAAAATTTGCAAATTCTCCTACTGTAAATCACAGCATTTATTATTACAATATTTATTTTTCAACTTTGGCTATAAGAAAAACACAGGATATGCCAGCTGCAAACTCTTCCCAGGCATACTATAGAATCCTAGAGATTTTCTGTATCGTGGCTGAAAGCCTGACAACCTATCACCGCTATATTCATGTTCCATCAATAACTCTCAGAATGTATGTCAATGTACATATATGGTTCTAGAACCACATGGCGTTCTGCATAACCCACCAGGGATTACATTGTATGTATATGTATTTTGAAGGAGAGAGCTTTCTACCCGTATTATATAACACATCATCTCTACATACATACGGCAGTACATCCGGCTATTCGGTTGTCCTTAACGTCGCCCCTAATCTCGCTCGTAATAGTGCGGCTTTCGTGTGCAAATGGGTACCCTGACTTGCTGCTGTCTGTACATGTACTTACGATTAGAGATTGATAATTCGTATTGATTGAAGTGGACAAATATACTAATCGAATATCAAGTAGAGATTAAGGCAGATTTTCACCAATACTTTTACCCAAGTAGTTTACCTGATATCTGAACTAGTATTTTTTCTAACTAACTACTAATCGCGGATTAATCATAGGTTGAATTTGGTTAAAAATAACCCTAAGCGTTACTAAATTAATATAAATCCATGGTTAGGTGTCAGAATCACTTCACGTTAACTTTCCTAACATTTTAAGCCAACTTTATCGTATTTATTTAATCAATTTTACTTAATGAAGGAATTTTAATTAGGTATTTTATAGCTAACACGTGTATATTAACTTGCATGTGTGTTAATATGTATAACTCTAAAATTGACAAAAATGTTTCTACAGCCGACATTCATCGTTTATAACTTATAAACAGCTGAACCGATTTGGATAAATCATATCTAAGTACCATTTTCTTTTACATATAAATATCCGCATCGTAATCGGTTTATCCGTTTAAAAGTTATAGATGCCACAGAGAGACACACATAATGGTCAAACCATAAACATACACGTGGTTAAAAATGAGCCCGACCTTCATCAAGTATGTTACTGTATACCTTGCTTACGAAGTGAAACAGCGTAATTTTTTGTTATTAGTTATTTAATACCTAGTTTTAGGGCTATGTGACAACAAAAGTTTACTTTCTACATTCAAGAACGATTAGGGTCATTCACTACTATGCAATTAATTATGTATTCGTTGGTTTCATCATAAATTACGAATTCAAAATCGCACTATCAAAAACTTCTAAGTAATCAAACTAAAAAACTTTTAGTCATTTCCCCGCCTGGTAAAGTATTAAATTTGGTTTAATGAAATTTTTCAGTTGATTGGTCATTTGTAAAGCAATCTGGATATTCAATTAGGTGGCTAATCTGCTTTGGTTGGCGTGTTGCGTTACAGCGCTGTATGGTTTCAGGGGGAAGTGCTTCAGCTGTCTTTGCTTGTCTACTTATTTACCTTTACATGAAAACAGTTTTACATACTGTATGCATACGTAATTACTTAGCGAATCTGTTTTGTTATGTTCTATCATTTTAATCAAACGGCGTTTTTAGACATTATTATGTATTCGAGTTTGTTTTATGTGAATGAATTAAAATAGTTTGAACGGCAAGAAAAGTTGGCAATTTTACATCTCTATCATTTTCGCTGAAGATTATGCAATAAAATGAGGTGTGAGTAGAATTTTCTTTAATACCTCACATAAAATTAAACTCGCAGAACATGATAATTTGAACCAAGAAAACTCTTGCCCACATTGTTGAATACATTTAAAAATGGAAAGAGTAATAAAACTAAAACCATGATATATTAATTCGTTTTGGCAAAGAAAAACTTAAGTTTTGAGATGAGTTTGTCAAAGTTTTCCACTTTGCAGTTGTTATGTGTAAGTATAGCGAGGTGGCGCTCGCGCACGGATGCACCTACTCGTATAACGGCGGCGCGTGGCAGGCGCGCGGCGGCGGCGGCGCGAGCGTCACGGCCCGTTAGCCCGGGCTGCGCGCGCACATGTCGCCTCGGCACGCGCCCACCGACCTTTTTACCATCCTTTTTCTTCCCACTTTTTAGTCTCTCCTTTTGTTCAAATCCCAAATTAAACCTCCTTTCGAATTAATGAAACCGGATTTCTGATATCGCGATCGAATTTGTGATTCTTTTTTGATACCACAAAAAAGGGGGTCGGTTTTAGAAAGTAACGGTGACCGAGGGGAATGTAAAACAGTTACTAAAGTAAGTTTTAGTGTTAGACTTTTTGTATCGGTTATAACGTTTGCAAATACTTTATTGAATCTTAAGGTTTTATTTTCATTTTAGAAAGGACACATGAGAGGCTTAAAGAGGATCATAAAGCAAGTTCTTGATAGATAAGTAAATCAAAATAAAACGCTCGAAGGTACACCTATGTTTCAGCTGCGGCCGCAGTAAAACCGGTACAGGTTGTTGGAACGGCCGGCGCAGGCGCAGTCGCAGGCTGGGCTGTCGCCGGCCGCGGCCGCCATTCCTCGCAGTCAACTTTTATTAATTGGGCAGATGAGAGCTACGGCTTCCATGATGAATGCTTCTACCTTATAAGGGCACCAGTTCGCGAAACCTTTTATAGATTCTCAATTAAAAGTGTCTATTATAGTTAATAGGCCGGTCGGACAATGACGAGTGTATAGAAACAGGAATATTTGCTTTAAGTGTGGGATAAAAAACGGGCAATATAACGGAAAGGACGATTAAGTGGAATAAAATATAGCGTGGGGGTGCGGGTGGCAGGTGGCTGCAGGTAGTGATGCACTGCGCGCTTATGATTTTATCGATACTTACCTACTTGCACTCTAGTTGTTTCTTTGATTGGAACTTCTGCAACTAAAATATTACAAAGTTCGATTCATTGAAAATAGAATTTAACAATATGTTTATATGTGCGCAAAGTAGTGCGAGACGTTTTTATAATATTCTGATAAATCTGAATTTTGCTAATCCAGTAGCGTTGGGTGTGGTGGTGTCAGTCGTCTGTCGCCTATTACACAGGTCATTGTATAAACAAATAAAAATACTAAAGAATAGAGTGGTGTAGTGCTGCGGTTACAAAGAAAATAGAATAGAAAGAACTTTATTAAGTGAACCATAAGGTAACAGTACAATTGTACGTTAAAATATTAATGCGGAATACTACAGCAGTATTAAAAAAATGATGAATGTATGTTAAATGGGTTAAAGTAAATTCAGAGTGACATTTTATTGAAGTATATTTGCTCACTTGAACTCACTACTCACTAGGAATACTAAGAAAACTTTCGAATCAAATATTTTTATGTGTTAAAATCTGGTACAGTTGTCAATTTTACATTATATTGTTCGCACATTCAAGTTGTTACCAGTATTTATTTGATGTCATCAGTGTTTTAATGGTAATACTGTTTAATGCTGCCTTTAAAGAAAACCTACTTAATCTTTGTTAAGTATATCGACATATAGATAATTCAATCGATAGCGCACATCCCCAGTGTGCACCCTCAGTCTTGGTCGACAAGATTCAGCGCGCGTCGCGGCATGTGCGCCCTTAACGGATTTGTACAGTCCACTGCAAGACTTTGGATACACGTTGCCTGCTAAACGTCTGCGCGTGCGTTCACTGTCACTATCAACTCAAAAAGATTAGAATCTCACCTTTTTCTGTAAGTAATTGAATACGAACTAGCTTTTGTGCCAGCGCGTAGCGTAGGTAATTTTCTTGTAGAGCGAATCATTCGCTATAAGCTAATTGTATATATCGGCATAAACTTCGTTCCCGTGGGAATTTTGGGAATGAACTATACATATAAATCTTCATTTTGAAATACTCCGTCCATTATACAAATATCCATTCGGAAGTTTTTGAGTTTACCGCGTTCAACAGACAGACAGACGCGATGCGAGACTTTGTTTTATAATATAGTGTATGATGGTCAATTGTATGTGGAAAGGCAAAATTTTCATTATTTTTGACCTATTCTTCTTAGTTAAAATGTTCAGATTAACCAGTTTTAACAAAAATTTCATTCACACTAACATACCGAACAAAAACAGCCGGTGAAATGAACAGCGTCAAGTACTCATACAAAAGACATCAACGCGCACCAATGCGCTTGCGTTGATTTTATTTTGTGATGTGTTACTTGTTTTAGATATATTTTCGACTATCTGATTCTTAAATACTGTTGCACATACGTTTTATTTAATATTAGATTTAAAATTTATGTTTTTTATATTATCGTACTGGCGGAATAAGATTTACCATCGGCTTTTTATAATTGCTAAAATGATGGGAAAAAAGTTATTTCAGATATAAAAGTGACGAATAAAATGACATGAATATTATTTATCTGGCCTACTTAATTAGTATTTTATAGACTTATCTATTTCAAGAAATTCCAAATTACCAAAATTATCTATTTTAAGAAATTCACTAAACAATAAATAAACATGGTTAATCAGTGTGGTACTTTTTTTAGTCAGACTTACAATCTTCTCATAACCTAATAAACAATTTGAGTCACATTTTAATTACAATAACAGTTAGTGTCATATGGTGGCCGGGCTTGGCGAGGAAACCGTAAAAGCTCGGCTCGGCCGCGCGCAACTCACAAAGCGTATTCGGAGACCGAGACTCACCCCGATTGCCAAAGTGGGTATTATCCCAGAAAACGAAGATCAATCATTTTCACTACCATACTTGTCAAGATTCACTCATCATAAAAAAATCGATTAATGAGGTTAAGCAATGCAACCTCATTGATCGTAAAAAGCGTAATTAAATTATCAAAAAAATAAAAAAATAGACACTTGAATACACGTTAAATGGTTTCGTACAATATTTCAGCACGTTTCCAGATTATGATACAAAATGATATTAAATATTGTCAACTCATTAATAAATATTTGTTGATCTACGCGTAATCTGACCACAGAAATTTTTATGCAGTCTTTTCTCAAACTGGTGATTTAGTTTCAAAATATTTAAGGAATATTTCTAACACAAGCTTACAAAATGAAAATAGAAAAGAAAATAAGCGGGTAGTTGGTGCTAGGGGTACAGTGGTTTGGTTGGACACACATCTTACAAAAAGTCAGGGCTTCTGAAGTTGTGACGAATGGAATACGGAACTGAAAGTTTGAATAACCCTGCTTTAAGCTAATTACGATCATTCTTGAGCTCCCATATTGAATGAGCACATGTTGAGCCGAGGCCGCAGACTGCTGCTGTGTTGCGGTTTGCGATTACTGCATGGTAATGACTACGCACGCTCCCAACAAAAACCTTACCCTATTCACATCTTATGCCTTTTATAAATATCATTAAATCGCCGTTAAAAATAAAACGAAATTACAAAAAGCTGTAACAGTTTGCGGTAGCCAATTGGCGCTTTCAAGATTGCAGGCTTGAGTTTTGAGTCTGCGCCTCTGCGGTATTACTAGACGCTTTCTACTTGACTTTTGATTATTGAAAGTTATCAGAGGAGTACGTAGGTATGCTTACGTGTGTTCTTTGACAATTTAATAGCATATGCGCATGCACCTGCCGTGCAAAAAGTAGTGCCACACGCTTCAGGCAGGAGCGCGGAATTCGTCGCCGCGTCGCGTCGCGCTCGCTCGCCTATCTTATACGCTATTTATCCGTAATTGATTGGTAAGGTGCATTAAGCCCTCCGTACGTGTTTTTGTATCACACCACCATACATGGATTTAAGTCTAAGTAATGCCTACAATACTTTACGAAAAAAAATCTACATGGATAAACTATCTTTTCGATAATTTGTTTCGTTGACATGAAGGTTTCACCAAAACCTCACTTCAACCAGAACTAAATCAAAAGTTTTATTTCTACACTATTATGAATGTAGATATTATTTAATATTATTAGTAATTATTTAAAATAGAAATTCCCATTCAACCTGGACATCTATTTTTAAAGTCTAATTATCTCTGTCGTCTTCGTAATGTCCATAATTATATTATGTCCCTCTTCGTCTTGAAGCGCATTACAATTTTTATAAATCTTTTTTCCCTATGAGGCACGCATACGCAACCTGCAGCAGTGAAGATGTCTGGCCAAGTTAACGCGTGCCCCGCGGCGTCGGCTGCGATCGCCCATGTCGGCTTAATGAGTATTTTAACTACTGTTGGTAAATCATTTCTTTGTCCTCAATGTTCAATGTATCCGAACGAAACTGGGTTGAGAAGTCTTTTTTTTTAACATGGTTTTTGTTTTCCATATTCGTCAGATAGTGCAGACTGTACAGACGTTGTTCTTGATTTTTTGAGTAGGTACACATTTTAAACCATTGTTTTTCTGTCAGTAATGCCCACGTGAATTATTCTATTTTGTTAATATTAATATTGGGTGACGTTAAATGAATGAGTTAGCGGAAATTAAGGATATGAATTTATTAGCTCACTAAGCTGAACAACTTTCTCCAGAAGTCGAAATAAAAAAATATGTTCTGCAAGTCAGTGACAACAAGCAATTTTTAACCAATAGGTAAATAAAAAGCCAGTCGTACTACCACCTGAATACCATTTCTAACAAAAGAAAAAAAGATAAATGATTTTAATAACTACATTTCAATAGGTAGGTAAGGTAAAAGGTCTGTTAGTGGCGAGTTAATAAAAAGACGAAAAGATTTAATTCGTGGCAATGACTGCGGTTTGAAGTAGGCTTATAAATCTTTATCGGTACTGTTTTTGTGCGGCCTTTTCGATGCACCTGTCGCCAATTACACCTATACTATTGGAGAACCATGGATTATCACTACATGCTTTAATGTTCCAATTCATTTACAATAACTTTAGACGAAACATTTTCCCTCCTTTCGTTAAAGTTCCAACGGCAATAAAAGTTTTAGCTATATGAATTCGATAGATCCTCTAATTTAAGTAAATGATCATCAAACTAAAACAATTGTTATAAGGCGAAACTAGTTTTGTAAAGAAATATTAAGTAAATTATTGCTACACACGTGTGTTTTCGTAGGGCTCGTTTTTTGTGTAAAGTTACCCATTACAAAACAGCGGTACCTAATTTTACGTACGTTTGCTCTGTCTTGAATGCACTTTAACATAGGTAATACGGTTGAGAATGTTCCGTATACATATACCTACCCGTAAAGAAAAATTTAATGCATTTCGAGCTTTGACTAAAACATGACTAAAACAAATAAGTACTTCTAAAAGATTGCGTGACTTGAAGACACGTGCTTTTATATTTCTTGTAATAAATATTTGGGTTATTGTAATTAAACAAGAAAAGGTGCCGCAATTTCGCAAGCCGTTAATGAATGAGCAATCACGCTCCCTTTATATTGTGTCGACCAGTGTAATTGGAGCTGGATAAAGATAACAAGTTCCCTGGTGCGGAGTTCAGCGGAGACAAGGTGATGCGTCGCGGCGGGGCGCTGGTAGCAGGTGGTGTAGAGGCCAGTGGGGAGCAGCAGCGTCGCCTTCAGTTAATTGATTCCAATCAAAGGCCCTCCATATACCCATGCCTCCTTAAAAAACCCACTCTCATTCTGCTATAATTATGAATTTATGAGGGCAGAGCCGCGAAGGTGTTACCATAATAATCCACATGAAACACATGAACTGAAAACGAACCAATTTTCAATAGTTGCATATCGGATTGAAAAATCAGCGACAGTTGAACCGTTGTTTGCAAGTATAATATGTAAGCAGCTGTGCAATAAGAAGCTCATCGTGTCAATCGAGCTTGAACTTTAAGGAGCATCTCTTTGTAAAATTATTGTCGCCGTTATTTATTGAGCCTGTAATTGTCATAAGTATATTCATAAAAGAGGCGCGGGCGCATGAAACGAGCTTTACCGTGTGGCGGCCGAGGGACCCGATTTAATTGTGGCGATTAATCCGCGGACAGCAGCGTTTCCTTTCGCCACGAAATTTAAACTGACGGAAGGTTTAATAAAACCCTTAGCTGTGGCAGGCTACAAACAATATCTGAAACTATTAGACATCTATCAGTTCCAATTTTTTTTAAAATCCACCGTCTTTTAAAGACTGTAATTATTTAAATGTGTAATTTAAAAAAAATGTAATGAATGATTTCCAGAATTCCAAGTAAGTATTGCAGAACCAGTGAAAAAATAAAACATTCGACTAATTTGTGTTTAGGTGCAATTTGCTACATACATTTTATTAGAGTGGGGTCCTAACAACATGTATAATTCCTATATTCCGGAATCTTACAAAATTCCGACTTTTCCGAATCAAACGGTTTTTCTGACCTTCTGTACTGGTTTTATATTCTTCACTGACCGTTTAAAGCAAGCTTCATCCTTTTATTGCAGCATTACTTGTCATTGTTCATTTTTTTAAATGACAGCACAGAGTAAGTAGAATTTTGTGAATAGGTAGTTATTATAAAACCGTGCTTTTAAAGCATTTCTAGTCACTGACTATTTTGGAACTCTGTAATTGCATATTATCATTTTTATTCTTTATTTTAGGTCATGTACCTAAGTTAGGTATAGTTAAACATTATATCCATTGTTGTTTCTCAGTAGCTCTTCAACTAACAAAATGAGCACGTTACGAGAAACGATATTAATACTATATACAAGGCTTTAGGTCAATCTCTTTCAACCTCTCGGGTGGTTAATCAGTCCATGAAACTGAACAACTTCCCCAAGGAAAATAGGTCAAAATACGAAAAAAAAATTTGAATTCTCATACAAACTTCATCAGCATTTTGTATGGGAGATAAAATTTTTTTTCGTATTTTGACCTATGTTCCTTGGGGAAGTTTTACCTAAAGCCCTGTATATCCAAAACGTGAAAAATTGTCGCACGCACTCTATGATTTTAAATGATACAAAGGTATCTACAAATAGACTTCAAAAGTACTGGACCGATTTCAAAAATTCTTTCACCATTAGGCTGTTAACATTATCCCTGAGTAACATAGGCTAGATAAATTTTCCAAATTCCCATGGGAACGAAGTCTCGAGCGGAATGCTAGTTGTTTATAATTTTGTCACAGAATTAGGTATTATATGTTTGACATATAAAAACTAAATGAGCGTTAAATAAATTGAAGCAAATACATAAAAGCAACTGTTTTTAAACGCTTTGTTAACTATTACGATTAAAATCAAACACAAAAAATGCTAATCAAAGGGCGAGTGTGTTGCAAAGTAGCACTTTCCATATCTGTAATATGGACAGGCCAGTGGTGGATCTAGGGTCTCTAATAATACCCTAGGCCCTAGATTATAGAACACAAAAATGACTGTAGTAACTTAACATTTCTTTTATTGTCAGTCTTCATTAACGTGTATTTATAAAAAGGACTAAAAATAATTCGAAATTAAAAAGCTTCTTTTAGAAATGGAGCTCTTATACTTATCGAAAAAAGTTCCAGTTTTTTTCAAATACTTATCCTTCATTTCTACTGCAAATACGTTGTATGTAATAATAATATTTTTAATTCTAGAAATTGAAATAAATTTAAAACTACAATAAAATCATCGTAAGAGTAAGCAGTTTACAGTTGTCAGATTTATCAATACGATTTCCGGTCAGATTAAATCCGAAATATCAGGAGCAAACACTGACTCTACATGAATAGTACTTGATTATATAGGGTGTACAGAGGCAACACAGGAATGCGAACATGGTTTCCCCAGTTTTAAAAATCGTTGCCGAAAAGGCCCTGTGCGGCTAGCGGTGAACGAGCTGCACAGTGCGTGTGCGTCGTTGCCGCACGCGCCTAATAATTACGCGCAAAGGTCGCGCGCGCACATTGCGCGTACGCCGCCTGCGACTTGCGCCGTGTGCGCGATCACCGCCCCAGGCTCCTCTTCACTGTCAGACAAACCTAATAAAGTCTTTAAACTTTAAACCTTATCTTAATTTCAACCAACCAGTAAAACATGTGTTGTTCCCGAGCTACGACTAGTAAATTTTTAGGAACATAAAACATTATAGGTATTTTACCACGTGTTAAAAATAAATCTACAAGTGAGAACTTTTCGTGAAACAAAATAAAATTCTGCGTTCTTACTGTTATTATTCTGGGCTTTTTTTTTATTATAAGATGGGTTAACTCTTGACCTCAATCTTGACCATAAAGGTCAAAGATGAGGTCGACGCTGGAGCGAGTTAAACCAGAAAATGCCTATAAAGGCACTGGTACTCCCATGCACCATCGGACTTCGGTAGGAGGGTGGTCGCGAACCAGACGGCCCTTTACAGAGCCTACCACACCGCATGAGACCATAGCACGACACCTCAGATTCAGAAAAAAAATTAAGTGTCGTTGCCTGGGATGGATTACTAGAAGGCAGGTCTCATTTGTGTTTCCTTAGTCGCCTCTTACGACACCCACGGAAGAGATGGGGTGGTGTTATTCTCAACCGATCACCACACGCACGGCTTAGTTACATAGGTTACAAGAAAATACGCTTTAAACTTAATATAGGAAAACAAATAATAGCGTCCAATTTACTTGAAATTTCGGTTACTAAAAACGTAAGAAAAAAACCATTGATTAAAAAGTAGAGGCAAATTAAAACTTTTTCACGCTGGACTGTCAGTGAAAGACAATAACACAAGAATGTGCCAAAAGCCAACTCTTCCCAGGTATACTGTAGTAGGGCAGATAGTGTGACGCGAGGGCTTTCTGTATATTGTGGGCGAAAAGCCGACGCCTACCACTTTATTCATTTTCCAATAACGTTGACAATCAGAACAGAATCCTAAAAATATAGTGAAAGTAGAATATGATATCCTGCCTTCTCCGTAAGGAATTATAGGCATAAGTGTACGAATGAATTATTTAGATAGGTACATACAGCAGCACGTCAGGTTATCCATTTGCACTACGAAAGCCGTCGCTATTCCAAGCGGTATAAGGGCGACGTCATGATCAACATGTATAGCCTGATATGCTGCCGTGTGTACATTTTCAGTATATGTAATAATGTTACTGTGCCTACGTACAAAAATAAAATGATGTAAAACTAGTTCAACAGCTACCTACAAGCAACTTAATTTAATTAAAATTCAATATTGTTTTATTTGTTTGCTTGGCTAGGTCCATTTTGATCATTAATAATCAATTTCCCTCCATTTTATTTGTCGTAGGCTCAGTAAATTATGATGGATTACTAATATTACTACACATCGTTATATCTACTTAATATAAGACCATGTGAACTAAATATACTCAGAATGGTACATACTATAATCGTAGTTTGAAGATGAAAATAATTTTTTTACATGAATTCCATAATAAGAAGTTTAACTAATTTTATTTAATACTTCATTCGGCATTTTTTACCTTGTTGTTCGTATGGTTAATTAAACTGTAAGTAGTAGAAAATTTTATTTCGTAATAAATAATTTAAAATTCTTATAGCATTTTATTTGTATTCAAGATATTTGATTTTAACACACTTGAATATAATTAATAGATTTGCATGATCATAAGTAGGTATTAATTTAAATTCTTACAAGTAAATAATTTTAAAGCACAAGAAACTAGAAGCAAGATCGTTAGGAGTGAAACATTATCGTATCGATTGCAGTAGTAAAGAATTATAACTTGATTTTTCGCTGTACTGTACATACGAGTATTTAAAGGTTAACACTTATTTCACAGTAAAATAAAGTTTAACCATGGATTATTTGTTCCCTTATTTTAGTGATATCTATGATCCAGATCACGATCCCAGTGAGCATATCAAATGCTACAGATTAGATGAAGAGAATGTTCGTCAAGGGAAGCAAGTTAACCTATATTTTATATCTCCTGTGAGAAAACTTTAGTATCGGACTTCGATCGCCCAGATTGGTAGGAACTTGCCAAGCATGTGACTATTTCGGCCTATACTCGTACTTCAATATTGTTGAAAGAAAAGTTATGAAGGTATGTTCACAAATTAGAAAATAATTTAGATAATTTTTCATTCGTTTAAAGGTTAAAACGGCTTCGAGAGCAATTTTTAAACGTGTTTATTGAAACAGAAAAAATATCGCAGTTAGGACAGGATTTTTATCTGAAGACAACTTTGTTAGCGCTAATCTGCAGTTCTCGCGGATGTCGATCGCAATGGACCGTCAACCGCCGACGAAATAATAAAGATGTTCATCGATAAACGGCGCAGTCGTCCGCCATGCTCGTCCGGTTAATTATTAAAAGCCAATCGCAATTACATGTCTGCTCAGACGGCATGTGGTGGCCCTACAAAGCCACAATTACACATTGACCGTGAATTTCATCTGTTATGATTGTTCCACGGCAACTTTACCGCACAGCGACGCTCATGTACCGAGCTTCGTTTATAGCGGGGCCATGACGAACTTAAATCAAGTTAATCTGAGTCTGTAGTTTATTTTTCATTGCCTCATAAAAGTGAATAGCGCAAACATCCAAAGAAAAATATCACTTTCGAATTGGTTTGAGTGCTTTAAGTTTGCCTCTTATTCTAATTAACGATTGTCATAGTTATAAACAAAGGGAGCTGCAAACTAAAAGACTTAAAATTTAATGAAAACATCTTGAAGTAACTATTCATGCTCATCGGCTGTATAGGCATAGGCAAAAGCAAGTAGTCAAACTAGTCGCGACATCTGCCATATCTAGCGAATAAAAAATATGATATTTCTTTCTTTATTAGCGTATGATAAGTGGGTTTGGACCGTTAATGCAGGCTGCCACTGCAGGAGATTATTGCCGATATATCAGCGGAGGTATTTTGCTGAGGGCGAACTCTACAAAATTATACGCGCAAGGTAAATAATCTCGACTTAGCAAAGGTACAAATCAGGGTGTTTGACGTTTCGTTCTCTACAATTACGTTATTACATTCAGAATACACATGTATACAGGGACAACTGTATGTTTAAATGGGCTTACGTACTCAAAACATTTTATTATAATTTATTTCGAAATAGATAAATATTTACTGGCTCATTACTAACTGGGAATCACTGCTATAACCGATTTTTACTATGAGTTCTAGATAACTGATATACTAATTATGTCCTTTTGTTTTTCGGAAATGCAAATGTTTGATATATGAAATATCTGATAATCATTGAACATTGGATTTTCAAATATTTTTGTTGGTCGGGAATCGAACCAGCAAACTGCAGATTAGTAGGAATAGGCAAGATAATTGCCAACTAAGCTAGCAGGCTATATAGATAACTAGCATTCCGTCCGGGACTTCGTTCCCGTGGGAATTCGGGAAAATTATGTAGCCTATGTCCATCGGGGATTATATAGATTTCTAATGGTGAAAGAATTTTTTCCAATCGGTCCAGTAATTTCGAAGCCTATTCAATGCAAACAAACAAACAATCAAAAATCTTTCCTCTTTATAATATGTAGAGATTAAAAATGAAACAAATATCATTAACAAAGAAAAAGTAGATTTCGATTCGGTTTCACTCGATTTGCAATAGGAATGAGGTATTATCCTGAGAGCGAACTCTATGCTACAAAATGTCGCTACTGCCACAGTTTCAGTTAGATATTTAATTTTAGCAAAGTTTCGAAATAGTTTCTTTAAAATTAGATGTTTTTTTTAAATTTAATTTTATGATACCAAAAATTGAAATCAGTTTGTTATTTTTAGAAAGGGCGACAATTTAATTGTATCCAATAAATGTTGTTTACTTTGAAATAAATAAGTCGTATCTATAACATTGCATATTTTTTGTGTTCATTGGCGTTTTTTATAACGGAATGTTTGGAAATTTAACAAGTAAATACACATGACATTTTCTTTCAATGTAGTCTTGATAGCAATTTCACATTTTTTATTATATTACTGCTTATTAATTAACATTCGAATGATGATTAAAGTTTTATAGCTTCAATTGAGACTCGAAATAAAGTTTTTATTACGCTACATTTAATCCTGGCAATCTCGATTAAGAAGCCAAAGTACAGGAATCATTATAATAGAAGAGAACATGAATAGCTCTCTTTACTTTAATCTTCAGATTTTAATAATAAAAATTATCAGCTTTTATGTTCGCTAAAGTATTTATAACGTTTACTTCTTTCGAGGAGACTATAATAAAAATACATTTTGTAACATAGTGGTTGTTGTAAGGACGTTAATTAGATCGAAATCTTTAATAAATTTACAAGCAGCTAAGTACGTTATTACTTTAGCCACCAAAGTACAAGCTTTTGTCCGGTGTAATCGGTGTAGTGGACGGGCGCGGCTATAAATAAAACTTTCGCGGCGCAAGCGCGTTAAATCGAAATCCGACGATGGTTGGAACTCGTCCCGGTGCACCTGCGACAATTTTTACAGTATAAATTTGCATTAATTCATTTAGTCCTGTTTTCATCGCAGGCCGCAGCGCCGCGTATAAATGGGTTAGCCGGTAAGTGGTGGATCTAGCTCCTAGTCCGGCTCGTTGACGTCCGCCGGTAATTGACGGTTGCGCGCGCGCACCGCCGCGCTGCCGACTGTATCACTGTCCGCCCGACTGGTTTGCGAGACATCTTGCGTCTGTCTATTATCCATGAACATTCTTTATACTTGTTTCAAAAGTACAAGGTGCTACCACCGCTTTTCAAGCTATAAGATGTTAATGCGTTTCTTTCACACTCAATTTACTTTTAAGTCGTTAACATAACACACGTGTTTTGTTACAAAGAAATGCACTTAATAGGAATGTTTCATATGCAGCCCATATCCCGTAATGTTGTAATAACGTGCGGAGACAAAGAGGTGCGGACTCGGAGGACGTTACGAGGATCCGGGCTAACCGACTCATTTGAATTATAATACAAATACACCGATATATTGAGAATACTGAGCACTTTCCCACAAGTTACCGTTATTGATACCACTGTACATCTAACTTTGAATATACAGAAGTGTATACCAAGTATTTGTATACATAATTATAAAGTTTGGTTTCTAAGTATGAAATTAAGTATTTATCTATCGATCTATCTAAAAAGCTTACACTGAAGCAGCAAAAGCACCGCGCTTTCGGCTCAGACCTAGGACAGGTGCAAGTGAAGGTTTGTACGTGAACTAAATAAAGGTAAATCCTCACTAGGATTCTAACAAATCACAACAAACTAATAAACAAACATTACATGAATCTCAGTGAGACCTTGTTATAAAGATTCTCTCATGAAGTTGATGAAACGTCTCTTCATGTGATGTGACTGCGGCGCGTTGCACTGAAGGAGGAATCGGTAGTTCAGAAGCCAGACTTTAGCCCACCAAGGCATCAAGGATGTGCCCGTTAAGGACATAGATAGATTCGCGTTTGGCCTAGGACTCGTCGTACTATGATGTCAAAAAAGGGCAAAAATGACTGTCACAACAGATCTGTGAAGTTTGCACACATCGGGACTGCAAACTCACTGAACCCGAATAATAAATTATCCATTTAGAAACCATTATTTACCAATTGATTATTCTGATGGCTTGACGCCAACATTTAAAGAACAACGTGTGCTATATTTTATGAGTATGTACCATAGACATAGAAAAAATAAGTTAAATACCACGTATGTACTGTCGTGATCGTGAGAGAATAAATTATCATCGTTAAACAACTGATAATTTCTAATATTTTTTTATACGAAAAAAAAGTTATCTATCACTCATCCCCAGCCCAAAACCTTTGGACCTAGGAAGCCTACTACTCTGTACAGTTTAAACAAAGAGCGAGAATGGATTTTTTGAAGTTCCGAGCTTTCGTCTTTTATTATCATGATTACTTTTACGTTACGGTGGCCGGTAAGTTAGAAGTAAGTTCATTGTTAAATTATATTTAAAATTGGGTTAGGTTTTGTAATTTGATCCAAATGAATTAGGTGACTTTTAAATATAATATTTGTTTAAATCACAAATCGATATGTGTTAGATGTATTTAAGTACCTACAGAGAGGAACACACATTAGGTTACCACACGCGTGTTTTCTGTGCTGTTATGATAAAAATGATTTTGCAATGGAAGTAGGGTAACCTGATTCGCTGGCCTCTGTACATCTACTTTATATACCCATGTTGAAATATAAAATAAATGTTCATATATTTGTTTGGCTTATAAGGACCGATTCGTCCTGTGGATGCGACGAAACTTAATTGGTATAAGTACTTACCTAAAATGCGAGTGAGAAAAAACCTGAAACAAAGTCGCTTGTTTCAGTTAATATATTATAATCGAAAAGCTAGTATCTAATAAAATGTTGGATTAGAATCAATTGATCGATGCAAAACAAAATGTTTACGCAAATATTATTGGCGCGTCTTAAACACATTGTTGCGTCGCAAGCGCATTTCCATACAAAAGACATCAACGCGCTCTTATCGAAAATAGTATATCATGTCTACTTCCGATCGTTATATATTTTTTGTTATACAAAATCTACTTTAAAAAATGTACCTGTTTTTAGGGATGACTCCTATAAACCGTTGATTTTTTGAACAACTTTCTCTTGATGGTAGCATATGACGTCAAAACAAAACCGCGACACTTTTTATAAAACGCCTTGTGATATTCTAAAAAATTGAAGGTACTTTTTCGTTACTTAAAAAAGTTGTAGGGTGGCACCAAAGACCTTAGACTATAGTTTATAGAAGTGGCATTTTAATGTCTGCTACTTTTATGGTGCTGTCATTCATCGATAATTAATACTTAGCACATAAGTACATAACAGATATTCTAACAAAAATAAAAATATAGGTACATAAATTAATATTGACTAGAAATGTAAAGAAGCATATTGCCATAAAAAAAAACCGGCCAAGTGCGAGTCGGACTCGCGCACCGAGGGTTCCGTACAAACCTGCTTAAAGGTATTATAGACCTTATATAAAGGTATTTGATATGAATTTCAATTTAATACCTCTACGTGTTCATGAGGAAAGGGGTAGTAAGTTTAAAATTATTAAAAATATTTTTATGATATAATGTAACTAAAAATTTACGGTTTTCGCAATTTTTCCTTTATCTGTGCTATAAGATGTTGCTTCGTACCAAATTTCAAGATTCTGAGTTCACGGGAAGTAGCCTGTAGGTTTTGATTCCCTTGCGAGTGTCGAAAATTTGCGGAAATTCGCGACATAAATGGCTGTATCTTTTGATTGCGTTGGCTTAGAAGTTTGATTTTTTCACAGCTCTAAGGGACAGTAAACTTGAGTATTTGATATAAATTTCAGCTTCATACCTCCACGCGTTCCTGAGAAAAAGGGTCTTGACAGACGGACGGACGGACGGACAGACGGACAACGAAGTGATCGTATAAGGGTTCCGTTTTTTCCTTTTGAGGTACGGAAGCCTAAAAAGCAATGCCAAGTTAAGCAATTTAACGGTGAAATTTTTAATTATTCGACAAAATTTAGATTAGTTGGACCTAGTTAGAATTCGGTATAATTTGGCGCAAATAAAAGAAAATGGCGCGTTTTAGTATCGGAGGCCAAGATCCACTTCTGGCCAGCATAGTAAGTTTGCGACCCGACACAATTTAGGTTGCTAAGTAATACATCGTGAGTTATAATTTTATATACTTTGCAAATAGATAAGAAGAATAACTTCAAAGAGAGTACTCAAATTTCATATTTTAAAATCCAAAGTGTGCTCCTTTTTGTATCTCTTGATCTTTGTTTTTAGTACTGTTGGCTTGCGTCGTCGCTGATGCCCCGTTCCCGACGAAGCCATATGGTGATCCATAACATGCGCGCCGCTCGCCCCGCTCGTGCCAACACAAATTGCAGGTCACTCCGATTGCCACATTCAATTAAACCATGAATGCCGAAACAAACTCTATAAAATATATTTGTAAGTATTATACAAGGTGTTTCAAAAAAACCCAAAAAAAAGAAATTCCAAAATAGAGAAAAGTGAAATACTCGCAACTTTAGTAATCAGTTTCACAGTTTGACATCTTTCAAAATGAAAGTTTCATATAATTAATATGACATACTTGTCATATATGTAATAGAGCTGCGCAATAAGCTAAATTTTAATTAGTTTTGAATTATCTTTTTTTTGGGTTTTTTGAAACACCTTGTATACTTGATGTTTGGCTTCCGTAACGGAAAACTATTAAATGTGGGTTTGAGTAACTATATAAAAGTAAAAGAATATGATAAAGCGATGGATGGAAGTATTCTAATAATTTATCTGTGTTTCCAACATAGTTTGTAATTCATGCAGGTAACATAAATAGTCCCACTCCAAACAAAGGAACTTAATAGGTACACAGTAAAATACCTGTCATTTTTAAATACAGGGTCTATTTTAACACACAAAATCGCAACTCTCCTTAAAATGCTACTATATTGCAGATAATATCATCACACGAATTTCTTAGAGTTCTGAACAAAGAGAGAAATTAATTTGTAAATTTGTAATTTAGTTAAAGTTTCATTTTCTACTATTTACCGTTAGCAGGTTCTTTCCCAGTCTAATTTTTTAATTTAATTAATTTTAGGAAGACCGGCACGGCACATAAACAAAAACTTAACAAACAGACACAATAGCTCCTCACTATTATGCAAAATATATCGCAATTTGTTAACATCAAATCATCCCTAGATCCCGAACAGCGTGTCGAATGATGCGCAAGAGCATGCCGTGACGTGTTGACGTGTAATAATCCCACATTGTTTTAGATTGCAGCAGTATGCCGGGCCGTTATCTGATGAAATATGTCCGTTATGATTGGCAAACAAACAGTATGGCGCGGCGCCATATGACGCGGCACGTGCGCCCGCGCATCGCTCGCTGCTCACTCGGGGATGAAAATATAGACCACATATTGTTTAGACAGAATGCTGAATGAATATGTAAATACTTAATTTCATTTTTTTCCAAAGGTGATACTTCCCTAATATTACGACCAAAGAATCATTTCTGCCCATCATTGTTTGCCCATTTTAAAGCCTATTTGCGGTCTTTCAAAAGTACACCGGGCCACCTTTATGAAATTAGGTTTCAGTTTATTACTTGTGACTCAGCAATAAAGTAACCAAGTTTTAGCTATGGTATGAAGAGTACTTTGACATACCAGCATGTTATTAATTACTATTATAACTCCTGTAAGTCCGAAATTATCATATAAACATTAACACATAAAAAAATACAATGCAGTGCTCGAAAATAGCACCATAATTTAATCCAAAATCACATGTGACGTAATTAACTTTAAGAAATGAAAATTAATGTTATCTATAGCAGAAAATATCTGGTTTTACAGAAAACAAGATTCTAATTTCATCAGTATTTTGGGCTTAAAATATAATTTCCATCGTCAAATAAATTAGAATAACGTTAATAAAATACTAAGAAAATATACCAATTACGCAATAAAGAGTGGCTATTATGACTAAATTGATAGAAATATGGTTTTTCCTAGGTATAATTTGTGTGAGAAGTATAGGTCTATGGGTTGGGAAGCCAGTGCGCGCGCGCCGCCCATCCGTCAGCGTAATCGCTAGTTAATCATTTTTCGGTTGATGGGGTTCATTGTTCCCCTCACGGATTATATTATTCACAGCCAATTTTAACCGTGCAAAATTCTTTAAATTGCTTCTTTACAATATGTATGTACTTTGACGTGTAGTTATATGGATCTCATTAACGACCATTTTAAAATGAGTTGGTGAGTTGCGAAAGAGTAATAAAATAAAAGTACTTATAAAATGTATCAACACGTTTACGTTAGAGGCGAGCGATGCCCGTATGTCTCGGTTGTGGCGACCCTTCCATTGACATTGAACTCAGTTGCACGGGGGAGCTCGGGTAACATTAATAAGTTCATAAAATGTGAAAATTAAGATTTATGTGATATTCATTTTAGTTTCTAATTACACTAATACAAATTATTATTGCAACTATAAAGCATGCACACTTTGTGACATGGAAATCTGCGCCCCGGTACATCAACGATTGGAACTATAATATGTTATATAGGTACTGAAATTATACCAATAGGTAATAAAAAATATCGACTACCCAAACACACTATAAAGTATAGCAGAAATGAATCAGCAGATTTGAATGTTAGATTCACAGATTTTCTTATTCCCAAGTAGCCGACTAGATTTTAAACGTTACCCGTACTAGATTTTTTTATCTTTTCTAAAAAATAATGGGCCAAATCTGTAAAAGCTGTTCACAAGTTTGTGTTAAGCATGTTAATGTTTATTCATAAGTGATTTACATTTTTATAAATGTTTTATAGATTTGCTTGCCGCTTTAGAGCATTTTAGAACGCATTTTACAGCGGTAGAATTGGCTGTTTTAGTTAAATGACTTCATAGCTGTTAGGTTTTATAAATAGTATAAAATAAAATATCCCAGAACCGAAGTGTCGGCTCTCCTCTGCGCGTGCGGCGTCGACCCGCATGCGTTTGCGGTGATTTGCATGCCCCGCACAGATACCCCGATAACTCTATTTAGTTCCACTTTGTTTCCAAAAATAAACACAATAGAATCTAAACAAATCCATGACGCATATACAACAAGAAGGCACCTACGAGTAGGTACTTACTATTCAGGCTAAAGGCGCACAATTACTTTTAAATTATTGATTCATTTAATCAAGTTAAATTATTAAAAACTGACTGACCACCTCTCCCCATTAAGTAACTTATTCCATCTGATAACCCTCACAATGTGTGTTAAACGTGGTTTCTAGTGGTTCTAGAACCACTAATGCTCTGCCTACCCCATTACGGATTATAGGCGTGAGCGTAAGTATGTATGTAAGTTACTAAGGTAATTATATACAGGGTGACCCAGAAATAGTGAATCAAACTGCTATGGGAGATAGCTTGACTAATGTCCTATATCCTATACATAAGAAAATATGAAAAAAAAACGCACATGACGATAAAAAAATAATATCCAAAAAACGGGAAAATCATCAAATTTTCTTAAGTTTCCAGTTCTAATTATTGCGTTTTGTGTTTATTTGTAAAAAATGTACAAAGAAACCCAAAACGCAATAATTAGAGCTGGAAACTTAAGAAACTTTGATGATTTTCCCGTTTTTCGGATATTCTTTTTTTTTATCGTCATGTGCGTTTTTTTCATATTTTCTTATGTATAGGATATTAGTCAAGCCACCACCTCCTATAGCAGTTTGATTCACTATTTCTGGGACACCCAGTATAGAGATGCGAACCATCTAGAAAACAAAAGTAGAGTTTTGACCTTCTTTCTGGATGGACCTTTTAATGAAATATGGATTTTTAGTTTCATTTTATACCTAATTAACATTAAAAAGCCATAGAAACATAATTAAGATATGAAATAACATTGGAAATAGTTTAAGCAATATTAAGGTTCCCACAGGAAATCGATTTGCTCGGACACCGGACTATAAACAACGATAAGATTGCAAATGCCCCATTTTTACAATAAATAACTGTAAGTAAGTGGAACTCATTATTTATATGCAGTCTCAATTAAGATAAAATACTGACCTAATAAACTCGAGCGTTTTCAATAATTGTTTTGCGAGGGAGGAAAGTACATTTCTACGAAATGTGTGTAAGTGAAAACAAATCTACCCAGAGTGCAATTAAATATGTGAATGAGTACTTTTATGTTACACCAAAAAAAAGTAGGCAGTATCTGGTATAGAGACAAAACAAAAACTGCAAAAAACAACAAAAAATAATGGGGTTACAATAGGTACGGAGGGCCGCACATCAGGTTACCACACGCGTGCACTCTGTGCTATTGCAATAAGAGCGGTTTGCAATGAAAATGGAGTAACCTGATGTGCTGGCCTCTGTACATGTACCTACGGGTTACGCTAAACGTTTGATTGTGTTCCTCCAAATAGATCGGCGTCACCAATCAGATGAAAATCACGACCACAAACAATTTCCATGTGGAGCGGTTAGATGCGGCATGGACCACAAGATGGAGAAAATAGAGGATGCCAACTTCTGCCTTAGAAACCGATATGCGTAGGTATGTACAATTGTACAGGCAGTGACGTGCTGTAGGTTACCTACCCATTTACACCCCAAAAGCCGGCGCTTTTACAATAAGCGAGACAAGGGCAACGTCTGATGGGTACATTAATTAAATACAAGTACTTGAAGAATATTAAAGCAGGGTCGCTTCTTATGGGCTGCCCATAAGCCCACCTACTAACTTTTGCAAACTGATAACTGTAGTACCTACAAACGTATTCTCAGCATATTACGTATAGCATTTCATCAACATTTTGTAGTGCTTTTCAATTATTTTAAATACACGTTAGTACTCAAAACGTTGGCTAGACTTCTTAGTTGTTTCGCTACACGATCTATTATTAGAGGATGGTATTAATTGCGTGGGCGCACCTGGGCTTGCAGGTGAGGCTTCATTTTGGGGCCGGGGGGAGAGGAATGGCAGAGGGGTTTCGTTTGCAGGAGGGGGGGATGAGAACTGACCCCGTGTCAATTGTTTTAGGGTGGCGTTAATTGGTCGGTTGATGTTTATTTACGAGTGTCACGCAAATGTAGAGCACCTAATCTACGAGCGGACATAAACTCATTAAGTTGTATGTTTGATTTGTTTGTTTACTATGTTAATTAGAACACTTAACGATAACAAACATGCCAACAATGATGTATACATTTCAATGCAATGAACGATACGAACCATTAAGTGGATAGTTAATAAACAAGATTCTTACAGATTTGATAGTAAATATAGATGAGTAAAGCCTTTTCAACCCTGTCAGCTATGATTCGATACCACTTACTTGGTTTTTAGAAGATTTTTCTATTTATGTATCCTATTTTATCCTTATGCATTTGCTTACCAAAGATAAAATAATCTAATAATTTTTTTACTATTGAATAAATAATTAGTCAGTGTGCACTTACCAAACTGATTTCAATATTAACTATTTTTGGTCACAGCCAGGTTAAGATTTGTACCTTGGAAAGTTGGAATTGATAAAAGGGGGCTAGCTACCTTGTAAATGAAACACAGATGTTAACACTTTTGTTTTTATTTAGAATAGATAATTCCATAATATTTATCACACTTCGGTAGAATTTGTCAAGCACGCCAAGCATTCATTTATCTTTACCGCTAAGAACGAGCTAAGTATTTACTCTTAGCTTACACCAACACCGTTACAACATTGCAATGATTCTATTTTCTTATTGTGGTTCGACAAATTTCGTATTTCGAATAAGTAAGTTGATTTTTAAATAACAAGAACGAGATAGACAGTGTTTGTCGAGAGACATTAAGAAAATAGAAGCACTGTACATAGGAATGTTAACATCGCACAGCCAACAGCACTTCATGCGATACAGTATAGTCACGTTTGGAAAAGATTCGGTATAGTATAGTATAGGAGATAGGCATCCTCAGGCTTTGTCTTAACTTTCGTGATTATCTTTGTCGGAGCACTTTTGTCAAGAAGAATTAGTGCATGTAAAGTTTATAATTTAAAACAAAGTGTTTTGGAGTTACTTCTGGGTTCAGACCATAGTTTTAAAATATTACGAGTATTTTGATATGGTACAGAAGAACTGGTTTATGATCAAATGTAGTTAGAATAACTACGTATAATAAAAAAAAACTAAAACTAAGCATTAGTTCTTTGTATAAATTGAAGTGCATCCGTGGATCCGGTCTATTCGAGGCAATTCTAGGTGCTCGGTACTAAAACCGATACGCTTGACTTGCTGTCGACTGTGCTCGCCGTTGCTAAGTATCTAAACAGCTGCTTGCTTAAGTTTTAATTTTATTTGTACTTCAGCAAATACATGTTTTTGTTGTAAGTATACGAATAAATGGATTTTTACTTGACATTGTGGTCAAGAAAAATCTTATTTATATTATACTGCCCATGGCAAAAAGCCCTGTGGAATTAAACCTTATTTAACTCCATAACCATAATTTGGGCAACCTATGACCTCTAGCTAAGTGCCATGTATACTGATATGAAATGAAGTAGGACGTATTGGTACAACAATTTTGTTCACCTAACCTACAATCAATACGAACGACTGCATATTTTTAGAATTTCGCGAAATGAAGAAACATTTTGTCTTTTTAGATATTATGGAATATCAACTGAAAACCAGCGTTGCGGCTTCTGCTGCAACACATGCTGAGGTGGGTCCTGTTTGTCATCGCAATGTACAACTTCATTAATTTTAATTTATATTTTAATTTTTTATTATTTTTATTTTGTGTTGTTTATTCCTTTGTTTCATTGTTGTTGTTGTGTTGTAGTGTGTATGTGAAATAAACGTTTTGAATCTTGAATATATAATTTCATATGTAAATTGAAATTATTTCTTTAAGATCCTTCTCAGAAAGGGGTTTGAACATCTTTGTATGGGAGTCTGGCAAAGTGGTGACCATAATTTTTCGAGACTGTTTGAAAATACGACGCATCATGAAACCAGTGTATTTTAGGTTTCGAGATATTCCATGTTAAAGACGCGGCATGAGTATACATACAGGGCTTTAGGTAAATCACTTCCAACCTCTCGGGTGGTACATGTCCATAAAACTGAACAACTTTCCCAAGGAACAAAGGTCAGAATATGAAAAAAATTTTTTTAGTTCCCATACGAACTGCGTCAGCTGATAGCGCATTTTGTAAGGGAAGTCAACAATTTTTTTTCATACTTCGACCTTTGTTCCTTGGGAAAGTTGTTCAGTTTCATGGACTGATTTACCACCCGAGAGGTTAAAAGTGATTTACCTAAAGCCCTGTAGACACTGTAGACACTAGTTTCATGATGCGTCGTGTTTTTTTGGAAAATTCCAAAATTTTCGGAAATTTTTGGTTACCACTACCAAAATGTTCAAACCCCTTTGTATGAACGAATATAAAAGTTTATCTGGTTAAATATCAAGCATTATACTTAAAACAGTGCTTGCATAGTCATAAGAACGAACATAAAATGAATACTTACTAATTACAAAATAACAAGATGCAACCACGATGAAGTTTTTTTAATTATCATGGTCGCGTGAAACCTAAGCAGCTGTGTTAAACACTTAGCAAGGCACTATGTATACTCATTTCAGTTATTAGATAGAATAAAGTATTTAATATCGGTTAGAAATTGAGTATGTCCTCGCTTAACCACTAACGATAGGGAGAGGCGGTATAATATACCTTAATATAAAATCTGATACATTATAAATGATTCAAGACTTGGAACAGTTGACAACATGATTTTAATTCTATGGCCGAACTGAGTGGCCGAATAACTTTTAAATAAAATGAAAGGAAACTAAAGCTAGAAAAAATTACATAATTTGCTCCCTCAAAAAGAAATCTTAGGTAATGTAGTGTAGTGGCAAGTAAAAATCAGATTGTTTTACCACGTTGCCACGTTTAACACCAAAATATTCGATAGCAAGAGCAAACATTACTAAAGTAATAAAAAAAAGAAATAATGGTAACTATAATAAACTTAAATCAGAATCTATCCGGGCTTTATATGTAACCCTCACGATGAAATTGTCACAATCAATTAAGAGAGCCTGATAAACCCAGAATAGAACATAATCTAATAGCATAAGGAACTTCTTAAAACATCAAAAATGTTCACAAAAAAGAATTGTATGAGATCCTAGTAGGTATGATATTAGTTCATAACGCATAAAAACTTAAGAATAGACATGATAATGAAAAGTGTACGAACTGCAAAATATAGTCTAAGACCCTGATTTGAAATAATTCTTATTGGAAAGGAAACACCATAGTCCAATGAACAGGGGGCTTTATTCGATAGTTCTAGATTTTTTTAGTTGTTTAAGTTCGATAGGGTAGTAAAAAAATGCAAGTTTTAGTCAACTCACATCCTATAAAACGTACATAGGTTAGGTAACTATTACTATACATAGGATGGTGCAAAATACGCTCTGAATTCACGGTTTTTGGTTATGCCTATACATGGAGATCAATTCAATAAATAGTTCCCCTATTAGTTTACGAAATGAAATTAAATATTATGAAATTTTGCACAGCAGTTCCTCTATTTACATTGTTTTTCTTGTAATTTATTTGCTGGTTTGTATAAACCATCATCGAGAACGGTCATGTGTACGCAAGCTTAACATTAAGTCAGCGTACATACTTTAGTCAATAGCCTTTTTTTGGTAAACTAAAGGTGAACAATTTATTTCATATTTGCACTAATTGAGATCTGTTTATACTTTATTAAGGCCAGTGTTCACCAAATATTTAACCAACGATTAGCAGCTAACACGAGTTTTGACAATGTCATTTTCATACTTTTTTTCGACATTTTGTCTGATTAGCTTCTAAGCGCGGTTTAACCGTTGGTTATGTTTTTGGTGAAAATAGGCCTTAAGGGCATAAACTCAGCCAACAACCGTAAATTCCGTCATGTGTACGCTACCTTGACGGATACATAAAAATCTAGAACTACCAGGCCACAAACCCGATTCTTCAGCCACTCCCTGAGCCACTAATTGTATAAGGAAACCCACAGAAAAATAAAGAAGAAATACAAATGTAAAGAAAATTATTGAATAACGTTAAAAATAGGTACTGAGTAACTTTAATTTAGTAGGCAAGCGAAAATTAAAGATGTGAATTTCAAAATACGGAAAAAATATACCTTTTCCATACAACTTGTGTGATCAGCGGATTGCCTCATTCATTATGGAAAACTGATTTTCTCTAAGAATTTCACGTAGATTTCTTGGGGAAAGTTGTTGAGATTGCTTTTGAGATTCACCTCATAAGTTTCGCTACCTTATTTAAAGTTGCCCTGTAGGTATTGATAAGCCTCTGATTGGTCTATAATTATGATTATGAGCCTCGGCAAGTGCACCACTATGCCTACGACACTAGAGTGTGACTACTTACACCGCACGCCCGCCAAACGGGCCGCAACAATGAGCACTATCATGAAAAAATATTTCTCCTAATTTGCGAATAATAACAAAATATCCAATATCTCTAGGTGGGCTAATAGTTTCTATCATAAAGCGGACATGTATTAGAATATACAGTTCCATTATACACAAGTATTATATAATAGAGATAGGAAAACTGCGACGGAGTACGATATATTAGGTGATTGAAAGTTTACATACAAACAAAAAATATGTAGTGTCGTGCGACAACATTTATGAATAAATTTGAACAATACACGCGTAAAATCACTTCTCGATCACTTTGTATTTATTTAATACAAATGTTGACGATATATTCATATTGATTCTTGTTGTGGTTTTGACAAGGGTCAATAAATTACAGTTTTTGTAGAGAGGTAATCAAGTTTATGACGTATAGTATATATATTTTTACGTACAATGAGCGTATGTACTCCTAGCGTAAACACGAGTAAATACGTAATAAAACTGATTACATCTGTTTTGGACATATTCTCTCTTACAAAACTCAAAGGAACGAATGTTAATGACAAAAACTGGATTAGTTTTATATTATTGTTGACAAAACCTACTTCACTAAAATTGTACATTTAAAATTGCATTATTAAGTACTGTAGACGGAGAAATGTTTGTAGATAAAAATAAATTTAGATAAACACAATTTCAATTATTGTATTAATTATAATTAGCCCCGAGGTAGTCATTTCTTATTAATAAAGTAGGTTCCTTTGAGTTTTTAAGGTAGGTATTTGTTACCCATATTATAGAATTTGTATATGTATTCCAACTTGTCTTGGAGTGTATTAAATGTGTAGACTGTGCTTATTTATGCACAAAAGACGTGAGCCTCCTTACTCCTGATTTCGCATTGCCTTTGGTCTTCTTTGTCTGTTCTTTGACGCCGCTGAAATCAAAGAAATAAATTTATAAAATATGAGGTAGTCGTCAATAAATAAGCACTATTCATACATACATTAATTCGAATAGAGTACTACTGAAAGGATTACACTACTGATGAAATACACATAGATACTCTTCATTCTATATGTAATCAGAACCAAATGATATGTAATCAGAACTAAATCAGGTTGGTTTTCTACATTACAAGATGCAACAGAATGAGCAAGTTCATCAACTATTGTCTTGTTATCTAAGCGTCGTATCGTTTCGTTCCCTTAATCAAAGCTGATTGATTAAACTGTAAAAAAATTTTTAGATACACAAAAATATCTACACTTAAAACAAACAAAAATAATTAAAACGGAAGCCAACCTTACCAGAACACAAATAATAAGAAAATAAATAAAACTTGCGATTGTTTCAGTCATTCAACTTCAGGTAAAATAGTAAGGGAATCGTCTAGTTCGGCGAAATTTTCACATTGTTGCAACCTAAAGTGGTAAAATTAATTGTAAACTAGTTAGCAAGCATTTCAAGCAATGGTGTGCACATACACAATTATGTGCCTATATCAAGATGATACATTTTAGTTAACTAGTAAATAATGAGAGCGATTTTAACAAAAAACACTAAAAACAGAATTAACATAAAAAAATAGTTTTTAAAAACCATTGGAAACTGCCACAACCCACACGCCATGATAAGCTGTTAAGGCTGCGTCCACACCTGGTGGTTTTGGCAATAGGCCTTTTTCAAGCAGCTTCAACGATCCTCGCTAGATAGTGCTAGAGTCGATCATTGATTGAATACCACACGTAAAACAAAGAAGTTTCATAAAAGTAGGAAGCAATGATAAAAAAACAACTTTAAATAAGACAGAAAAAAGAAAGAAACGTAACTCTAATTTACAAAATCTAGCTTGAAATATTGATACTTAAAGTAGAAAGACAAACTTTTAATTTTTTTTATTCTTTTCCCATTTTTCTCCAGCGTGACCGCATGCAGGTAATCTTTGCATAAAATTGCTGACAGTTGATTTATTAAACCATAACTTTAGTGTAAATGCAGCCTAATAACTTCGTACTGCCTCATGTCACGTTAACGAAACTTTCACAAGGGCTGAAGGTTTCAAGGTGACCCTTTCAAGGATGTTACTCCCATCCTGTGATTTAAACTAACTTTCCATCGACTTCAAGAACGCTGTTATTGACGTTATTTATTTGAAGATATACTTTACCCCCGCGACTTCGTTGCGTTGGGAATTTACAAAAATTATATACCCTATTTATCTATGTCTATTTGTAGCTCCGATCTACTCTATATTACTGTAATGTTTCATAGAATCCGTTCAGTAGTTATGCGAGAAAGAGTAAAAAGCATCCAACTAAGCATTTAAAGCAAAACTTGTTTTTTTAATATTTAACAATCCACCACCTTCTCTGTAATGTCCGTATTCATCTAGAATCGACCACCCAACGTCAACCAGATAATGATATTTTTAATGTGAAATTGTGTTTTTGTTTGGTAACATAACCCCAGACAGTTGGGGGCCTGGGTATGTTTCCACGCGAACGAAGTCGTGGGCAGAAAGTTACCATATAAAAACAATGAGGGCTTTTCAATGAGGGGTTGTCACGGTGCTTCTCGACGTGCCGATAGATGGCGCTTTTTTTATTAATCTGGTATTTCCATAGACATAGAAATTTGAATGTCTATGCACACCTTCCATAAATAACCTAAACAAACAACAAAGTCTGTTTGCAAAGTCTGTTGCAAAGTCTGTTTAGCGAATTATCCTTTGTAAGTATTTATTTTAAAATTTAATTTTAAAATTGAGACATATACCTAACTATTAAACACACGAAACTCTGTGAAGCACTTGAAAGTAATATTGTCAACCGATTGTCAACTACAAAACAATAATTCCATTTTATTAATGGTAGTGCCAATTTTTGTCATTTCACTTGAGTAAAAGGAGAGGTGGCAATGGAATGACCCATAAAGCTATAAATACTTATTAAAATCTACTGAGTTCATGGGTACGCGCCATCTATCGGCACTTCAAGAAGCACCGTGACAACCCCTCATTGAAAAGCCCTCATTGCTTTTATATGGTAACTTTTTGCCCACGACTTCGTTCGCGTGGAAACATACCCATACCATGTCTGGGGTTATGTTACCATACAAAAACACAATTTCACATTAAAAATATCAGTAAGGATGGGTGACCAGATCCTTGTCGGTTGACCATCGGGGTATACAATGGACCATGGTGAGTAGTGAAAGTTGGTTATTTGTATTACAAAGATAGACTGTCAGAGATACGTCTGTATCAGTGATCAGTCTGCATATCATGGGAACCTTTGAGCGGGGCGAACTTCGGGGTTTAATTTTCTATCATTTTAGGATATTGATCTGGACTGTCGAAGCATGTTGCTGATTACCTTTGACTTAGTTTTTAGTTATGACGAAGTCTGTTGCAGATGCGATTTGTACATTTTCTTTTTTTTACCAAATTTTTTTTTTGCCGGTATAGCCAGATGATAGATATGATAGATAACTCACAGGTATCGGGTGAGATCCTCGATGTCGACGAGCATAGAGTCTTGTCCCATGTGGAGCTCATCCCGTGCCATCAGCAACGTCACCAGCTGCTCGTTCAGACCCTCGATCTGAGAGTGCAGCTCGTTCACTATCACCTGGAGACAAATGGGGGTCCGTGATTAAATATAACGTTAATTTTCTTGACGAAATAGTCCCAAGATAAAATCTTTAACATCTCAAAAACAAGGATGCAATCTTATCCTCTTCCGACGTTTCTATGAACTACGAACTTTAATAATTTCGCTATATTTTATGCTAGAAGGCTATTTAGCATCGTCATACTCAATAATCACGCAAACAAAGTAGTAACACAAAATCCTGAAAAAAACCAGAATTTTGTTCTTGACAAAAATTAGTTGTAATGATAAAAAACTGATTGGACTCAAGCTGACATTGAACACAATAGATGCGACACAATTGATTGAATATTACTATTGATACTTTTAATAGTAACTGTACTACGTGAGGAAGTGAAAATTGTTATAGCTCTGCTGCTTTAGTTACTGATGTAATAAAATAAAGTTTTTATAATACTACTGTTCTGAACACATCGACGACTTTTCTGTTCTATTTCATTTAAAAAGGGGTAAGGTAAGGTAAAATGTGACGTCAAGTTGTTCTCAAACTACATGACGTTCTGTTCTGCCTACCCCGAAAGGGATTATAGGCGTGAGTGTATAGAGAAGGTAAAATATACAAATACGTTACCTAGCTACTATTTACGAGGTTTAAATAAGACCTCGCAGATGCCCATCTTGGCATAATATAAATAAATAATCTTCAATGACACAAAAACTAAGTAACTCGACTTGGTGGGGGCACTGCCGTGCCCCCAGAAAAGTAACCGCAATAAAAACAAGCATTAGGAATACTTCACAAAAACATTACACAATAGGCATTGTTATGAACGGTACCTCTAAATCCATTATATTAACGATCTTTATGCATGAGTCAGCTCACGCTAAGAGCCAAGCCAAGGTCACAGCCCGCGGATTCGACCAATATTTTTATAAGCCCAATTTTTATTCATGAGCTCTGGCGGTATTCCGTTTTTGGTGTTTTGTTATAATGACTTATGAGTTATGAATTTATGAATTATCACCATTCTTGATTAAGTTTGTTTACCTACTGCGCGGTATTGATCAGTTTGGTGTCTACATGTGTGAAACATCCTTTAGGAGTGTTAATACTACGATCGACAATTTCACATTGAAAAACAAAACGGATTAAAAGTAGGTGGTTCAGGGCGTTTCAACTTTTTACCGTAGGATATAATGAAAGAGTCTTGACTGACAGGTTTTTCATTGTTCGTTCGGAATCCATAAGTTACGCAACATAAATGGTAAGGTGTCCCATCAAGTCTGTGGATGCACAATTAACTGTTAAATAAAAAAAACAATGATGGTGAACACTTATGAAGAGGGTTTTGATGCTTCGAAGGGCACGTTAACCCGTCTGTACTTGTTGTTATCGTTAATTAAGTCATAGTCATAGGCCAGGCCATTTGGCGGTTTGAAAACCAAATAGCCTAACTGGTCGAGATTCAGTAGGCTACTTAATAGTTGTACCCACATACTACAGTAGTTCCTGAGATAGGTGGATTGGTCACTTGCCTGTATCTACCCTCTGTAGATAGATATATTCCGCGTCAGTTAGGGAGGCTGTTACGCTTCCAAATGTTCACAGTATAATCCTACCAAAGAACCCCGCACAAAATGTTCGGTAAAAGCCGTTCGGTCGATTTGACTGAATGCGGCGGCCTAATTGCTAAAGAGCAATTTGTGGTAACTATTTAAAAAAAGATATTATCACCTTTAGTGACTTAACATGAAAATTATATTTATAGTTTCAACATTTAAAAAATTATATTTAAAAAACTATTCATTATTTAACTTTGAAACTTTGCACAATTAATCACCGATATAAAGGCTATATTCTCCAAATCGACCGAACGGCTTTTCCCAAACATTTTGTGCGAGGTTCTTTGATGATTAGATTTTACATTAAAATAGTAAACAAGAGTCGTACCTACTATTTCATAGCGTAATAGCCACTTTCTGCCTTCCTACCTGATACGGAGTTTAGATAGGATACCGACATGAAAATAAAACTTAAATTAAGTTTTACCTGCAGCTGCGCTATGTTCATATCAGTAAGCAGTTGTCTAGAGACGCGGCGTCTGTCGGGGGCGAGTGGCGCGCTGGCCTTCTCCATACTGCGTCGCAACATCTCTGTCACTGGGGACACCGCGCGCGACCGCCGCTCGCGCTTTAAACAACAACCATACACTATTACACATGTGTGGTCGATTTCCTTCATTGGTAAACTATTCACACCTGAGTTTTTTTGATCACTGGTGATAGTGATTAGTTTAAATTGAGGACGAATTTGAATAATAACTTGAGCGAACCTACTGCACATAAAGCTTCAATATTTTGAACTTTGTACCATTCTTGTATCATAAACATAAGAGGGAAAATATTTCTTTGAGTGTCAGATTGGATTTCATCATTCGATCAACGTCAAATCTTCACATAAATACTATGGTTTCATTGTGTAATAGAAAGCTATTTTGCATCTTATGAATAAAAGAACCATAAAAATTATAATTTTCATTAGTAATTTTCAACTTAGAGTTTCTCATAGTTTGTAGTTTATATTTTGTGAGTTATGCAACTTTAATAATTATGCTAGTTATGCTAGTCTAGTTATACTAGAGAAGATGATTCTCTTTACCCAAATAGAAAAAAAGAGAATGAAAGCAAAAATCTTTTAAACAAACACTGCCTGTTTGATATATACTTGCGATTCTTACTTGATGAAAAGCCATCATAAATATCTTCATGAAAATAAGCATAAAAGTGTTTTTATCAAAACTACTATGAAAATATTCATTTTTCTCCTGAATAAGTATATTATACCAAAGTAAGTCATGACCACAATACCTCCATTTGTCTACGGGCGATTTCCTTAGCTTGGGCAAGAGCTATACGAGCCTCAGTTTGAAGAGTGGCCTGCAAAGCGTAGAAATCGGACTCCTTCAGCTCAATGTGGCCCAATGAATGTGCAGACCGAGATTTGGGAGTTTTTGTACTGAGTGATGCAGGACGTATTTTTGCAACTGTAATTAAAAAACAATTTATATCAGATGCAGATCGGTCCACGCTGCGTAATAACAAGGTCCATATATTGTGGACTATCTGCTTTAGACTTATAAAACAAAGGTCAGACTAACACAATGACATGAAGAATTGTCATTTCCAGTCTTTGTGGACTTTGAAGACATTAAAATGAACAATTTATAAGCAGTAAATGAACTCACAGGAAATACTCACCACTCTGTGCTGTAGTCATTTTGTCTTGTTTCGTAATATTTACTGACAATGGCCGAGTTTGATATGGATGATTGAAACTGGATTTGCTAAATATACTCGATCGGGAAAGACTTTTTGTACTATTAAAATTTTTCTCTACATCTGAAGATTGAGATTCATTGTCAGAAGCTGTCTCATTCATGAAACAAATTTGGAGATTCATCCCTGGACACCACAACACACATATATGTTAGTTACACAATAAATATATACATAAATAATTAAAGAGAAGTTTACTGCCCTCAACTTACACTAGGACACTGAATTTATTTATAAAACAGGTGCCTACATATTTAACCATATATCCCACAAGCCCCAACAGTGACAATGAAACATAGAAAAGGAGCATAAGTATATTACATATACATATTGTATAAGGATGGCCTGCAAACTGTACATTATTATTTACCATTACATTCTGATTTTTTATTTAAAAAAATAATCTTATGGGGATTGCAGGGTTAATTATTTATTTTTGGCCTAAAGGCCCCAAATGTAAATTTGTGACTATGGTCCCACTGTAAATGATACCATATGGGGGTAGTAAATATGAGTGAACATGGCTTATTCTTAACAACCCTATAAGTTGTACCTTTCCATAGTTAGTCACATTTATATTTTATCACATTAACAAAAAACATTTAAAAATTTTTTTTAGATAATGTAAACCCTTTTATCTACATAATTATACATAGTAAACAACACCAATATGTATACAAGATTTATTTACCATTCTGGAGTCGTGTGTGTAGGCTAGGTTTCCTTCCTGGTCTCTCAATATGTCCCATGCTGTAATAATCTTCACTATCCACCCCCATTGCCAGCCGTCGCCGGATTTCCTCTCTATCATTGCGTTTCTAGAAAAATACATAAATTTTATCATCACAAGAATTATTAGGGGACGGTAATAAACCTAGCAGATTGAGATAAAGAACATACTCTTGGATCATGCTTATTTTCGTCTTTAAATGTAACTATTCTAGTAAATTTCTCTAATATGTTATTGTCTGTAATTGAAGGCCACTCAATATCGGTGTGAGCACTTTCGGCTAAACCTATGGCCCTTGGACTTAACGCTAAGTTATCACTAGGATTCTCAGGTAACTTTGTAGGTTCTGGTTTGGATAATTTTGTCTTGAAAAGGCGCAGGCTGCGTTTAAAGCTGGATTTTTCAACGGTGTCTCCATGGTCACTAATTTCTTCAGAATTTTTACTAAACCTCCTTTTAATGTTAGTCACTAGGCTCTCGAACATCTTAAAATTAATCAGTCTTCTGTTTTTGGCAAAAATGTAGCTAAAATATGGCACGATTAACGTTTTGCAAGAGGTAAACAAAAAATTCTGACTTTTTCCGTCCTGTCACATTCACATTGACACATTTGTGACGTTTATAGGGCAAGGACAAAGGATTTGATTTTGCACAACCTTTTTAATGGTTTTAAAGCTGTCCCTATAAACGCATTTTTTCTCTTCACAAAAAAGTAAAAGTTTGAAAAGTTGCAAAAACCACTTACGAGGCAGCAAACATTATCAACTGATTCGTGGTTATCGTAAGTAATAGTATATAAGTCCAGAAGAAAACGAGTATCCTTTTTATAATGCCTTTGTTCGGAGTTGAAATATGGCATTGACGCCATGTCTTCACACAGAAAAAACAACTTTTATTTAGCACTAATTATTGGAAACACTGCACAGCACACTATACGGCTTGGTATTCGGGATGGTGTTCAGAGACTGGCAGACAGCATGCACCGTTGAGTCACCGTAGAAAGCGTACGCCTACCACTTATTGACGATTCATTTAGGTACTGTTACACATGGTTGCGGCAGACGTGGAGTAGACTCGAATATGCGTTTACCGTTACCTTCAATAGCGCGATTATTCAAAGCGTCTTTATTGTTGAAGTATCTTATTGCAGTTAAATAAGAAAGTAAAATGCTATTTTCTTTAAAATTTGTTTCATCAAATGTGTAATAATTTACTAACTATTTGGTTCATATTAAGTTAGCATATCCGCAGTAATTGTTCAGGGGAGGCCTGGCGAAAGTTAAATGTACTCTAATTTAATACGCTTTGTATTTAAAAGTAACTAAATGGAATGTACTGAGGGCTGCACATCAATTTATCTATCACACGCGTGCACTCTGGGCTGTGACGATAAGGACAGTTTTGAAATTAAAATAGGGTAACCTGATGCTAATATTAAAGTGATGTAACAGTAAGTTTAATTATTATTAGCTTACAACTACTATTAAATTATTTAATTTTTTTGAGTAATGATTTTTGAGTAAAAATATCAGTAACTATTTTGGCGTACATCATAGATTTTCGAATCGGTAGCCCAACATCCTGGGGTAGGCCCTAGATCATACTGGGTTGGGCACTTCACATTCATAAGTACTTACCCGTCTTTCTTCTTCCTTAGCAGCTTTCAAATGATTTTCAATTGCATCCAAATCTAGTTTGGGCAATGCAGTCTCTATATTATATACATCGAAGGCGCCTGAAATATAACATGAAACTTATAAGACAAGGTATAGGTAGGTTATTATTTAGTTTAGGCACTCATCAAATACTTATATCCTTATGATAAAGGCACTAGTAATTAAATGTTAAGAAAGTGTTGGGTTCTGTAAAATGGTAAAAGTTAATAATTTTATGTTCTACGCAAACTACATTTATGGCACTGCTTTATGTAATAACTAAGTACATATTGTACCTACTTACTCAAATAAATAATAAAAAGAATGTAACTTTATGTATGCGCTCATACCCAAAATGTCTAATTTCTAGGTAAGTAAAAGAGAAATCTTACCCAAGTCACACTCTCTTACACTTTCAGATTTACGGACGGAAGTATTAGTTTGAGCACTCCGGAAACAACCCTTGGCAGAGTTTATATCCTTTTGCCGGTCCCTTGACGCCCTCATTTCACTGTAGACAAATTACACAATTTTTAGTTGGAAGGTAAGTAATGACATCCCGAATTTAGAGGTATATAGAAATGTAGGTCTGTCTATCGCACTAAGGTCACACCTCATTTCTTTACGTTGATAGAACAGAAATCTGCCACAGTTTACGGATCCATTATCTTACCGAATCAAATTGATAAAGGAAACATTTACCTGTTAGATACAGATATGACTCTTTAAATTGTAGGGGTTATATGAGCAAGTCAAATCTATTTAAAAGTCTTACTAAATGCTTTGAGTTAAATTTAATTTATGATCGTGAATGTTGCAGGCATAAACTCTCAAATTAGTACAATCTATTCCATCATAAAGTTCATTAACCCATTATACTTACAGTCGAGTCGGTACTGGAACCTTTCTCAGCACACCACTGTATGCTGACTTTCTGTTAACGACTGCGTCATAATCGGGGCTTAAAGTTATTGGCAATACCAAATTATGAGGTTTCGAAGATGTAGCTATTTCATTTGAATTACCATCGGTCAGCATTGGAGCAATTTCCATTTTACTTTCATTCCATATTCTGTCACATTCACGCATTTCATCCAATTTCGGAATTATTTTTCTCAACTCCGTACTTAATTGTTGAATCGTTCTTTCGACGTTATTTGTTAAAGCTTCTGTATCGTACTCATTCTCATATACCGTGATCTCTTCCTTTCCATCCGATAGAAAAGCGTCTGTAATTTTGTCATCAACATTGCTTTTGAGAAGTAAAAAAGTAGGCCTACTGAGATGCATTTCTGTTTTAGTATTTAATTCGTTCTCCTCATTGATATCGCTGTTTTGATCACTTGGTTGTAGGTGAACCTTGGAATCTAGTGTTAATTGATTATTTTCATAAATTACAGTAGTATCACTTTGTGTTTCAACAAGTTTTTTTATAACATGATTTACGACGTCACTAATATTGTTAATAGTAGTTTCTATCGGTTTTGCAAACGTGTCTTTGATATCTTTTCTTAGTTCTTCAAGGTCCTCTTGGATATTAATGTTATAATTAAGAAGTTGTTTAATTTCTTCTTCAACTTCTTTGTTAAAATCACCAATTATATTTTTAGTGTGAAAATTGTTTTCTATGTCCGCCTCGGAGCAGTTTATATCATATTCTATGACGTTTATGTTGTTATTATTTTTAGAAACTGATTTTAATAGATCCGGGATACTACTATGACTATCTAACCCTGTGCTTTGTGAAAAAAGCTCTTTTTGTGTTAATAAGGATCCTTGATCTGGCTCATCATTACCATTGTTATCATTTATATTCTTATATTCTACAGATTTAATGTGATTACATTCAGTTTCATATGTCGTTTCTGTTATTTCTAAATCTATGTCGTCATCAGTCATTTCATTTTCAGATGGATAAAAATTTTCTATGTTTGCCGAATAGTCCTGTAATCAATAAGTTTACAATAATTAAGAATACTTCCACGCTGGACTTGGAGGGAAAGAAAAACTTAAAATGTGCCAGTTGCCAACACTTCCCAGGTATACTGTAGAAGCCAGTAAGTGGGACGAAAGAGTTTATGCTGTATTGTGGGCGAAAGGCTGACAACCTATAATCACTATACTCGTATTCCATTTAATAACCATCGGAGTGAATGTCAAATGTGGCGTCAAGTGGTTTCAGAACCACATGACCCCGAAAAGGATTATAGGCGTGAGTGTATAGAAAATAAATTAATCGACCAAACACTTATACATACCAACTAAGTAGGTCATCATTAGAAAAAAACAAACAATCAATTTGATTGTAGCTCCTGTATCAGCAGAGCAATTTTATCAGTTGTTGGTGGTTAAATAATACATTTTCACGGTTTCGTTGTACGTGAAAGTGTAGCTTAATTTACCTGCAGAGTATGGGCTAAATGCTGGAATCCGGGATAATTAGGGTTCACGATTCCTCGGGGCACAGGGTGTGCGCTATGGTCAGACATTTCATCGGTGTCTGAGGGGTCGAACGCTCGCTCCTCGTCCAGCGGTGTCGTACTTGTAGAGGCATTGGGCTCAGCTGGAATAAATAGATTAAAAACTTGAGTTGATGGCGGAAACCTCAAAAGATGCAGTATCCTACTGATCAAGAGCCCAAGATCTTAAACCTATAGATCTTGTAACAAAGGATTTTACGAAATCCCGTGAGAAGGAAGTTGCGGACATCCACTAGTCTTATTTACGGACATTAAAAAAAAATTGGCATTCCCTTATTGTAGGCGTCAGACGACTGTTAAACATGGTAGACATTCGACTCAGCCCAAATAGTCGGAAAGAGATTGATTGACCTTTCTTTTATCTACCATACTTTTCTCTACCTTTATTCAGTTGAAAGTGAGTCTTGTGGAAAACTTTAGTCGAACTTGCAAATCTTCAGTATACTATAAGGAATTGTTATAAATTACTCACCAACTGTTTAAGTTAGGTTATTCAGTGTTAAAATTTTACAGAATCACTAAACTACCCAAAATATTTTGCTAACTCATCTGATAAAAGCTCCATGACAATCAAATTTTATTCAGTAACACAGTTACGTACCCTGAAAGCTTTCACGTGAAATGAACACAGTTTCCGTAGCTCCCTCCAGATTGGTCGTTTGCCGGTTCTCGCAAGGTTTTAAGAAATTTAAATTTGTCGCAGTGTTTAGTCGGTACTGCCTGTTGCACACTACGCTTAACTCAAAACTGTCTTGTTTGTAGTTTTCGTCATTTACGCGCGTGTTATCTAGAGGAACGCTTTCATTTGTTGCGTATATGTTGAAGTTGGCGTTAAACTGTGTGTTGTCAGTATTGTTTTTGTTGTCGTAGAAGTTTCGGGAGTTTGAATTGTTCGAGATCCAACTACTGTCATGGAAATTGATGTAGGGTGCGTCTCGACGGTTCAACGTGACCACGTTACCGTTGTCTGCCACTTGCTTTAGCCTCATCGTTACCTGTCGAGAAAAAAATAACATTTTGATATATATAATAATTTTTAAGTACTTAAATAGCTATTTGAGACGCCATGATAATTTAGAATGTGACTCCTAGCAAGGTACGAGGGAAATTAATATGATGACTGTTTTTGTTTTCCTTAAACATGTTAATTAAAAACCTTTATTTCTAATACTATATTAGATATACTCTTAGATCATATATTAGTATCTAAGGATTGTCCGGCTATGTTATATACTACCTATATAACATAGCCGGACAGTGGAGAACATTATAATTATTACATTTTAGAGCAAATATCTCGATAATATCAAGCAAAAACCTTGCTTTGACCGAAAACCTTCGTAAAAGATAGCCCACTGCAAAAAGGGCAATTTGCATGGCGTAGCCGTCCGATGCGACGCGGGAATATTGTTAACAAGTTTGAAACCTAATACTGGCCATTAGCGAAGTAAATTGTCGGTTCCGACTTTTTAAAAATAAGTTACTAAAGACGACAATCTAAGGTAAGGACTCGGTAACACCCCCGATGAGGGTCCTGACGACGTCGAACCGCATAGTGATTGACGAACTCACTAACTGTCATCCTTAATCGCTCCATATAGATTTTTTACAAAAATGTGTTGTACATTGATTGATTACATGGTTTCTGTCTCTTTGATAGATTTGGGACGGGCAATGGAGAGACAATGCTTGGCTTCCCTAATCTTGACGGCTTCAGATTGTTATAAAAAATGCTATAGCTTTTTTGGTAGAGAAAAAAAAGTGGGAGTGAAAGAAAAACTTAGAATGTCCCAGTTATCAACTGTTCCTAGGCACACTGTAGAAACCAGTATGTGGAACGTGAGGGTTGTGCTGTATTGTGGGAGAAAGGCTGACAACCTACCTGTTTACTCATATTCCACCTAGTGACCGTCAGAAGGATTGTCAAATGTGGTGTCAAGTGGTTCTAGAACTAGGTACATGACGTTTGGCTACCCCGAAAGTGTATGGCGCATAAACTTAACTTGTGTACTTCAATCACAAGATGGATATAAAAGGGTAATGAGACAACGAATCCTAACGTCAAGGCAGACTGAACTAGACTCACTGACTGACACATCAACGCACGGGGCAAACACTAAGAAAGGATTTCCTGAAATTCCTACGGGAAGCTTAGAAATCGATGAAAAATAAATACGTGTAGGTACAATGTCTTCGTCGATTTCGACCATCTGTCAAATAGAAGACGAATTTCATGGTCTTTATGCTAGCACCTAAACTATAAGATTTTACAAGACACGGGTTCGAAACTTTTTGTTTTTAATTTTTTCTGTGTCACATGAACGAAGCTGCGGGCGGAGAGCTATCAGTTGGAGGTATTACAGATACGAGTAGTCCATACTGTTAGAAACTCGTTCGTAATACGGAAACTTAGAAGTTAGAAGGCAACAATATCGCATAACGTCTGTGGATATTCAATCCGCTAACGTAATAAATAACACCTACTTGAGTACCTACCCGGAAAGACAAACTTCGTCGTCGGCGAAAAGTTGGGGCTCAAAACGTCCGTGAGAGAACTGGGAAGGAAGACCCCAACTATTTATTTAGCCACGAGTAAGGTAAGGAAGCGATATAGGCCGAGTCTGCCTACTTAACTAGATTAAAGACATCTGTCCCTTCATGCCTAGTTAACCTAGTTCTCTAACGGCTTCACAACGTGGCAGCTGGACAATTTGTTAGTGTCATATTATGGAATTTATTGTAGCGCTCTGGGGTAATGTAACGCAGGCCGAAAATGAACACGGGAAGTTCTACATACCACAGAGCACTCAGTTATTTTATGAAAAGCTCTACTATACCTACATATTCAGGCTAACTCAGATTTGGGTTGTTAGATTTCGTATTACAAGGCAAAGTATTTTTACGTGGTCATTTCGTATAATAAGAAAGCTTATTTGGAATGAATTTCAGAATTGTGTCAATAACGTGTAATTTCGAAGGGTAGAGCAATATTCTGGTAATATCGAGATAGAGCTTGGGTTATGTTATAATCATTGAATTTTACGTCCTAAATCCATACGGGGTGATATTGCGGATCAAGGCGGATATTGTAAGCGGCGTTTTCTCGTCCTTCCGGCGGCGGTGGCAGAGGCGACGAATGCGACGCCTGCCGCCTGTCGACCTCAATCCGATTATTCGCACCCCCAATAGCCCACCGAATACCGACATCACCCTATCCTGTCAAACCCAACATTCTCGACGACCTTATAAAAAGCAAAAAATAAACACGCCTACTTAGAGAAAAATATTTATTCCCGACGCGACTTCCTGCACCAAAAACAAGGTCAACTCCGAAATAACTGAAACATGATACTCATAAAAATATGCTAATATTAGACAAAACGTGTAAATTCAGAAATACTTGATTTCAACTTATATTCAGAACTCACGTAAATATCGAAATGTTACTAAACTTTACAGATTTATCCCCTGACTTTCGTATAATATCACAGAATTCTTGATACTCGTCCAAACAGAAAAGTTTCAATTTTATGTCTCTGAAGAAGAAACTTCTAGATAAGTGAGGGATTTAATTAATTTTAACTCGAAGAGCGAGTCGAGATAAAGGTTCTTCGAATTTCTCAACTAGATATAAGTAAGCTTATTTTCTCTAACGGTCTCTCACTTTCCTGTAACTGCCCAAAATTATGCGGAATGTAACAGAAGTTTAAAATTTTTTTATAGGTTCCTTTGATATCTTTAAATAGGGAAAATGTATATAAGTTTCTTTAGGGAATAGTCACAGTGCCTCCAAATCCATGGTTCCGGTAAAGGTTTCTGGCTTAAGACCTAGGATAAAGAAAACAGGGAAAATAAATTAAATGTGTTCCGTTATATGTAGTTATAGCCGTAACTAGACATTGTTTATGGAAAAACACATTAATTCAGCCTAAATAAGTTGTACAGTGTAAATTTTGATTGTTTTTTTATTACGCTGTGTCCTATTCGTGTAGTGAATCATTTGTGCAATTTTACCCAGTAGCTGATGTAGGCCCGATATCACCTTAGTGTAGCTTGCTCTATTTTCGCATGGCAAAACTTACATCTAAGAAAAGGTAGAGGTACTAGGTAGTAGATAGACAGTGTAATCTCGGCAGCAACCACCCCGGTGCACTATTCCTGCTCTACGTACTCGAAGCCGAGGCGCATGGCCGCCTGCCAACAAATTGATTTTTTGCTCACATCCGGAACTAATCTTGGTAACAAGAAAACGGCTTTTCTCTATAATGAAACTGCTATTCTTTCCCGCTTAAAATTCTTTGCGAAATCCCGCTTTAACGGCAGTTTGTGTCGTTCAAATAAAAGGAAAGTCCCATTTATGTTTATAATATCATCGTCGAGTCTCCTAAAGAAAGCAATTCGGGCTTATAATTGTTAATTTCTGAGCGGTAACGATCTTTGTTTAGCGTAGGATTTCAGGCGCGCCGGGGAGGTACAAAACGACCCCCATTTCATGAAATAAATACTTGGATACACCTAGGTAATTATGTTTGTCGTGGCCTTGTTTAACTACCTACGCGGTAAATGTGTATTTTTTTATTAAAAAAGTGAAATAACGTCTTCTTGTTCTCATTTTACTTAATTTAGTTCTACTTTTATTATTAAAGAGACAAGAAAAATGTAGGAAAACATTTTTTTGCCATAAGACATTTTAGGTAGTTGTCTACTACAAAGATCAGTATCAGCCAAGAGAATTTATATTCACTAGACCTTTTTACGAGGAGAACCTTCTTCAAAACAATAAAGTAAATGTTTGCGTTGTAACAGATTTATAAGATTCGTAATTTGTAATTCTGAACGCAGTACACATACCACTGAACATTATAATACCTACCTACGACTACGAGTATAACCCAGAGTTGCGGTATTTTGTCGCTAATAAAGGAGTCTAGTAAGCTAATCATCTTCTTATACAGGGTTGATGGGAACTCGACGTATTCCTGGCAGGACGTAATAGGGCAGCCAAAATGCAACAAATTTAACCCACCTTATGTATGGCCGAAAGTTAATAGTTTTCGAGATTTCGTTAATTTAAGATTTTTTACGAAAATACCCAGATTTTATAATTTTAACCAAAATTTTAAAATAATTGCTTATTGGATAGTATCACATTTAACTTTTTTCTAAGTTGATAGGTTAATAAAGCTAGGAAAGTCATTATTACCCAAAATTCCTTAACAGTTTTAAATCATGAGCCGAAAAGAAGATTCAAAATTTTTCAATTTTCTTTGTAACAGGTTAAACACCTAGGCCAAAACTTTACTATTCCACCAAGTGTACAAACACCTTAATTAACTTTTTCATTTAATAAACTATTTAAAAAGGTATGAATATCAATACAAACTTATGATCTACATCACTAAAATCACTTTTAACTTAGTGCAGGTAGACTTCAACCCATAAAGTTGATTCACTTTCTTCGCGGGTTTTTTAAAACTTTTTTGAGTTTCTTTCCGCCTTCGGTGCCCAATAGTGCAAAAAATTGTAATTTGCAATACCATGACGGTCAAAACCTGATTCGTCTGTCCACAGAATCTTTAAAAAAAAATGTCTTCAGCGTCGACATTTAACATAAAACGACAAAATTCCAACCATCTAATCGAGTCTCCCTCTTCTATTGAATGGACAGGTGTTGATGATGATATGGATGTCGGCCCGATAAATGTACTACAGACAAGATTTTCCATTGTAACATTCCAAATAACGCGCTACGATGTTTGTCGTGGTGTTGGGATCGTCATTAAATCTTTGCAGAACCGCCTCCTCGTCCTTTTTCGCGGTTTTTATAAATTTTTTGAGTTTCATTCCGCCTTCGGTGCCCAATAGTGCGAATAATGCTTCCGCAACGCAGTTGGAATACGGCTGAGGACGAGGAGGCGATTCTGCAAAGATTTAATGACGACCCCAACACCTCGACAAACATTCATTGGAATGTAACAATGGAAAGTCTTGTCTGTCTGTAGTACATTTATCGAGCCGACATCTATATCACCATCAACACTTGTCCATTCAATAGAAGAGGGAGACCCGATTAGATGGTTGGAATTTTGCCGTTTTATGTTAAATGTCGACGCTGAAGACAATTTTTTTTAAACATTCTGTGGAGAGACGAATTATGTTTTGACCGTCATAGTATCACAAATTACAATTATTTGCACTACTGGGCACCGAAGGCGGAAAGAAACTCAAAAAAGTTTAAAAAACCGCGAAGAAAGTGAATCAACTTTATGGGTTGAAGTCTACCTGCACTAAGTTAAAAGTGATTTTAGTGATGTAGATCATAAGTTTGTATTGATATTCATACCTTTTTGGATAGCTTATTAAATGAAAAAGTTAATTAAGGTGTTTGTAAACTTGGTGGTATAGTAAAGTTTTGATTTAACCTATTACAAAGAAAATTGAAAATTTTTGAATCTTCTTTTTGGCTCATGATTTAAAACTGTTAAGGAATTTTGGGTAGTAATGACTTTCCTAGGTTTACTAAACTATCAACTTAGAAAAAAAGTTAAATGTGATTCTATCCAATAAGCAATTATTTTAAAATTTTGGTTAAAATGACAAAATCTGGGTATTTTCGTAAAAAATCTTAAATTAACTTAATCTCGAAAACTATTAACTTTTGGCCATACATAAGGTGGGTTAAATTTGTTGCATTCTGGCTGCCCTATCACGTCCTTCCAGGAATACGTCGAGTTCCCGTTAACCCTGTTTATATAATTTCTTCTGTACGTGTGTTGACAGTGAACTCCTAAACCGCTAGACCGATTTTTTTTTGTGTGTGTTCAAGTGGATTCGAGGATGGTTTAGATTTACAAAAAAAAAAGAAAATCCACCGAGAACGAAGTTGCGGGGGACAGCTAGTTTAATATAAATCACTTGCATGAAGCAAGAAGTTAAAGAATTAATTTCCCTTTACCATCCAACTTGACATTGCTGCCTTCTACGCCTGAACCGGTAAACAAGTTGTTTTATTGATAAAACAGGCAACTTGTTTTCATTACGTGTCCCTTGGCGCGGCACTTAGGCGAGAGGAGGATGTTCAAAGCAGTATAAACGTGGCATAACGATCTCACGGGACTGCGTGTTTGGACCAAGATGTTTATGTATTATATGAAGATGTGAAGGCATCTTGTGCGTGTGAAAAACGATTCGAGTCGAGGCTATCGATTCCCTCGGCTGTTTCACTGTTCCTTAATTTACCGCGTCTGCCTTCCGTCTCGGTATTAAATATTTATACAAAAGGTACGGAGCCGTGCAAAGGCGGCGGGCGACGGGCGGCGGGCCCTCGACCCGGCCCGCGCCCAACCGCTATCAATTGCCCCACGAATATGGACCTGCCGCAGATATTTCCTAATCGTATTTCAACAGCGCGCCGCAATATTTCTCCTGTTAAAGTCCATCTATTGAAAGTATGAACTTCACGTTAAATAATACAACGATTATGAGGTTTTTCTCTATTTAACTTTATCAAATACAAATTTTTAACGGTGTAAATTTAATTTAATTTCTTAAGTTGTTTTAGGAGGCGTTTTAAAAACTTGCTTTCATATTAAATCTAAGTTTGAGACTTACTATGAAAGCATATGTTAACAAATGTTGCAGTATGTTTGTCTATTTTTATCTTCACACCTTAATTCTTTTTTTCACATTATGCTAAGCAGAGCAGCAATTTATCTCGCAATTCCCAAGACCCATTATAATAAATCCTTACATATTTTATGTAGACCGTTGTTTAAAGTCCTTCTTAAAAGCTGAAAATCTTATACGAAAAAATACTAATGTTGTAGCTACATCGTATTACAGGATGCTACATGTCGTAGCTTTTCCGGTGCTGCTCGTAATCTCAGGACGGGGAACTTATTATAGTCAACATATGGCTACGCGCTACGAGCTACGACGTAGCACGTGAGTGGATATAAGTATTAGGAAATGTAGAGCTTTCCACGCGGGAGAACAGCTTCAAGCGAGATTCCTAATGTAGCTTGTGTCTTCCAGTCTCTATAACAAGGAGTAACATAGTTCAAAACAGGGGAGATACGAAATAAATGGGTTGAAAAAATAATCACAAGTGGATTAGCGGTGTTTTACAACATATCAAATACCCTGAGATTTATTTTTTATTGGATAAGAAATAACTTTAAGCAAATGATGACAAGATTTGTTTTGTTCTTAATAGTACACAGGTGAATGCACTTATACAATGGCAAGCACAAGGCTATAAAAATCATAATTTAAGATTTTTCGTTAATCTTTAGTGTCCTCTTTTAGACCTATTCAACATCATCATAATTTTAACGCTATACGATTGTAGGAATTTCCACATCAAGTAATAAATAAAAATATATTCGTTAAAAAAATCTACTTAAAACTATTTTTTTTAATTTTTTTATTATAAGATGGGTTAACTCTTGACCTCAATCTTGACCATAAGGTCAAAGATGAGGTCGACGATGGAGCGAGTTAACCCAGAAAAAGCCTATAAAGGCACTGGTACTCCTACGCACCGACGGAACACAGCAAGCTGTTTGGCGTCGGACTTTGGTAGGAGGGTGGTCGCGAACCAGACGGCCCTTTACAGAGCCTACCACACCGCATGAGACCATAGGACGACACCTCAGATTCAGAAAAAAATGAAGTATCGTTGCCTGGGATGGATTACTAGGAGGCAGGTCTCATTTGTGTTTCCTTAGTCGCCTCTTACGACACCCACGGAAAGAGATGGGGTGGTGTTATTCTCAACCGATCACCACACGATTAAAAAACAACAATCGTGACTTCACTAACACGTGGATTTGCATGTTTATTTTTTGTGATATGAGCCAGAAACAATTCCAAACAATGCCTCGCCTAAAAGATACAATGCAGTGAGAATTATTTTAAAAACTTATAATTATAATCCACTTGAAAACCTACTATGCGTCGGGGAAATGCGTTCTTACAAATAGACTTAAATCCTTTTAGAAATGAATCTTCTTTAGATCAATTTATATTTACTCTATTCTTCTTCCTAATACCGTTTCTCATTCGGGGTACGCTTGATCATAATCCAGGATTTGGCAGGTCAAGTCATTACAGTGGAGCGACTGTCATCTGACCTCCGTGACCCTGCTAACAGGGGAACCTGACCAGATTGAATCATGGCTACACATTCAATCTCCTGAATGTGCAGATTTCCTCACGATGTTTTCCCTCACCGTAAGCGCATCGGTTAGTGTGCAACTAATGTACATAACTCAGAAAACGAGTAATTTGTACATAGCAGCGCTGGGGATCGAACTCGGTACCTCTGGCTTACGAGTCCGACCCACTAGCCGTTAGACCAGCGACGCTATATTTCAATTTATATATACGACAATGGTTTAAAAAAGGTGGACTTTAGCCCACTCTAATCCGGTATTTACTGAACTTATAGGATATTGGCGCAGCAGTCCTTTTATTTATCCTCATGTTCCATCTAATAACTGCCAGAATGTAAGTCAAAAGTGGCGTCAAGTGGTTTAAGAACCGAAAGGGATGTATGCATTTTATTTATTATTGTGAAAGTCAGTCCGCTGCGACTGCAAAGATCAGTGTGTACCTAACATTTTTTTTTTAATTGGATTCACCAACAGTTACTACATTATTAAAAACAATGTATCCACTTACATTACTAACTTATCTTAATGCGTAACTAATTAAAGGTAAGTACAACATGCGCCAAAGCTAAAGGTACCGACAACAAAACAATTTACACTATAAATTTTAAATTTCGCGATTTGAACACACAATTTAACACTCCAAACAAACTTAAACAAAAGCAAACAAACATACATACATATTTTCTTATCAATATATGTAGAGCCATGTGAAAAAGTTTTGTTTCTTAAAGCTATTAAAGTTGGTTTATGTAGCAGTCGCGGTGGCGTGACCCTCAGCTTGCCCGCCGCGCCCTCACTTCGCGTTAATGGCCGTCACAATGATGGATATTAGCTCATACAGCACGACAAAATTCTCCGCTGGCACAGCAAAATGCAGATCAAAGCTTGGCATTTCAGACCATTGTTACTTATACCAGTAGACTTGCACTTCAAACTATAATGTGTGGTTTGTTTTGTGTCTTCTCTTCATGATTTTTGTGTATGATGAATGATGTATGTATGTAAATTCTTTATTGCTCAAAAACAGTACAGAACTTCTTAGAATATGGGTGTTACACTGTGTTCAATTTAACCCTTTAAACGTTTATGCTTCGCAGGTCATGTTCTAATGTAGGTCATGTTCATGTTGGAGATTAATAATTTACAGACGCAGCCAAACATGAATTCAACGATAATATCAACTTTAAAAAAAAAAACAACTTCAAAAAGCAAAAAATTAAAACGTAGCATTTAGTATTGTGCGATCTGTTTTGATTTAGCACCGACTTCAATTAGATTAAGTAATGCTACGTTTTTATTTTTCGCTTTTTGAAGTCAGTTTTTTTATAAAAAGTTAATTTATTTTACTATTTTTAGTGTAAATAACAGAAAGTCTTTAAGAAACAGTGAAAGTGCTTATAAATATGAGGGTTTCCCTCGATTTCCCTGGGCCTGACCTGGTTACAATGGGACCACCTCTGGAGTATACTCTTTCGACCAAAAAAAATAATTTTGATATAGGATATTGGCACGTAGCGAAGAAATCATCTATAACGGCGGAGAAATCGGGGAATATACATGAAAAAAAAGTTAAAAATAAACACAAAGCAAAAAAGACTTTCAAATCTGCGAACTTAAAGCGGGACTGGACAGGATACCTGGCGAGAATGCCTGACACCCTTTGGGCTAAAAAGACCACAGAATAGGCCCTTTCAAATTTGAGAAAGAGACGGGGTTGCCCACGAAGACGCGGTTGCCCATAAAAGAGATGGCACGACGAATTGGATTTCTCTACAAATCGGTGGCGAATGATTGACGACCATGGAGTGTGGACAAAGAAAAAGAAGGCGGTTGCCCAGCAGTAGGTTTCTAAGGACTTGTAATAATAAATAAATAAACTTAATCTTAAGCAATGTATAAGTGTTACATGCAGTGTATGTAAGTTATGTTATAAAAACCCAAAGCTCTTCCATACCAAAATCAAATATCATAACGTAGAAAAACATTCTTTTGCCTTTTTTCTGGCACGAATGGAACAATAAAATCGCATTTCAGTTTGAATGTAATCGTTGTATATGACTTTTTCTTTTTGGTTCAACTCATAATGTGTATTGTACATATGTGAATGTTTTTGTAGGCACGCATTGTTTCTTGGTGAGGCATTTTGTAAGGTTATTTTAAAGAAAATAAACCGCACATCCACTGATATAATTTTCTAAGACGTCCGAGTTTAATCTCCACCACTGGGCTAAATTGTGGTCAAGAGAAAACCCATTATCTATAAAAAAAAATATCGAATCGACTGAGTTAATTCAGTTAACCAAAAGAAATATACGTAACTATAAAGTACCTACGAAGAAATTATGCATTTCATGCGTTACGGAAAGCATTGAAACTACAAGCTCCTTAACTTCATGACGGAATAGTGGTTTTATTTTAGAAGCATTATATGATAATTCTAGGTGCCAACGGTGGCTAGACCGCTGCCGTAATTATCCCTTTATTCCCCAAGGAAACGGAATAATAAGAAAGTAGCGGCAGCGAGCGCCCCGACCGCGATAAAAATAGACTAGAGACTATATTTCAGGCTTCGCACTAGGCAGTGACGCTAGGCAATGATATGGCTTACTTGTCTACACAATTTATCGTCGACAACAAATATTGCCAGGAACAGTGCATTGAAAAGCTGACTTCATTACCAAAACATTACCAATCTAATATAGATAATCAACACGTGTCGAATTATTCATAAAAAGCGTTTTTCAATTTCCTTGTATTACAAATTTACCGCTTATCTAATAACTAATAAAAACTCTAATTATAATGTGCTGTTATTTCAATATTTAATTAAGTATGGATTTAGAATTTCCTTTACAATTCTATTTCTGCGTATAAGTTGGTGTATGTTAAATCTCTGTGATTAAAGGTGGAGTTGGAAGAATTCCCTTTAGTGGAATCAATAATAAATACTATTTATATGATTAAGGAGAAACTTTAAATAAAAATCAGATAATATTCTTTCCTTTACGACTGAAACTTTTAATGGGAAACAAGAATTGTTGAAATGACGCGTGACGGCGGCCGGCGGGCGGCGGCGGCATTAACAGCTTCAGGGTGACTTTATTTACATTTCCAAGACTAACAACTTTTTAACTTCGGAAAAAAAGAGAGGACGTGTACATCTGTGTATCTGGTGACTTTAAATTAGTTAGCGAAACTTTAGGAGGTAATTCTACCCGTGAAACTATAACTTTTTCCTAGGAAGCTATTTGGAATTCTTGAAAAAAATGTCGTCTCCCCATACTATTCTATGGCAAATCTGATGATCGTGCAAGTTGTATAGAGTGGATAATTTTTTAAATCATATTTCAACCTATGTTTCTTGGAAAAAATTGTTCAGTTTTGTGGGCTAATTAACATTCTTAATTTTCGCTAACTAATATAAAGTCACCCAAACTAATTTAAAGTGGCTCCTAAACGAATGGATCGATTTTGATGCGGTTTTATTTGTTTGAAGTCTGACGTAATTGTGATGGTTCTTAGCTTTATTTGATGAAAATTAGTTCCGCCGTTTAAAAGTTATAAGCAATAAAATATTGGGGTTCAACATATTTTTTTTGAGTTACCTATTTTTAGGTAGTTGAAAGCGATATTGTATTTTTTTCTAGTTTTTCAAACTATTTGCCTACACAATATTGTGGTATATAATTTTACCTTCATCCAGCATTCAAGCCATTACACCGAATAACAGAAAATTGAGAAGCATATTTTCTTTAAAGTCAATTTAATTTCCACACATTCCATTGTCTACATTGTCTATGAACAGGATCAATAGGATTATCCTACCTAAACCGTGGAATTTTGTGTCTCACATTTCACTGGCTCCACTAATCCACTTAAACATGTACTACGAGTATGTATGTACCTTCGTCTATGCCACACGTCAAGCTCCACATTTATAACAGCCACCCACATATTATAAATATGAAAGAAAATCGATTCATGAATGTGGAAGTTTGTGTAGAAGTGCTTTGAATGTCAAAGGTCTTAGGTATCAAATGTTTTTCTTATAAAATTTAGTCTGAGAGATGTGCCTAATTTATTTTCACTTATTCAAGACCAATTATTGGCTTTGTGTTACATGTTTATATCGCTACGCTGTTGGTTTTTCTAATATATAATAAATAAATTAAATGTTTACTTTGAAGCGTGTATAATAAATCTGTAAAATAATTGTATTTAACGGCCCCAAAAAGTGTAACTGAAACAGATTATACAATAAAGTTGACACATACGAGGTGAGTTTCCGCAGATTTTACTACTTGAGTAAGGTAAGCACGGGCTTTTACTTCTTGCCAAAAATGTAGTTCTGTGTACTATTTTTTCCCGTTGCAATTTTCTCCCAAGCCTTTTTCACTTCTCCCGCCGAGCTTTTGTTTCGGCGAGATTTGAAAGCAAGCGCAATGAATGAATGAAAGCTCTCCTTTCTCTATTGTTTCCATTTCAATCCGGTGTCTGGCGCAATACAATCCAGTTTATGAATCTCGGGTCCTTAGTTACGGTTATTAATAAATTAACGGCTCATAAAGTTAATCACGTCATCAAGTTATCATACCCAAATCTGCGAAAGAGGATCGTTAAGGATCAAGAACTTTGATTTGGGTACAGTTTAATTTGAATAAAACCTTTGCCTGTACTTCCACTTAAAAGCCTACACTGAAGTTGTGTCGTAGGTCCTTTGTGATACAAAGACACTAACACATCTACTCGAATAGATCCGTTGGTCCTTCACTTACTGCCCTATATAAGGTCCATTGTTAACTTCCTTTACTACTTAACACTGAACTACTGAACTAACTTTTCGTCCGGGACTTCGTTCTCGTGGGAATTTGGGAAAATTATGCACCCTATGTCATCCGCTGATATTATCACACTCATCACAATGTCTAGGGACCATGGACGATTCTACAAAACAAGTTAAGTAAAGTTTAACGTTACAACTTTCAGCATGAGCACAAGCAAGTACGTTACTTAAAAAAAAGGTTTTTGGTGAAAAAACAAAATGTGAAAATGAAAGTTTTATACAAAAATTTAAAAAAGCGCATTGTCATTTTTATCATAATTTCTCATATCTGTTATAACTTTTTACACTACGTGTGCCTCTTATTATAGCTGTTAAAAAGATCTGTAAATGATCCTGGCTATTTCACGTTAATTTAAGTTAATGGTTTGGCAACATTTTATTGCGTTTCCATTGCGAGTTTTGGGGTCAAGGCATACCTTGAACTGTTCTGTTGCGTAACATTGGAAACAAATCGATGCATTCACCACTTTATTTACTACCTACGGATGAATTAGGTATCTACATGTAGAACACTGTTTCATCTGATTCTCCAGGGAACCTTCATGTAATAATGAGTTGATTGTAAAAAAATCATTTTTAAATATACAAGCTTTCATTGAAAAGTTTTTTTTTCTCCTTAACAAACCCTTCCATTTGATACCCAAGTCATGGGAGTGCAAAATAAAATCTCTAGCCCGCCGCCGTCTTGAGATGTGCGCCATATTGGATTCAGAATGATGTCATTTACTCTGCATTGTCATCCAAACTGAACGTATAGGCAGAATTTCAGCTCAATCGATTCGGGGTGAAAATTAATTAAAATTCAATTGCAAGATTTCACCCGAACAATACTTTACATACATACATTACATTGCAAGTTATTAAAAAGTTAATTTAAAAGTATCAACCGGAGCATTTTTTTCATTGAAACCCATGTTTTCAGGGAAAGTGTTCGTTTTAAGGGCACAATAGCTATTATTGAAGGTGGTAAACACCTTTACGATAGCTATTGTCGTCACACTGACACCCTATATAGCCCAGTACGTATGACAGGATTTATACATCTACTCATTATCCCTGTTTTAACTCTGCAACCCAAATTTTTCGAGACCCCAGTTACGTTTATATTGAACTCGTAAAATATCAGGCCCCACTAATTGAAATTATACGAAATTCCGTCACGTCCAAAACAGCCCGCTCCTACTTTTATAGAAAATTCTTCAAAAGGTTTGAAAATTGCAGCTAAGATAATATTGTAAGCTTCGTTCAGCTGAAATAGTATTAGGTACAGGTTCTAAATTACATTTGGCTACTAATATTTTTGTGAAACGCGACGTGGATTCATAATCGTGGCTCTGTGAAGGGCCGTCAAAGTCCGACTCCAAACAGCTTGCTGTGCTTCGTCGGTGCGTAGGAGTACCAGTAGCTTATAGGCATTTTCTGGGTTAACTCGCTCCATCGTCGACCTCATCTATAACCTTGATCAAGATTGAGATCCAGCATTAACCCATCTTATAATAATAAAATAAAAAAAACACTAGAAGACTGTTCATTATACGACTAAAACTTGGAACATTTTCTCGAAATTACGCCTACGCAGTTAAATAAAGCAGTAGTAATTGGTTTGGTTAGCTTAACGAGCCGCTTATTCGGGTTCAAGCGTAAAGGTCACACGAAAATTACTTTATAAAATATATGCAGCTGGTGTCTAGTTAGCCGTGCAAAATAATATCGTAATTAGTGCAGTCAGCACGAAGACTAATGATCAGACTAATGAAAATGACCTTAGCTAAGGCAACACAAAGTTATACTTGTAATGTGTTACGAAACGTCGCAATGACTTTGTTTTAGTGACACAAATGTCTTTCGTGACATTCATGATACAAGAGAAAAGCACACTCACGCCACAAGTATAAATGTCAGGCATTAATAAAATAATTTATTAAATCTTAAACTTCACTTTCATTACTTTTCTAGATGAAAATAATTCAGACGTTTATAGTATGTGCGGAGCGTGACGAGGTCGGTGGCGGTTGCATTAAGTTAAGTTCACGCTCACAATATAGTGACCGACAATAAATGAACCATTTTCCTCGTAAATAGCACTTACGGCCAACTGGCGGCCCTTCCAGCCCGGCCTTTAGAGCTTGTTTTGCAATCGTTTCACTACACGCATAGTCCCAAATAGAATACTTCAAAGTGAGTAAGTCTGTATTAGACAAGCTACGGATAAGAAAGGATTTTCGGATATACTAGTCTTGAACCTTTACAAATACCTTTTTACTTGAATAGGCGAAATAGGTGTAAGACGATTTGTATGTTTAGGTAAAGTAATATTTATTTTGAATCTCTAAAGGGATCTCAAGAAAAGAAATACTTTTCTTGAGATCTTATCAAAGTTTCATACGCCAGTGCTCTGTTTCCACTGAATTTATAGGATGACTTTAAATTAGTTAACGTAAATAAAAGATATGAATTAAACCACTAAACTAAACGGCTTTTCCCAAGGAAAATAGGTTGACATGTGAAAAAAATTCGCCTCTCGACACAACTTGAGCGATCAGTTGATCAGCTGTATAAGAAGTAAGATATCTTACGGTTCATCTTGGGGAAAGTTGTTCAGTTTCATTTTTAGAATCACCCTAAAGCTTCGTTATCTAATTTAAATTCACTCCATTTGTAAACAACGGCGTTTGCTTGTTTCAGTAGCTACAGGTTACAAATTTTGAGAAACTTGACACTAATGATGTAACCAATCACCTTCCGTGAATCCTGCGCTACCTTCTTTCCAAAGTAATTATACAACGGGGCGCAGAGTTCAGGGCCCTAATCGCGCTAATTTTAACGACTTTACCAAAGAACAATTATTGTTAAATTTTTCATTTTTGTTAAGGATTTTGTTCAATTTTGTTATAATTTGTGTATAAAAGCAATCGTTCATAACAAAAAAAAACGGCCAAGAGCGTATCGGGACACGCGCATTGTAGGGTTCCGTAGCAGTATGGTTCAAATATGCAGCTGGCTTCTTAATTCTACGAGCATATTGACGGTTAAACCGCTAATAATGTCTAAAAACGAGGTCCCAAAGAAAGAAGGTAAATAAAGGAGAATTTTAAATTCCAGCGCCACAAGGAAAATGAAAAAAAAAATCATCTGTTTAAGAACCACCTCGCGTGGATGCAGACGGTTGTATAAAAATCGTTTACATTACGTATTCATTTAAAACTGGTATACTATCGTTACGGTCATAGTTAGAGATGAAAGAGACTAAAGTCTTTTAAGGCTTATTAAAAAGACTCGCCTCCATCTTACAGGACTTGACTCTAAAATTAAGATTGAAAGTTCGAGTTTTTATTAATAAGACTTAGTCTTTTTATTAAAAGACTAAAAACTGAAACGACTCGAGTTGTTTTCAAAAGACTGAAAGACTTAACCAACTCCAGTTGATTTTAAAAGACTTAAACGACTCGAGTTCTTTTATGTAAAAGGGTTCGCACCGCAGCTTGTGTGTGATTCAATAAATCTTTTGTAACCTATCAACCAAAAAGAATAATTCACGCCTAAACCACTACATACAATTTGATAAAATTTAACAAGGGGATAAAATTAAATATTTACGTTCTATCAACACATACCTTTTTTATATACAGTTAATTTTGCATCCACAGACTTGTTCGTGCCCTTGTCTTGTTACATTTAATATTATTATTACCTATTTAACCTTTTTAACACATTAACACTCCATATGTCTAAATGTATCGTGCAAAGCTGATTTGTTTAGTGTAGTGTCCATGGTGATTTTAACTTCCATTCTAGCAGCTGCGAAGCGTGGGCAATCTAGTAATATGTGCCACACAGACTCACTTACGCCGGGATCAAACTCGCATCCGGGATTGTCCTTTAATTTGAACCGATGTAAGTACTCCGCGATCCCTCTGTGACCTGTCATACCTTACGACTCTCGCCTTCCCAGACAATGAGTCGCCAGTCTTTTAAGTAGTTTAGGGCGACTACACCTAAATTACGATTTTATGATGCGTAGATAAGTATGACGCACTGCATTAAATCGAAGATAAAAAATACGGTAATATTCAGGACATAAACTAGATAAATAGTTTTCTGAAAACATGATTCAGCACTTTTGGTTCAATAGAAAAAGCTCACAAAGTCACCTCTAAATACCAATATTGTGTATTTTTTAAGCTGTAAAAACGACAGTAAAATGCACACAGGAACTTGAATTTGCTATCAAAATGTTCGTAATTGAACACTCTTGATAAGTAGCTAACGCATTTTTCGATTTAAGCTGTTAACTTTCCATAAATCTCATTTTTCTAACTTTCGAACATGTTTTTACGCACGTACTCTTTCATAGACCGTAAACTTCGTATATGGACACTGTTCGCACTGCCGGCCCAGGCCTGTTGAGAGACGGAGATGGCACTATTCCTATGTGTGCTGCTTTTATCAAGTGCTGTAGTAGCCTTAAGCTGTTTAAGTAACAGCTCAGCTTTCTATGTTAAAAGACCTCGACTAAAAAAGCTAGTCTTATAACTAAAGGTTGGGAACTAAAAGACTGAGTCAGTCGTGAGACATCAAAACTAAGGCGAGTCTGTATTAAAAGCCTTAGAAGGCTGAGTTTCTTTCATCACTAGTCATAGTCAATGTTAAAATCTCCAAATAATATAGTATCAAAAAATGACATTCCATTCGATGGTATCGCCGAGAAAAGAAAAACCCTTTCACGTGTATGGGAAACATCCGAATTTTTTTCTTTCCAAAATTTTATGTTGTAGATCTGTCGGTGCAATCAATATCTATGACCATGCCAAATTTCAGCTCTGGAGTACCAAGGATCGAATATTAGTCAATGTATTTCTTATTAATCCCAACAGTGTTTCGCACTTGGTCGACTATTACTCGCAAACTTGAAGGACCAACTAATGTGTGATAGTTTTCCTTTTAATTTCGTAGTATATTCTACCAACGTGAATAGAAACAACCGTTAAGCAGATAAACTTTAGCTGATAGTGTCCCCCCCGGACACTTGTTTTTAACAAAAAAATTCACTTTAAAAATATTTTTTTTCGCAAACGGAGTACTGAATCGAAAAACGTTCTTAGTAAACCCCTTCTATCTTTTAAAAAGCTATCCTATGACATTCCATTCGATGGAATGCACTCGATGATATTGGCGAGAAAAAAAATTCTTCGCCCTTTTATGTCTATTGGAGGCACCCGAAAAAAAATTTTTTTCTATGATTTTACTCTACAGTTCTATTGGCGTGATTTATATGTATGGTCATGCCTTTCAGCTCTGTAGTACCAAGGGTTTCTTAGGAAACCCGCGGACAGACGGACAGACGGTCATGGCGAAACTATAAGGGTTCGTAGATTACTACGGAACCCTAAAAAAGAACGTTTAAATAGGAACGTATGTGTCAAAAGAACAATATTATTTTGACACATACGTCAAACAAAGAAGCAGTTGTAGTAAACATTTTTGTTGCAAACAAAAAACTATCATAAATTAAAAAGCTGAATTTTTTTTTATTGAAAGGCCCAAACTGTGCCACCAATAACATTAGATCTGTAGCCCGGGGACATTCATATTACAAAAAAGGTTACTGTTTGTCTTTGTGAAATTATTAAAGATTTCGCCATTTTATTATACTAAAAGTGAGGTCTTAATGACCGTAACCCGCCGTAACCATATGTAGTGAAACAGAGAGCAAGTTGAAGCTATTTTAGATGTAGATCTTAGAAACAAAATGAAATAGATTTAATTAAAATATTTAAAAAATAATTGTTGTGCAAAATACCGCGATTAGGGCCCAGTAATGATGATTTGGCAAATAACATAAAAAAAGAATAGCCTCAATCGTGAAATAAGTGATTAATGCTATTGAGTTAAAAAATGAGCCACCGCGCCATAAACAGGCGTCCGTTCCCACTAGTTCCATTGATTCCGTATGGTTTCTTTTGGGAAAGTTGTCCAGTTTGATGAAGAGAATCCCGCATTAAAGTTTCGCTTGTTAATTTAAATTCTCCCCATAAAAAACGTTAACACTGATTATCTCTGTACCAAATTTCATCAAAATCGGTTCAGTAGTTTAGGCATGAAAGACGGACAGACAGACAGAGTTACTTTCGCATTTATAATATTAGTAAGGATAAGGATAAGGATAAGCGATGAATGTGATACAAAATTTTTAATTTTAGATTTCTATGTATACTAAAACCAAAAAAACATAGGTCGAAAAATTAAAAAAAAATCATCTTCATGCAATTTGAGACATGAGATATCGAACAATTTTTTTTTTTTAAATTTCGTATGGTTTCTTTTGGGAAAGTTGTCCAGTTTGATGGAGAGAATCCCGCCTTAAAGTTTCGCTAGCTATTTAAATTCTCCCCATATAAAATGTTAACACTGATTAATTTAACGCAGCAAAGCAAATGTATGGTAATTTAAACAGGATAGTTTTTTCAGAAATCAACTAATGTTTTGAATCTTATTAAGGTCTGAAATGACATTCCGTTTAACGAGTAGACCGCACCCCACAGGTTGTATACGTATAAAGGCTTTGCTTTGCAATCTATGGATTAGTTTCTTTCCATGCCCCAGTAAACATTGCTTACTCGCTAGTTTTGCATCCGATTTGCTGGTAAATACACGCGCACGGAGGTGTATGTTTTTAAAATACAAATAGTATGTTGCGCACACGTAAAACTCACTATTCAACCCCCGACAAATAAGAGGGGTGTTATAAGTTTGACGTGTGTATCTGAGGGTCTGTGTATCTGTTTATCTGTGCGTCTGTCTATGGCATCGTTGCCCCTAAAAGAATCGACCGATTTCAATGCAGTTTTTTCGTTTAAAAGCTGACATAATTGAAGTGATTATATGATCAACATTTGTTCAGCTGTTAAGGAGTTATAAGTTACTAGCTTTCCGCCCGCGGCTCCGCCCGCGTGGACTACAGGTTATATCGTGCCCAACAGTGGGATAACATGTAGCCTATGTCCTTTCCCAGGCTATAATATATCTCTGTTCCAAATTTCATCAAAATCGGTTCAGCAGTTTAGGCGTGAAAAACGGTCAGACAGACAGACAGAGTTACTTTCACATTTATAATATTAGTAAGGATAATGATAAGCGATTAATTTTAGATTTCTATGTATACTAAAAACAAAAAAACAGGTCGAAAAATTAAAAAAATATCATCTCCATGCAATTTGTTATTTCTATGTCTATGAATTTGAGACATGAGATATCAATTTTTTTTTTTTAATTTCGTATGGTTTCTTTTGGGAAAGTTGTCATTTGATGGAGAGAATCCCGCCTTAAAGTTTCGCTAGCTATTTAAATTCTCCCCATATAAAACGTTAACACTGATTAATTTAACGCAGCAAAGCAAATGTATGGTAATTTAAACAGGATAGTTTTTTCAGAAATCAACTAATGTTTTGAATCTTATTAAGGTCTGAAATGACATTCCGTTTAACGAGTAGACCGCACCCCACAGGTTGTATACGTATAAAGGCTTTGCTTTGCAATCTATGGATTAGTTTCTTTCCATAAGAGGGGTGTTATAAGTTTGACGTGTGTATCTGAGGGTCTGTGTATCTGTTTATCTGTGCGTCTGTCTATGGCATCGTTGCCCCTAAAAGAATCGACCGATTTCAATGCAGTTTTTTCGTTTAAAAGCTGACATAATTGAAGTGATTATATGATCAACATTTGTTCAGCTGTTAAGGAGTTATAAGTTACTAGCTTTCCGCCCGCGGCTCCGCCCGCGTGGACTACAGGTTATATCGTGCCCAACAGTGGGATAACATGTAGCCTATGTCCTTTCCCAGGCTATAATCTATCTCTGTTCCAAATTTCATCAAAATCGGTTCAGTAGTTTAGGCGTGAAAGACGGACAGACAGACAGAGTTACTTTCGCATTTATAATATTAGTAAGGATAAGGATAAGGATAAGCGATGAATATGATACAAAATTTTTAATTTTAGATTTCTATGTATACTAAAAACAAAAAAACAGGTCGAAAAATTAAAAAGAAATCATCTCCATGCAATTTGAGACATGAGATAACGAAAATTTTTTTTTTAATTTCGTATGGTTTCTTTTGGGAAAGTTGTCCAGTTTGATGGAGAGAATCCCGCATTAAAGTTTCGCTAGATATTTAAATTCTCCCCATATAAAACGTTAACACTGATTAATTTAACTTAGCAAAGCAAATGTATGGTAATTTAAACAGGATAGTTTTTTCAGAAATCAACAAATGTTTTGAATCTTATTAAGGTCTGAAATCACATTCCGTTTAACGAGTACTTTTTGCTTTGTATGAGATTGCTATGCATACTAAACGAAAACAAGACATTTGAGGTCTTAGGCAAACATGAGGTTATCTTAAGAATAATCTTATTTTAGTCATGATCAAGGTCTTGTCAGTTATCAATAAATTATGGTAGATACATATTCAATCTATATGTTTTGCTATTTCGTCAAGTATTACAAATTCTTGAAGCTCTAAAGGAATGATATCGCGGTACGTACGAGGATGTAACTCAACCCACCTCCACAACACCAGTTCAAAGGGCCGATACATCTACACTGGGCGTCAAAAATAAGTAGTACACTTTTCAAATTGCAATTACTCCTAAACTATAGTAGTTACACTTATGAAATAAAAAGCAGTTTATAGTAAACTTAACGAAGTTTATTAAAGTTATATTTTATTTGGCATGAATAAAGTTTCAAACTTAAAATTAAGATAAATACTAAAAAGTATCAATTTTTAACGATATGTCAACCACTTAATTTTCACGTTTTGGAACTTTTTCACAATTTAATAACTTGTGTTGCCGCCTCGGGCTCTAATTACAGCTTGGATCCGGTTTGGCATGCTGAACACTAAGTTTCGGAGGCGGTGTTGGGGAATATTTTCCCATTCTTCTATCAGCGCATGTTTTAGAGCCCTGAGTGTGGCAGGAGGTGGACTGCGCCTTCTGACTAGCCTCCCAAGCTCATCCCAGGCGTGTTCAATCGGGTTGAGATCTGGGCTTCTCGATGGCCAAGCCATCAAGTTGATGCCAACCTCCTGAATGTACTCTTGTACGTGGTGAGCAGTGTGTGGCCGGGCGTTATCATGCATTAGGATGGCTCCATCACCCATATTTATTAAATATGGCCCTGCATACTCGTTGAGGATCTCCGAGGCATATCTTTCACCAGTCAAAGTCCCATTTTCTATTACCACAAGCTCTGTGCGACTCTCTGAAGAGATACCAGCCCATACGTGTACAGAGCCCCCGCCATATTGGACTCTTTCCGAGATACAAGCTTGAATGTATTGCTCACCGGGTCGTCTGTAGACTCTCCGCCGTCCATCTGAAGTGTATAAAGAGAATCGAGACTCATCTGTGAATAAAACTCTAGCCCATTCTTCTTCGCCCCATTGTACGTGTTGACGGGCGTAGCGTAGTCTTGCTACGCGATGCTCTGTCTCAAGTTTGGGGCCATTTGCTGGTCTTAGAGGCTTCAGGTTAGCTTCAGCAAGTCTTCTTCTCACTGTACTCTCACTGATGTAGTCTGTTCGGGTCCGAAGAAGCTGTTGCTGAACCTCAACTGCATTAAGGTGTCGATTTCTTAACACAGTGGAAACAATAAAGCGATCTTCTCGGGTACTTGTGCACCTGGGTCTGCCATTACCTCGTCTCCTTAGATGGTTTCCAGTCTCTTCGTACCTTTGCTTTACTCGCTGAACCGTTCTTAAAGTTACACCCACCCTCCTTGCAGTACGACGCATACTGATGCCCACTTCGAGAAAAGCTAAGATTCTTGCACATTCTTCTGGTGAAAGAGGCATGATTAGTCAAATTTACTCTCTGAAGATACCTATGCTTTTCAATTACAATTGCTTTATCAGCAGCGAATGTGTCAAACACAAAAATCCTAAGTAAGACAACACCTTTCAACAGTTTAAAAAAAGTGTTTTTATTTATTCGTTTTTTTTAAAGTCAAGCATTATAAGTTCTTATAATGCATGAAGTTTTTATTGAATAAGATTAAATTTTCTTTTTAACCTTTTTTGTTTCAAAGGTCTAAGTTTTATAGTTTGGGAGAAATCGCAATTTTAAAACTGTACTACTTATTTTTGACGCCCAGTGTATTTGTACATGAATATCTTCCACGCGACGCTGATGTTAGTGAAACTCGAGAATAAAGTAGCGTGACGGATATAAAATGAACCCTGCGTCGTAAAACCTCACAGTGGTCAAAGCCTTTTCTCACTACAGTGTACTAAAAAGCGTACTTTAGTAATTTGATTGTATTTACCCACGTTTTATTACGTACCAGTTCCACACGGGACCTTGTTTCTGAAGGAATTTGGCTAAATTATGTGATCTATTTATCTTTTTAATCGTTTTTAAAATTATCTTTTTAATAAAGTTTAATTAAATCTTTTTAATAGTTTTTACGTCAAGGAATAACAAACCTCCCTCAATTTATAATATAGAAGTAAGATGATAGTACGACTTCTGTTGGCTAACTTTCTGCGACGTTTTGTTTAAATTCTAAATCTTTTGTGTTTACTAGCAATCGGGTCTATCAAACAAGCGAAGCCTCGGTATAAGTTTGAGTCCTATACGTTTTGATAAGTCATTTATTGCTACATGCATCGCATTGCACTGTGCCTGACCTGGCATTACACAAAAAGAACCAAGAATGGGTTTGCGTTTCTATCGATTTATTTGCCTTGGAAGGAAATGTTACGAGAATAAGAGTTTTTTTTTAAATTCTTGAATTGTGTAGTTCAGTTTATTTTAGTGTATTAAATAAAATAAAAAATAAAATTTTAAAAAATATGTGCTTGTTAAAATATGAACGATTGCACAGTCATGATTGTGGTGTTTTGTTGTTATTAATAATAATAAGAATGACCATTTATTAGAAGTTTATTGATGCGTTGCAAATTTTAAGTAAACTTAATTAATCTTATTACGCATTAAATACTACTATTTAAGTACACCTATATTTTAACCTATACCTACCTATATTTATATTAAAACCACACTCAGACAGCCGTCCTTCATACATGATTATTATCCGAGTAATTTAAAATCTATGTCTAAGTAAACACACAGGTATGTATTAAATGAGGTAACATTAAGAACACGTAGTAGAATTGTGCATACAATACGTACATTACACTTAGGCCTGTGTTCACCAAAAATATAACCAACGGTTAAAACCGCGGTTAGAAGATAATCAGACAAAATGTCAAAAGAAATGTATGAAAATGACAGTGTCAAATCTCTGGTTAGCTGCTAATCGTTGGTTAAATTTTTGGTGAACACTGGCCACACTTAGTAGGTAAGCACAGAATGCAGGTTGCATCACAATGCACTTACTCGTCTGGTTAGATGAATGGTTGCAGTCTACCGCTTATTCTGAATTTTGTTTCCGAGTTAAAGGTCACAATAACTTAAAAACATAAGTAACATAGAATCTTCTCGATAAGAATTTAATATAAAGATAGAAAATTGAAAGTAAATAGATTAACGAATCGTACCTTCAAAAGGCGCCATCCTGGCTATAGGTTAGCGCAGTCACTGAATAATAAATGCAGCGGACAAGGTTATCAGCGAGCGTGAGCACAATCCGGTGCAGTGTCGCATGAGCACGCCGGCTATACCACTTCACTATACACGAGTAGCTATAAGAGTGTTTTACGTCAGCCTAACGAGGTTATATTATAAGGAACAGGGTAAAAAGACTGACGTGCGCCCATACGCGCAGCTGAATGCGAAGTGCTCGCGTGGCTCACCCCGCCTCACCTCCCTCGCGTCACAAGGCGGGCGGGCCACTGCCTACGCTCTACCCTATCAGATAAAGCGCTCTTTTGTTTGCTGATAATACAACTTACCGAACTCAGTCATCATTACTCGAGCTAACGTTTGTATTAGGTCGGCTTCCGCCTCCAAGGACACGAGGGATCCGGACTTGTTTGTTTTTCCAGCAAACAAAAGTTAAATGTCAATTTTTTAACTTGTTTTTTAAGAATGGGTTTAGTTTAATAGTAATGATGGTCCGGTTAACCGGACTTCTTCAACTGAACCACGAAAAATCAATTAGGTGGCATGTGTAGCGAATCTGTAAAAACTTTCAACGAAATATTTAGGATTTAAAAAAACTAAACAACGAGCTCTCTTGAAGACAAGAGAGTCATTCGTTTATGGACTCGCAACCATGAACCACCATGAACTTGTTTGGGAGACTGTAGGAGATGGCTCCATCTCATTTTGTCTAACGAAACGAAAGAAAACCTAAGAGGAAATCAAAGAGGTCGCTTCGCTAGCTTTTGTTTTTCACCCTCTGGAAAGTCAGAGCGGGGAAACTCGTAATGGTACTCCCACGATACAACAGAGGGCGTTGGAATGACTAAATGAGAAGAAAAATATTTTTTTGCGAAATATTTATTTGAAAAAATTACTTTGACAAATTACTTGCCTTATACTTGTTGTATACTATAAAAAAGGAAATATTTTGCCATTTTTTGCACTTTTGCCATTAAAAATACTACATTTTGAAATCTTACAAGTTCAATAATGCGATGCAAAGTAATATTCCACATAAATCTTTGGGTAAATACTACGAATCGTAAATTTCAGTTTAACTAATAACCACAGAAAACACATCGATGGTCAACTATCTGTACTTAATACTATTATTTATTCTGTGTCTGTACCTATTAAACCAAAAGAAAACAGATAAATGCTATTTGTATCTCAGTGTACACTATGAAATTTAACAATTTAAGAGAGCTAACATTTGTAAACGAATAGTTAATTGTTGACCGCATTAATAAATATCAGACTCTTTAGTTTTTCTAGAACGTTTTCTAATTAAATTGCTCTGGATTTTCCTTTTACGTTTTAGACTAATTGGTCGTGGTTTTTAGACCGTAACTAATTGTATAAACCCACAGGGTTTTGTGGCGCGAGTCAGTCCGGCCGGCCGGGCGGGCAGGGCACACCTAAACAATACCCACTCTTAGAGCAAAAAGGTTTACTTGGAAAAATGATTCAACTTTGTTCGAGAGAGCCAATTCTGAGTTCACACCATTAATTTCGTTGAAAGCTTTCTATAGCCTCTGGAAATGAAAACAAAAAAGGCAAACGTTTGCAAATGTGTCTTAAAAACTTTATTTTTTGAGAAAGTTGAAAATTTGTTTAAGTGTTGAGCCGTTGCCAAAAAGGGTAGGCGGGAGATGTTCATAAATACTGTCTTAGTTTTTGCTCCACTTCTCGCAGTTTACCCGGCAATCTCGGTCAACGTCTTTATTTGCGGAAATAACAGCCGCCACCGAGAAAGTTTACCACAAGATGATTTTCAAGAACATTGCTTTTCACCGACATCGCCACTGCGCCGCCTCACCTGTGATTGCTCTTGGGATGGAATGGTGCTATAGAACGCGCTTTTAACGTATCTTTCTTTCTTAATTGATATCACAGGAATGCCGAAAGCAATTACATTAAATAAGAGAAAATGCAACATTTTACAAAGAAAATCTCAAACTTAAGTTTTAAGGGACTATGTAAGGGATTTAACATTGCTCAAGTTTTAAGGACTTTTTTTTAAATTTCCATCTATGTTCCTTGGGGAAAGTGGTTCAGTCTAGTGGGCAGATTAACATTAAATTTTTTCGCTCAATATCTAAAGCCATATTATTTAACAGTTTCTTATTATATTTCTTCTTCTTTAAAAGTTATAGCAATTTAACTTCTATTTCGGCTGAAACCAAGTTAGAAACTTAATATATAAGGTCCTAATTTATTAGTCACTTTCCTTTTAACACGTTATTGTGTAGGTCAAAATATATCATTTGAGTCAAAAAACAAAAGCATAATATTAAATTTAAAAGGTCTTGAAAAATTTTGTTATGATATTTTTTCATTACTATGTTGAATAAACCCATCCATTCAAACGTAAATAATAATGGCAGTAGTAGAGCGGGCGAGCGGGGAGTGGACGGCTACAATCGAAAGAGAACCATTCCTTTATCTTTAAATGGAATTTTTTTTTTTTTTTACAAAATTTAATTTTCAGATAATTAATTTTTATGTTGTTTTTTGGAATACTATCAACCTATACAATAACGCCTTAGAAGGTAAGTGACTAATAAATTAGGACCTTATATATTAAATATCATTTAAAAAGATCCTGTCCTGACTGATTTATTAACACCCAGCCAACAAACCCTTAGACATAAAGAGCTGCAATTTTGTGTAAAGATCCCTTTAATAGGATTTTTAAGGATTTTAGAAAATTCTCAGGTGAAAGAAGTTCCGGGCATCCTCTAGTATTATTCTTATAAAATTAATTTCGTATTGCGCTCATGTCAAGTTTATCTATCATTAACCGATCGAAGGGTAAGATGCACCGGTTTTGGTGCACTAAATATACCTATTGTGACCCTAGTATAATAATACTGGATGAAATTTCTTAAAGAAATTAGCTGTGCCTTTTATGTTCGCTTTTCTATTTGTCTGTATATATATATTTATCCTAGGAATCGAACCTAGGTCCCGTCGATCAAGAGGCAGCGCCACTACCACTAGACCAAACCAGCCGTCACTGCCAGGGAAGATGTAAATAAAAAAACCAGGGTCGAGCTTGGTAAGTTTGCTGTTATCATGCTATGTAAGAAAGAAGCGGCTCGCATGAATACGAAATTGCACTTACGGCTTTCGAGACTGCAATTTCCTGAGACAGATGGTGCTCCAGATGCTTTCAGCAGACCTGAAATAATAGAGATACATTAAGTTTGCGCAAACAACCAGACAGTAAACCTTAGAGCACCCTACTAGTGTCTGTGTTAGTGTAGACAAAGAAATATAGTATAGTGTCAGCTTCATTTATCAAGACTGCCTTGGTTCGACTTATCCCTCATCAGCCTCTTTGTCAAATGTTTTCGTAACATTTTGCCTCTAAAATATTAAGGTTGTTATTATGTAGACGATCAAATCGCGTGTTTTAATATTATCAAGATAGAAATTTCCATGGTCACCGCGACATAGAGAAAATAAAAATTTTCACTTGTGAACAGCGTTTAGATCAAAATTAAACTTTTTTCATTGTTACTAAGTTCTCAGTTATTTTATTTATTCTAAATTTCAGTTAGGAAAAAATCTAATAATAAAACTGTAGACAAAGCAAAAAACAGTTGTTATGGAAATATAAGAAGTGTAATAATAGGCTTAGTTCTTGAATCTCGCCTCCCCTCGCTGCCTAAGCTGATTTCCCGACGGCACCCCTCACCCCGCATCCCGCATACGCTTTCCCCTTAGTTTACACTTCCCTGAACGGGAACTGTATGTAAACTGTAATGGCATTACCATCAACATGACAGGGAATTCTTTACAATTCTTCATTTATTGCAAAACACTCGTAGCACTGCTACGACTTCCGTAGCGATTTTCTACGAAGTATTTTTTACTTGATAAACATTGACTTTTACGTGACCAAAAATGTAAATAAGTCACGAATCTCTGTTAAGTTATTTCTTGTCAACACTAAAATAACTTTGTATACCTAACCCCAACATAGGGCCTTACCACAAAAAATAACACTCAAACTTAGACATTGTTTAAAAATCTCTATAGACATAGATTCCTTTGCCTTTCAACAACAAAACACAAAATGACATAATTTAGTTGAAGTCATTGTCTAACTATGTGGTGTTTTGTGGTAAAGGGTAAATAAGTTATTGTTATTAATCATATTCTCTTAAATGGATGAACTAATTTTGATCAAATATAGCTAACAACCATTTCAATTATGTCGGATTTCAAACTAAAAAAACTGCATCGAAATCGGTCAATTTGTTTAGAAGCTATTATGACACAGACAGACACACAGACATACAGATACACAGTTACGTCAAACTTATAACACTCCTCTTTTTTGTCGTGAGTTAAAAAATACTGAAACGTTCAGTTGAATCCGTTAATTTTATAAAATCTATTTGATCCTATATCAATAATGTAGGTCTTTCCCGGCTAGATCAATAAGGCCTTGTAACTTTGAGATGGGCTTTCAACTTTGCAATAAAAGACAGCGAGGGCTACACACAAGTATGTCATACAAATATTGTCATTGGAATTCTGGGTGTGTTCCGCTGAGAATAAGCTTAAGTATTGGAAAATCAGGGCGTACCTTAGGCTATTTATATTTCCTTTGTGTGTAAGTTTGTTCTACGTGCTATAATGTGGTTTTAGAGTTCTCGTAAATGTAACAGTGTATTTCACCTACCTCGATATAAACTACTAGCTTTTCGCCCGGGACTTCGTTCCCGTGGGAATTCTCGGAAATCATGTACCCTATGTTCATCACGGATAATGCCGGATTCTAATGGAGAAATAATTTTTCAGTAGTTTCAGAGCCTATTCAATGCAAACAAACAATCAAATCTTTCATCTTTATAATATTAATATAGATAGAAATGGATGTAAAACATAGTCGGATTTTAAAACTAAGAAATACTTTAGAAAGTTATTTAAAAAAATAAAAATGAATTGTTAAACTCGCGGCATGGAACCCGTAAACAGTAAAATTGCTCGTGATCGTGAAAATGATCTAGCCCCGGATTACCTCTCTATAAAAACTTTACGGTCATTGCAATGCCTATAAGAATGGGGGAGGTGTCTCTTTAACAGATGCGTAAAATCCTCAGCGAATCCTCTTTGACACAAGGTTCATTTGCGTTCAGGTTTATTTTCTTTGTTTTACAAGATAGAGTTAATAAATAATTTAGCAGTTTAAGTTCTATCAAGGATATACTCTACCAATGTAGTTTTGAGCAAAGAAATGTAAACACATACCTGCAGTTTGATTGCAGATCGTGTTGATATATGTATATGAATGAAGTATGATAATAAAAACTCTTGTTAATGTACGTCAATATTAAATGTATTTATGTTAGTACTTTTGGTTGTTGCACTTATTTTTTCCGCGTTAAATTCATTTTAAATGTTATTTATGTATGGCACAATAAAGTGTATTTAACAATAAAGTTCCTAAAAAAAGTTCCCCGTTCATTCACAAGTGTACAAAGATGTAACGGACCATTGTACCATTTGTATTGTAAATCTGCAGACTTAAGGGATCAATTTGTTAAAGAAACCGACAGGTACAAGTATTATGCAAAGTACCATCGGGGCATTTCATGCCCTCGGCCACCCTCCAAGACCGTGCCATTACTTTAAAATATTACCTGTAACCAAGAATCGTCTCGCAAAACCAGAAAACACCACTGAGCTCCTTTCAAGTACCTTATTAACTGTAATGAATGAACGCCGACCCTATAAATCCCAAATATCAAAAACCACAATCTATTAAGTACAACTCTGCGAAATTTCATTTAATTACTGTGAAAGATAAGCCTTTGTGTGTAAATTAAACCGTCAAGGTTGCCTTGGAAAGCACAAATCAATTTGGGGCAACTAAAGACTATGTGATTTTAGGCAAGTTTCAAGAAAAACAAAGAACTACGAAATGTCACACTGGAAAATGTTTTATTCCTTCTGAAAAGTTAAGTTGCCCGCAGAAACCGAAAAAAAATATCACTGAAAAACCGAGATAAAAAATAGGCACATAGAATTCATAAGTGCTAGTGGAAGAGGCGTCGACTGTGGCCTAATTACAGCGCAAAGCACGTCACTGCACAAGAAGAGGCAGCTCTCAGAGCCTGCACTACAGGACTCAGAGGCAAAGTGCGGGTTTCATGCAGGTCGAGCTAATATAAAATTTTTATTCACCATCGCTTTTATCTATAAAAAGATTCTTCTTTTATTTTTTATTTATTTATTTATACTTTATTGTACACAAAAAATAATACAAACATTTTACAGAGAACAGGATACACAATGGCAAGTTTGTGTTCCACGAAGTTACAAGAGGCACGATTGTTATGTTTTCGATAAAAAAGAAATACGTTTTTCGAATCCTGACTGCTGATTTTAGTTTTTTGCTGACTGACTTCAGACTTGGAAGTACCGCCCTGTGAAATCCACCGCTCCCCCACCCTTAACCCCCCTCACCTCATTACGCCACTGACAAGCTACACTTATGTTCTGCTTTGTTTCAAACAACAACACATTTCACGTTGCCGGCACATCCTATTGTTCAACTAACTCAAAGACAATTAATATACACACGACAGCACTTCGGACTAAACTTGTCGAGTTTGACGTATTTTATTTAATTTGCTGGTAAAAACTAGCCAAGTCAAATCTTGAACTTTAATTGAGCTGTTATCTACTTTGTGTAATTTAATCGACTGTTTAAATGTAATCCTTACTATTAATATTATAAATGCGAAAGTAACTCTGTCTGTCTCTCTGTTTATCTATCTGTCCGTCTTTCACTCCTAAACTACTGAACCGATTTGATAAAATTTGGTACAGAGATAGATTAGAGCCTGGGAAAGGAAAGGCTACATTTTATCCCACAGTTGGGCACGATATAACCTGTAGTACACGCGGACAGAGCCGCTGGCGGAAAGCTAGTAAGTTATATTTTGAAATATCAAACATTGTTGTAGCAGAAAAACAATAACAAGAAAAACAATAAATTGTGTTTTAAATTCATTTTAGTTGGAATTGGAACACTTTTGGAAATGAGTTATTTTTGTGTAGTTCATTTCCACTACGTGTACTTTTTTTAGATTTTCTTATCCCTTTGTAAGTGAGAACGACCTCTGAAACCTAAAACCTGAAAGCTATCTAATAAATGTAGGACCCACTTCTAAGATCCTTAACGATAAATGGAAAACGGCCGAGATATGTCTGCTTTGGTGGCACGTTCACTAAAAGCAATCAGGCTAAGGGCGGTTTCATAACAAAGAATGGGCTCTCTGCGGCGACCCCAAATGGAGAGCATTGGAATGCTCTCTACGAAACGAGTGACAACTTTCAAAACACAAATTTTCTATATGTAGCCCGCTCTTGTCTATTATTTTCTCAAGAGTGGTCCTAACTTATACAAGTTAGGCAAAACTTATCCTCTCTAAATAATTCAGGGAAAATCTGTTCCCTGAAGCTGGAACAGTACTGGATAGGTACCTTTTTTTATAAACGCTACCTTTGTTCACTAACTTAACTCCACTACACCTTCATTTGAAGTTCTCCATATGAACTTTAACGAAGCGTGTCTGTCTACAGCAGAGGTTCCCAAACTTTTTTTTCTCATAGACCAACGTAGACCCCCTTCGAGTCTCCCGTGGACCCCTTGGGGCCACCTGGACCACTTTGGGAATCAATGGTCTACAGCATAGTATTGTGAAATTATATATTCAACGAAACCTAATATGAATGAATATATTTGACAATAAAAATAGGTACGTGCTGTTTTAAGAAATACATTTTGCCAATTAAAATAAGTACCTACTATCAAAAGTACATTTAAGTAAATAAGTACTATTACTTAATGGAAGAGTCTATACAATTTAATTATTTTATAATTAGACCGTATCATTAAAATAGTTATCAGCATATAAAGCATAAAAAAGTAAGCAGATAAAATGACCTCGAGGAATCTTAAAGAGTGACCTCTAAAAAGCCTTCGTTTAATGGAGTAAAATGGAAGAGAATAATCTTTTCTTCCATTCCAACCTTGATAAAACAACATTTTAATCGACAAGAGAATGAAGGCAGACAGTAACGATGGCCAATAAAGGAATAATAATGTTCCGGCGACGCCTTCCATAGCCTCTTATTCTTACAGATAGACGGTCCAGGAATTCAAGCAGATACTCCACCTAATAAGTACATTCTTACTATCTCACACTTGACCAACTGGTGATGCCAGATGATAAGACATATTTAATTCTCAAGAACGCATTCTTATGCTTTAAAAAAATACTTTCATTTCTCCTTAACAGTAAGTGACAAATACATCCACATATATTTTTTTTATGTAAAAGTGAGTATTTTGGTTTTCCTTCGCTCCAGTCGTAACGGACCAACACGAATCGATCTAATTTTTTGCATAGAGATAGGTAGTTGCGAGCGAAATTAAATAAAATTTTACAACTGAAAACATAAGTACATAAAGTTAACGTTATGACACAACTCATGACTCAACTCGATACAAAGACGTGAGTGTAAAAGGTGAATGTTTTCACAATGTCTTTGTTTATGTCTAAGATTTTTATCGCCCTATAAAGTTGTGCCGTCAAAAGAAGGGTGCGTCGGTGTCTCATTTGCATCGGCTGTCTGTCCGTGGGACGATGGTGGCTCGATCGATGCGAGGCCGCCCATTCATCATCTAGCCAACGTAGCACCCTTTATAGACATTAATTTGTAACCTCACCCGAAGATACATGATTCTGTACGGCAGCGTGCCGCGCTATATATTTACACATGAAAAATTGTAGCGGTTTTTGTGCATCTCTGACTTTGAAACTTCTACTTTCTTTTCATTTATCCATTACGCTTGAAATGAGTAAGTTCCACGTAATTATTGTATTAAAGCAAATTTTGCTATAAAAAACACTCAAACTTCAATATTATTTTCATACATACATACGCTCACGTCTATATTCCTAACGGGGTAGGCTGAGCATCAGTGATTCTAGAACCACTAGATGCCACGTTTGACACAAATTGTGAGGGTTATCAGATGGAACAAGTTGCATAATGGTGAAAGGTGGTCAGCCTTTCATCCATTTTTATTTTCAGTTTGTTAATAATTCGTATAACGAGTATTGTAATGTCGCTAAATTGAAAAGAATATCAAAAGATATGCAGATTTATTGCATTTTTTCTAAAATTACTAGATAAAATGCCATAAAGGAATGGTGGACAAGGACAGTAAAGGTGTTTTTTTCGTTTAATAAAAATAACGACAAATTTAGCTTGGAGGACGACTGGAGACCAGTTAGTCCAATACCGACAAAATCGTTGCGGTAGTGCATTTTTTTTTTTTTTTTTAATTAAGAATGGGTTCGCTCTTGACCACAATCTAGCTCAGGGCAAAGATGCGGTCGAGGATGTAGCGAGCTCACCCAGTATTCACTCGTACTTTAAAGATATTCAGGTTGTATGAGCTCGGAAATACAGACGCCGGCAGAGAATTCCACTCCTTGGCAGTGCGCAATACAAAAGATGAAGAAAAGCGCTCAGTACGTATCCGAGGTATCTCGACAAGATAAGGGTGACACGAATCTTAAATTTAAGTGCACCGACTTTTCATCCTATTCTTCACGGCAATCTAAAAGTTATGAAACTGTTTTCGCTCTAAAAGTTATGAAACGAAACTTTATGACGCGCTATAAGGGAACAGTGCAGAAATTTGTGGCATTAGATCTAAATAAAATTGTGGAGGCCTATCTAAGAACGTCACTGCAATCGTTAGATGTGATAAAACTAAGCTGTACTATTTTTATGTCCCAATTAATTCCCAGAGCAAATTGTGAGTGTTTCGATCAGTTGAAAAACAATTAAGGCAATATTTATTTAAAAATATGGCGTCATGCTTGGTAATCAGAAGACGGTTACGGCAATTTGATACACGAAAAAATGTTTTGAGTTTTATCACAAAAACCGAGTGATAAAACTCAATACTTGATTTTTGCATCAGAACAACAATCCCGCATATCGAGCAGGCAAATCTACAGACTATTTACGGGAAGTTGAAGTGAAATTACTGGGACATACCTTACAGACAGGCCTTAGTGCCATGTGACTTTGAACTTTGAGAGCATATTTTATAAGGTAGAGTTCTAAATTATTTCTGAAATGAAGTAGTACATGACTTCATGTACTAGTGTATGAGGTACTTGAGTGTATGAGGTCATGTGTAGGTGTTAATAGATAATAATTCGATAAAAATATAGAAATAAAATAGTACGACATTTATGTAGTGACCTACGTATAATCATTGTATCAAAAAGCTTCGAACAGACCAATGTGAAAACGTTTTAGATCAATACTTTGTTAGCGTTAAAAAAAATTCTAAACTACTTTTTCTGGAATAATAACTCAATAGTCAACAGACATTCCTTTTTTAACCAAATTATCCAGCATTCGATGTAGTTTAAACCATAAGTGATTACTTGGTTATCAAATGGCTTCTTTTATTCGAAACTTGGGTCGGCGCTATCGCGTGACCAAACGTATTATCAACGTCGTGAAGGCATTAGCTGCGTGAACCCCTACCTATTCAAAATAAAGAGGGGAAAATGTGAAAATACAACTTTTATTGTGAAAACATAAACTACATTAGCCTCTAAAAACTATTTTACACAGACTTCGATAATTATCTTCGTCATGACAATAAATTTTATGAATTCTTGCAAGAGATGGATTTCCATCTTATATGGGTCTGATTTTTTAAAAGTTGCACTTATAGTGCCTAAGACTTCAATTATTTAAAGTGTTGGTATTCATATTCATTAAAAAAAATGACTTCCTCGTTCCATATATTCAGACACTTTGTACAGTTCATAAAGAATATAACAATTTCAGCAGTTCTGGTTTATTGTACGTGCTCCCGCTCCCCCATGGGATTGTTGATTAGACGCACCAACTCACAAGTATTTTATTCCCTCCTCGAATTTCCTCCTGGTTCCTCAATTATTACATTTATTACAAAGGCTTCTTTAGGTCCCGTATTTAGTTGTACACTTCAAAATATTGTGTAGAAATGGATCAAATTTGTTACTTCCATGCTAGACTTGGATTCAGAGAAAAACTTAGAATGTTCAAGCTGCCCACTTTTACCAGGCGTGCTGTAGAAGCCAATAGATAGGACGAGTGGGCGAAAGACTGACAAACTTATCACCACTGTACTCATGTTCCATCTAATCACCCTCGGAATGAATATCAAATGTGTCGTTAAGTGGTTCTACAATCTAGAACTACGTGTCTTTCTGCCTAACCCTATAGGGATTATAGGCGTGAGTATATATGTATGTATGTAAAAAATGAAATCAAATATCAGAAATTTGAAATCATCCCGGCCCTCATTTGCCACAATCTTAGAAACTGTTGGTAAGTATTAAAAAACTGTAGGTAGTGTAAAAACTGTACGTAATCCAAATTTAACAAATATTTCATTACATAATAGGAAACTTACCTTCCTTGAATTGACTATATCGACATAACCGTAACCAGGGCGCTCATTAAGAAGGTAAAATGCCTTCGTTGGACGGGCGTAATGAATCGAAGGCCGAGACTGAGTAGAACTATTCGAATCGGTAAATGAACCACAAACTCGATTGCCTCCACTGACAGATTTGGTGAACGTGGTGAAAAGCACTTTACGCTAAGAAAGGGGAGAACCTAAAACTGAGACCAAGCAATCATGGGCGAGTAATAAAGTTAATAGTCCTAGTTGTTATGGCCATTTTTTCCCAGGATGCTGCATTTAATGATAGGAATATGCCGCTTTGCATAGTGATAGTAGGGATCAATATAAAGGATTTGACTCGAGGATAAACGAGATTCCCCCATTTGGAACAGAGATGGCGCCACTTACTCGATTTTTTTTATTTTAAATTCTCAATCCTGGATGGATGCTCCGATTTGCATAATGAAGGTGTCAATCGACAGGAAATCAATTGATTTATTCTAAAAAAAATAAAAAAGCGCCCTAAAATAAATATAAGATAAAAAAAAAACTGGAATAAATATATATTAAGTGTTTTTTTTTTGTATTAACGAAATTTTTTGAACAGTGTGTAAGGAAATGGAAGTTTTTATTTATATACATATTGTCGCGCAATCATTTACACGTTTTGCGCAAAAAACCGTTACTCAATATCTTGTCTCGTTACAAATTTATTGAAGAATTATCGCTGTCGTCCGCAAGACTTTGTCCGAGTATAATTCGTTAAAATGAAAATATTTTCTCTTCCCGTCATCCGATGTTTATAAAACTTGCACCAATTTGTAAATCGCTCTCAATCAGTCAATATTCCAGAAATAACATGCCTATTTTCACATAAGTTAGGTATATATTATTAACCTATAGCCAGACAGACGTACGAAATTCTAATGATTGTTTTGTTTCTATAAAGATCCTATAAGTTTACTATTTTTTCTTCAAATCATTCTATGTTCTTAGGGTTGTTATAATTCCCAATATTTTTAAACGAGCAATTCTTGTATCTAATACTTTAAACGAGCTATTCTTGTATATAAATATATATATATTTTTAGGATCTCGGAAACGGCTCCAACGATTTTCTTGAAATTTTGTATGTAGGTTGATTCGGGGGCAAAAAGTCGATCTGGCTAGGTTTCATTTTAAAAAAATAACCGTGCGAAGCTCGGTCACCCAGGTACTATAAATATATATATATATTTAGGATCTCGGAAACGGCTCCAACGATTTTCATGAAATTTGGTATGTAGGTTGATTCGGGGGCGAAAAATGGATCTAGCTAGGTTTCATTTAAAAATACCGTCACCCAGGTACTTTTATTTATTTACATTGTGTTGATACTGGCGCCACAAGTGCACCTCATGCATTGATAATTAAACTAATTATCTTCCATTTCAAAGGTGCTGGAAACCCTGAAAATAAGGTCGCTATTAGTATAAAATACCAAAATAATAATAATATTAGGTAAATGTAAAATAGTTTTAGAACTGATATTTTACTTACGTTTTGTTGTCACATTGGCCTTTGCACGTTTTACACTGTAACGTGCAAGGAAGACCTACGCGTCGGCAGCCACAACGCATCGAGTTGCAGCTCAATTTACAGCCACAATTATAAAAAAAGCTTAATTCGGGCCAAATTGGACTGGCTTTGAACCATAGAGGAGTCCATTTTCCATCAACATTGTGCCACCCTCAGACAGATGGACTTGGGGTTGATGCGTCTAAATCTAACGCGTTGCCCCAAATATGGCCCGCTTGAAACGCTGCACGTAAGGCATGCTGTTTAAGGGCAGCGGAAGTAGGGGCAGGCTCGTCACCATCCTGTTTTTACTTGAAAACAAATCTTGCCGAACCTCATTTACCGTTGAATATTTGGTTTGCACGTCGTATAGCCTGCAAGTGAATCTGCAAAAAAAAGATCCATTTTTCGCCCCTGAATCAACCTACATACCAAATTTCATGAAAATCGTTGGAGCCGTTTCCGAGATCCTAAATATATATATATTTATAGTACCTGGGTGACCGAGCTTCGCACGGTTATTTTTTTTAAATGAAACCTAGCCAGATCGACTTTTTGCCCCCGAATCAACCTACATACCAAATTTCAAGAAAATCGTTGGAGCCGTTTCCGAGACCCTAAAAATATATATATATATTTATATACAAGAATAGCTCGTTTAAAGTATTAGATACAAAAATTGCTCGTTTAAAAATATTGGGAATTATAACAACCCTAAGAACATAGAATGATTTGAAGAAAAAATAGTAAACTTATAGGATCTTTATAGAAACAAAACAATCATTAGAATTTCGTACATCTGTCTGGCTATAGGTTAATATATATATACCTAACTTATGTGAAAATAGGCATGTTATTTCTGGAATATTGACTGATTGAGAGCGATTTACAAATTGGTACAAGTTTTATAAACATCGGATGACGGGAAGAGAAAATATTTTCATTTTAACGAATTATACTCGGACAAAGTTTTGCGGACGACAGCGGTAATTCTTCAATAAATTTGTAACGAGACAAGATATTGAGTAACGGTTTTTTGCGCAAAACGTGTAAATGATTGCGTGACAATATGTATATAAATAAAAACTTCCATTTCCTTACACACTGTTCAAAAAATTTCGTTAATACAAAAAAAAACACTTTATATATATTTATTCCAGTTTTTTTTTATCTTATATTTATTTTAGGGCGCTTTTTTATTTTTTTTATAATAAATCAATTGATTTCCTGTCGATTGACACCTTCATTATGCAAATCGGAGCATCCATTCAGGATTGAGAATTTTTTTTTTTAAAAATCGAGTAAGTGGCGCCATCTCTGTTCCAAATGGGGGAATCTCGTTTATCCTCGGGTCAAATATTTTATTATGGTCGCTTCTATCAATTTGCAAAGTGGCTTGTTCCTATCATAAAATGCAGCTTGGTTTCCATAACAACTAGGACTATAAGAGTAATAACAGTTTGTTTCAAGCATCGTTGGCGTCGGCAGCGTCTTAATTAAGAACTTGACAAAGGCTTGTTTTGTCTTTATCTCATATCACTAACCCCACACTCTACGTATTTATAGTGTGACAAGTTTACGTAACCAATACAAGCCGATATACCGGTACATTACCTATCTACATACAGCATTTCAAAGGTTTCCTACTCAAGGGATGGCAATGTGAAATTATTTGTGTTATAACTGAGCCAAACAACCTTCCTATCACGTATGACATAAAAAATTGATTATTTTTTATATTGTTTCGATCAGAAGTTTCTTTCAAAATGATCTAAATCGATGGAAATTATGAATTTGCCATATTAAAATGTTACATTTTATCGTTTAATGTTCTGGATAGTATGAAGCCTATTTTTTTTCATCCTTATCGTACTTTGCTTCAAGATGCAATTTCACGCGTTATTATTTCAATCGATACAGATCGAGAGCAAAGCTCGGTCCATAGCTAGTATACAGTTCACCCTAAAAAAACTCGATCCTTCAGAAACCACATACCTACCCAGATAATTGCTTCGATCTGTACCTAATTTACGAGGAGTAAAATAAAAACTTCCACAATATTTTGGACTGAATCGTTAAAGTAAAACGGCCGCACTCAAATTTATTTGCGTTAAACAAGGGGAGGCTTCCCAATAACAGAATATTATACAAATCCCCAATTTCACAGCAATTTCCAAAGCGATTATTGGAATTTGGAAGAGTGACGCAGTGGTGCCGTTGCCGGTCACAGAGTGTTGAGCGAGAGCCTGTGTTCCGCGACTTTGTCCCCCGAATACTAATGTCTAAAGCGACGTCATAGTAAAGAGTGTTTTTATAAATCTGTTAACAGTTTTAAAGAAACCCTAAATGCTTTAAAAGTCTCTAAATTTAGGACTTTTAAAAAGGTAGAAGTTCTTGTATTTGGTATGACAACGACCGACGTATAATTTCCCTTGAGATTTTTATTTTATTTTACAGACACAAGAATTGATCATTAGAATAGTCCTTTTTAGAGGCAGCAATATTCGAAAGTGAATAACATCAACGTAATCTCGTAGGCACGTATATCCAAAAACGAGAAAAAGTAACTTCTAACAAGATGAGTAGCAAACTATTCAATTAACAAGCGCCGCAATCTGAAGTTTTAGTATTATGCATTAAATTGGAGTCAGTCATGAACAACACAGGGATTATAGGAAGCTAAAACAGAACCGCCCGATTCCCCAATGGGTAAGAATGCGCACTGGAAATACAATCGAAATGGAAATAAGAGGCGTCACTGGATGAGAACTAAGATGAAGCTGTAAGCTTTAAATATCTACTAGAAAGTTGCAGGGTATAGGCGTGAATTTATGCGCTATGCATGCAATCAAGTCCAAGTACGCAAGTACCTGCTCACATGAAATCTGTGCCTGAGAAAACTAACAACTTGTTCCCATCTGTCCGTGGAGAATACGAATAGTCGTGACGTCAGACTAGCCAGTGTAAGTAACGCCAAATCGATATTACTAGCCATATCTCAAGATTTATCTCCGTGTCCGTACAATGTTGTCTGACTCACAACTGTGAGGCCCTATTCCAGACGGTAAAGTTGATTACGATTGATCTCAAATTCCTTATACATTGCTTCTGGCCTGCTAGCTTTGATAGCTCAGTTGGTAATGACCATTCCTACTGATCTGCAGGTTGCGGGTTCGATTCTCTGCCAACAAATATTTTTGAAAATCGTATTTTTAAGTATTTATCAGGAGTCTGGGTGTCTATGTATAATCTACACAAATATTACAAAGAGGAAAGATTTGTATTTTTGTGTGTAAAGAATAAACTCAAAAACTATTGGACCGATTTCAAAAATTCTTACACCATTAGAATACTACATCAATCCTGAGTGACATAGGCTGTATAAATTTCCCTGATTAGCGGAAAGCTAGAATTTTATGTATTCAACAAAGAAAACATATATGATTCTAATGGTGATAATGTAGGATTCTAATGGTGAAAGAATTTTTCAAATCGGTCCAGTAGTTTCGTAGCCTATTCGATGCAAACAAACAAACAATCAAATCTTTCCTCTTTATAATATGTGTAGATATAGATAGAAGATATTCACAAAAATTGTAAAAACTTTTTTCAAAATAGTGTGAATATAATGTTTTTTAAAGTAAATGGACATTTATTTTACACAAGACATAAATCGGGCAGAAGCCCGGTAATGTCTGGAGCTAAGGCTTTCAGAGCCTCGGTATTTATAGCCAGCCTTATAAGAATCGTTAGAATGAGAAAACGGGTTTTTAACGTAAATAAAAGGCTGCTATTTTTTATTTCTTCGCTTTACCTCATAGCGCTTTACCACCGGGAGCTCGTTCTTTTAATTCATTACCATTTATCTGGGTTCGTGAGGTTATTTTTCAAACGACAAAGTATTATCTTCCTTTCTTAAAAAAAAATATGAAAAAAATTATAAAAAAATTTGTATTGCGAACATATGCTGAGAAAATACTCGAATGGGTTTAATCAAAATATTAAAAAAAAAAGAAAATGCCATTGTTTTATATGAAATTCAAATAATATTAATGGAACCAATGCAAGAATTTTTTTATTTTATAACAAGTACCCATATAGTTTTTCATTGTATGTAGGTACAAACATCTCTTTAAGAGGAATTCCATTCAAAACTATCGGGATTTTAAGAGGTAAAGCGAAGAACTACCTAAGGTAAGCACGTTTGTTCTATAATTTATTAATGACTCTTCATAGAGTTTTAAGTGTGCATAGCGCATGGGAAGGAGCCTATCACTCAGTAGGATAGCACTGGCGGCGTAACAAAATTAAATCTATACATTTCAACATAGCTGACTTTCAAATTGTATTTCATCTACTAAAAATGGCTTGAGACTTTTCTCTACTACTCAATTTACAAGCATTTTAGGAACTTTCATTGCGGAAACAATATAATTTAGGCGACATCCTCTTATAATATCTCAATGTGCAACTACTAGGGTTTCAATATACGAAAGTAGAGATATAAAACAATATACAAGTTGTATAACGTCTATACCTTCCAAGAGTGATTATAAACCATAAGGAAAGGATTGAACTACAAAACAATATCCGGATTATAAAAACCGGTTTTAATTCCAAGAGTGATTATAAACCATAAGAAAAGGATTGAACTACAAAACAATATCCGGATTATAAAAACCGGTTTTAATTATTGGTAGGTAATTTTATTCAAAAATAAAACGTAATAGCTTATACTGAAATGAAGTACTTACAATTTACAAGAATCCTCAACAGTACACGCGAACGTTCGTAGCAAAGAATTTGTACGGATGGGGTTCGTAGAACGTCGTAGCGCAGAACGAGCGCATCGCGTAGGCAATGCGCCTTCACTGGCCGCGCGCCCCGCCCGCTACGGCTACGGCCCCTCGCCACGCAGCTACGAAACTCGCTACGAATGGACCCGATTACTAGGGAACTATGCAAGTTAGTTTACTATTTAGTGTATTATTTCGGTTCTATGGTCATCATTTAGCGCACTTAGACGTTTCAGAAGTTATAAAAATAAAGTGAATATTTGAGTTCAATGAATTCGGAAAAACATGTCGTCGAATGCATGACTGTTTAGCGCTTATAATCTACACTAACATTCTTAAGAGGAAAGATTTGTATTTTTGTATGTTTGTAACGAATAAACTCAAAAAACAACTGGTCCGATTTCAAAATTTCTTTCATAAATGGAAAGCTCCCTTATCAGCGGGTGACATTGATAGGCTACATAATTTTTCCGAATTCCCATGGAAACGAAGTCCCGGGCGGAAAGCTAGTTAAAAAAAACGTTTTTCAAAAAGTAACAGCAAAATAAAGACCACTAGTTCGAACAAGCCGTAGGTATTGGTACGAATTTTCATTCATCATTGTATTCGGCGAATGATTCATGCATTTGAATAAGAAAACATGAGAGCTCCTTGCACAATTACAATGAAGAAGAAGATACACCGCCATTCGTTTAAAAAGTATTTGATTTTATGGAGACCAGTCGGCCCAGTTAAGCCTTGCTTTTAGATCTCAAGTTCAATTCCTGCCGGGAAAAACATTTATGAAAGCAGAATTTGTTCCGTATAAGTGTGTGTATTATTTATTATATTATGAAGACTAGCTTTTTCCCGCGGCTCCGCTCGCGCAAAGAACTTTTTTAGGCACCCATTTCATTTAGCCTGCGAAAACTAGAACAATTAGTGTCAGAAAACGAATTAAATCGTGTAGTTCCAAAATTTTCAGGATTGTGCAGAGAGAGGTCCCCTGAACATTGTCTAGTAAAGTCCCATTGATTTAATGTGCCGCTAGGGGTAGCAGGGAGGAATAAAGGTCCCTTTTTTCAGTTTTTGCTCATAACTTGAAAACGGTTTACTTTAGGGACTTTACTTCCATGTATGAATTAAAGTTCATTAAATTTCTCACAACTTTCTAATACACAGAATTTACAAAAATCGCGAAATACGTGTCATTTTATTTGTTTCAAGGCATATATTTACGAAGGTTCGGAGCCAAAATATTAAAAAAATGTTTTCTCCATACAAACTTTAAACCCCCATTCCACCTCCTTAGAAGTTGAATTTCGAAAAATCCTATCTTTTTCTTTGCATATATTATAAAAGAAACATTTATGTAAAATTTTAGCTTCCTAAGACAAAGGGCTTCGGCTAGGCGTTGATGAATCAGTAAGTGATCAGGACCTTGCATTTTTTATTTTGTTTAACTCATTTCAACTTCTTAGGGGATGATTTTCGAAAAACCACACAACATATGTTCATTTGGGGCTTTAATTTCGAAAAATCTTTTTTTAGTGCTTGCCTACGTTATAAAAGACACCTTTTTGCCAAATTTCAGCTTTCTAGGTCTAAGGGTTTGGGCTGGTTAAAGATGAATCTTTAACTTATTCAGGACATTGTAATATAGTTTTATTAAATCCATTTAGATCGAATAGGGATGATTTTTTAAAAATTACGAAACAAATGTCCATTTATTTGCTGGGGTATATCTTGACGAAATTTTGAGTCAAAATGTCAAAAAAAAAATTGTTTTCTTCATACAAACTTTGAACCCCCATTTTACCCCCTTAGGATTGAATTTTAGAAAACGCTGAAATACGTAACTCGTCATTTTTGCCGTTCTCAATTTATACGAAAGTTGATAGAACGTAAATAAGGAGGAAAACATTCTTTTTTTCCAAAATTTTCAGATTTTAATACCCCTTTTTAACGTCTTAGAGGATGAATTTTGTAAAACGCAGAAACACGGGTGTCACAAATTGTGTTGAAGTGTACTATTACAAAGTTTCAAGTCAACTGAACGATGTTTTTTTTTCCATACAAACATTTTGATTTATTTTCATGTTTCAGACGATCTAGCTTGAAATATTTAAATGAAACGTAGAAACAAAAAAGTACGGGTCTGTTGAATTTTCATAAAGTTAACGTACAAAAAATTTGGATAGTGATAAAAAAATTACCCTGTATATTGATAAGAACGGTGCAGAACATGAAAAATGTATGTAGCCGTGTCTTAATCCAGGTGATTGAGCTATGGAAATAGCAAAATTTTATTCCACTCCCGTTTTAGGGTGATTGCGTAACAGACATTTCCACAAACTTTCACTTTTTTTTTAATAAGATGAGTTAACTCTTGACCTCAATCTTGACCATAAGGTCAAAGATGAGGTCGACGATGGAGCGAGTTAACCCAGAAAATGCCTATAAATTTATAATATATACATTTATAATATTAGTAGAATTCTTCTTTGTTGTACAGTCAAAAGAAAATCAAGCGTGACGTTCTCAACCTGAATTTAAATATGCCACCTCTGGAACGTCACATTCTACCAACAGTGTCAAAACTTTTTGCTCCTTATTAGGCACATGTTGATCGAAAATAAGTACTTTTGATTGCGATTTTTATTGTAAATTTTTCAACTTACGTTCCTAAAAACACGCTGAAAAACAGTTTGAATCATATTCTATTAAGTTAACTTATTATATGATTGAGTTTTATTTCTGGTCCTTCCGGGTTCGTGTTCCTGCTGCATGTTACTCAGCCCGGACTTCTGGCCCGAGGGAAAGACGCTACAGGGAGGCGAACACGAAGACGAAGTCCCTACGTAGCTCCTAATTTTAAGTTTAGATTTTATTAAGTGTATTCTGTTTTACATATGTAGTGGTATTTATCTACAGACAAAGTTGATTGAAAATAAAGAGTTTCATTATTATTATTTATTCATTATTATATAAGTAACTCTGTCTGTCTGTCTATCTCTCTTTCTGTCTGTCTTTCTGACTGTCTGTCTGTCTGTCCATCTTTCACGCCTAAACTACTGAACCGATTTTGATGAAATTTGTTGCAGAGATAGTTGCGGAGCCGCGGGTGGAAAGATTTGATCGGTGAACATTTAACTACTTAAAAAATACAATTAGGTAAACCCAGATAATCCCTTAATTTATTTGCACAGAATCCTTCAACGGATTAAAGCCACTATTTTAATCTCGTAAGGTTTAAAATGGTTTGTCATTAGAAGAAGTTTCTAGTATTAGCAGAAGTTCGTGTGTGAAGGCTCAGTGGCAGATAAAAGCTGTTGGGGCGGAATAAGCACTTTCGGATTATAGTAACGACGATCGCACCCTGTCAAGAGGCATTTACCTACTAATAACGATTTAGGGGCCTTATTTAACTACCTAATATGTTGATTTCTAAAAGCTATATTTACTATAGCTTTTAGAAAAGCTATAGTAAATACATAAAAGCTAGACAATCAAAGGCCCATGCTAAGCTTTTCCCGTGTGTTGTGGATTCCTTTGGATTCACACAAAGGCAGACACAACACCAAGACCAAAAACAAACATCTGCTGCTTACAGAATAAGAAACTGTCAATTCAGAAGTCAGCGTTGTAAAGTCGCTTTAACTAGTCATTAAAGATTTAGCATCACACTACCTAACCACATACGTATAACCACTATTATTTTGAACGCATCATGAAGACATCATTCTAAGATCTGACCACGATATATTAGAAAGCGTGTTTCCTAAATACCCCATAAAATTTGGATTAATGCGATGCTCTATTTCACATGTGTCATTCTTTTTTATACTAGTGTATTTGATTTTGGATTTTCTTTTTATTGAGTACTAGCTTTTTATTGAGTGGGAATTCTGGAAAATTATGTAGCTTATATTTATCAGGGATAATGTAGGATTCTAAAGGTTAAAGAATTTTTCAAATCGGTCCAGTAGTTTCGGAGCCTATTCAATGCAAACAAACAAACAATTAAATCGGGACAAACCCCAAAATAAGAAAACTATCCGGTTTCTTATTTTGGGGTTTGTCCCGAGAAATTCACGAGAAATTTTCTAAGTAGCCAGATCTTCGCTACGTGGTTCCATCTTCGAGATACAGGTGTGGCCCAGCTGTAGTGACGTCACTGCAGCTGGGCCCTAAACAACCCTGTTTTCTTTGCCAATCGTATACGACAAATTTTGATAAATTCTTGGCATAGTCAAACATTGAAATTTCGATTGTGGCCCAGCTGTGGTGATGGACTCCTTTGTGATACTGTTTAAATCGAACACTTCATATTTAATCTTGTAATGTGCATGTTATTTTTCGGTGGGTTTGGAACAGAATCAAACCTGAGATGTGTTAACCGTTTGATATAACTCCAAAGTTTGCAAAGAGAGACAAAATTACACTCGAAAACAAAAGCTGCTTTAGTGATTAATTAAGTTAAAGAACAGTTCTAAAACCAGAGTTTCCAAATAGGTCTGCGTAGTTTTGTTCGTTTGGCACTTTGCTAATTAAACCCACCCCTCAGCCAGCCTTGGAGAAACGACAAATCTATTTAGATAATTACTAGAAATGTTAGACCCAGTATTTGTTGCTTTAGCTATTGAGTCACTATTAAACTAAGTACTACTTACTGGCTACTACTACTGATATGTAAGTACAGGTACAGAAGACTATCATGCATGGAGTGAACTCATCCATTCCCTATTTCAAAACAAAATAGTGCCTACTGCAATTTATTCACAAAAAATGTTTCATTTATTGTTTTTGTGGGTACCTATAATATGTAATTGTTAAAGAAATAAATATTGTTTAACCATTGGCCTTGTTTATAAAATCAATGAAGCTTAACTTTAAACATATTTATGCGCAAAAAATACTTAAAATTTTAATTTTACGAAACAAAAACGCATAAATATTTCCTGTCTTACTCGGAGTTAAGTAGCATATCAGATTGCATTACAAGAAACCTAAGTGCGATACCACCTCGTTCATGGGTTCCACGTCACTAAAAAAAACATCAGTAGGTAATATCATAAGGTCTACGTAGAAACGTAGCATATTTTTGGAAGGTATAAGGAACAAAAAAGTACATATAAGTAGACATAGACATACTTTATTGCACACCGTGACACAAAAACATTACAATAATAGACAAGGACAGAAAACAGAAATGTACAAAAAGGCGGCCTTATTGGTAAGGTAGCAATCTCTTCCAGGCAACCTTTGGGTAGGAAAATAATGAAAAAAATAACAATAAAAAATGAAATAATAATAATAATAAAATATATTTATATATTACATAAACTACAGCTCTAATATTTAAGTACATAATATAACAATATTACATATACTAATCCATATAATACAATATTACTATGAAAGAAAGGAACATATGATAACAAAAAGGGTTCATTGGGTAGAGGAAACGGAGTTGAGGAAATGGGCTTTGACTCGTAACTTAAAGGATTCTAGGGAAGGAGATCGTCTTATGGATTCAGGAAGATTATTCCAGAGACGGATAGACTGGACCGAGAAGGATTGAGAGAGGAAGTTAGTAGTGTGAGGAGGAATATTTAATGAAAGATTATAGCAAGAGCGGAGATTTTTATTTAGAGTAGCTGAACGGAAGGTGAAGAAGTTTTTGAGATAGGCGGGAGCATTAGGATTGGACAGGATAGTATACAAGTGCGAAAGGATGTGACAGTCCCTCCGAAGGCGAATGGGCAGCCATTGAAGACGGGAACGGTAGTCTGACACATGATCAAATTTCCGCAGACCAAAAAAAAAAAGAAGGCAAAGATTTTGCAAACAGTAGTATATCTGTTATCCTATCTAGCAGCCTAGCTTAGTTTGGGGTTACATGGCGCTCACTGTGTGAACTGCCCAAGAATATTTGTTGATTTTAACCAACACGTTCGTGATTAAAAACTTGCGCGCTTGTTTACGGCGCGTGCGATACAAATCCTGCACACACGGGTGTGCAAGAATCGCGCGAGGGTTAAAGATGTTCATAAAGACTCACTGAGTGTAAAAAAGTAAATAATTTATTAATATTAAATTACCAATTCATATCATAATATAATGCCAACAACATAATATGCACCTATTCATCCGCATTTTCTTTTTTATTGCATGAGATAACGCACGTGGGTTGGTAAAATCCATCCTCGCGCATAGAATGACGTTGAGATAGATGAAATTCGGTTAATTCCATAACACCGAAGTCGTAGTCGGCGAATTTCTCAAGGATCCCCGAGCCATCGAATGTGACTCTTGGCCTCCCGTGTCTTGGCTGAGACTCCTTGTTGTTGGCAATAGCTATGTTTGTACTCGACGCTGCACTCCGGTACTTGGAGTTGATCAACGTTACGTGCAGCTTTACTTTATCTCTCCCGTGTTCTTTGTCCATGAATCCTTAAAATAATAGAACGTGTTTATTATTATTATATACGTACATACTATATTACCACGCCTCTATGCTAGGATAATCATATTCCGTCTTGTAACCCTCAGAACGAATGTCAAATGTGGCGTCAAGTGTTTTGAGAACCACATAAGGGTTATGCATACCCCGTAAGGGTTATAGGCGTGAGTGTATACAGGGCTTTAGGTATCTCTCTTTCAACCTCTCGGGTGGTTAATCAGTCCATGAAACTGAACAACTTCCCCAAGGAACATAGGTGAAAATACGAAAAAAAAATTTTGATCTCCCATACATACAAAATGCGCTAAATTATGCTGATGAAGTTTGTATGGGAACTCAAATTTTTTTTTCGTATTTTGACCTATGTTCCTTGGGGAAGTTGTTTAGTTTCATGGACTGATTAACCACCCGAGAGGTTGAAAGAGAGATACCTAAAACCCTGTATATGTATAGGCTAGGATACCTGCCTCTTCCAAGACAGTCCGACGATTAGCGAAAAGCAAATAGAACTGGACATTAATTTACGAGTTTTTTTCTTTGATAGCTCTTTACACTGCAACAGGCAATAAGAAAACCTCAACGGATAATTCACAGCGGAGATTTAGTATATTTCTAGAACATCTCTGATAAATTTTGTGCCCGTTCCTTTCAATAAATTACATACTTATTTTGATTTTGAAGAACCTAAACGCTCAAAAGATCATAGCAAATACAAACTACTTATTTTAAAGGTAAAATATGCCCTTTTGAAATGGACTCTCACTTTTGAAACTACTTTACTCGGAGACTATCCCGTTTTGATTAAGATCCGAGTGATAAAATTGTGTATTTTAGCACTAAAAACAAGACTGCATACTCAGTTAAAAAACGAATACAAATGTAAAATATCCCCTTTTAAAAAGACTCTACTCAATTATTCAATTAAATTAAATTAAATTCAATAAATTAAAATATTAAATTACATTGTCACAATATACTTCATATTATGTGTTAATCTTCAGAGTTTTTTATAATTTTAATATTTAAGGTAGTACTTAAGTACATACCTGCACTGACAAAGTGACACAACTACTTTATATAATACCTATAGATACTAACCAGCTTTATAAAAGTGGCCGAATAAGTCATCAGCGATCCTCTGCAGCAGTCCTTCTGGTGCGTTCTCCTCGTGAACGGTTCCGTACAAGACGTCGATTTCACGCGGGTCATCGTTCATGTAAGACAGGCCTTTCAGACGCAACTTCAGCGGTAAGTGGCCTTCAAGCAGAGGCCTGACGGGAAACAAGAACATTTATTGAATGGGCGTTTTTCCACTTGACGGCACGGCACCGGCGCCAGTAACGGCCCGGCTACCAGGGAAGCAAAATGTATGAAAATATATGGGATTATTGTTCACTGAGCGACGCTGGCGCCGAAACGGTGTACGATGATTCTCAACGGTGCCGTCGCCGGCGCAGTGGTACCAAGCTTTCCAATCGCTGCCTGCCGGCAAACCGTCAAGTGGAAAAAGGCCCAATTAATCTAATCAGACGGTTACGGAACCCATGCTCAAGATGGCAAAGGAAATATCCAGAATATTCCGAAATTTTTATGCATTTAGATAATTGGGTTTTTAAGAGGTAACGCAGCTTCCGAGGTAAGTTTTGCCGTGTGGTGATCGGTAAAGAATAACACCACCCCATCTCTTTCCGTGGGTGTCGTAAGAGGCGACTAAGGAAACACAAATGAGACCTGCCTCCTAGTAATCCATCCCAGGCAACGACACTTCATTTTTTTCTGAATCTGAGGTGTCGTCCTATGGTCTCATGCGGTGTGGTAGGCTCTGTAAAGAGCCGTCTGGTTCGCGACCACCCTCCTACCTAAGTCCGACGCCAAACAGCTTGTTGTGTTCCGTCGGTGCGTGGGAGTACCAGTGCCTTTATAGGCATTTTCTGGGTTAACTCGCTCCATCGTCGACCTCATCTTTGAACTCTATGGTCAAGATTGAAGTCAAGAGTTAACCTATCTTATAATAAAATAAAAAATATTATTAAAAAAAATAGTTGGCATGGATTCGGGGAAATCCATGCTCAAGTTAGCAAAGGAAAAACTAGCAATTTTCGCTATTTTTATATAGATTGAGTTTTCGCGGAAATTGCTCGATTTTTCCTTCGTTCATATTGGACATTTGAAGCTCTCTCATATTGTCTGGGCGTCAAAGATATGCATAAAGGGACATTTTAAAAAACTGGACGTCCTGGTTGACTCAAATTAATTTGCAACACAACTTATGCATCAAGACAAGAGTCAAGAAAAATATAGACGAGATATAGAAATTGATTTAGTAGAACTATTAAAAAGTTCTTTAGTAGAACTAGAACTAGTAGAACTATTAAAAAGTTCTTTAGTAGAACTTAGTTAGTAGTTCTTTAATCAAAAGAATGTATGCAAATTAAGCGAGCGACCAGAAAAAAAACAAGTGAACATTAATACATACATAATAACTTTATATTTAGCATCAGACAACAGCTTGGACGCGTGTAGTCTTTCCTCGTTGTCCATCAAACACATGACGCCCAGGGTCGCATGCAACTTGATCGGTTTAATGAATAGAGACTCGTCCAGCCCGCGGCTTGGGCATTCTTTTAAAACACTCTCCTAAAAAAGATTTTATGTAGGAAGATTTCTTTATCACCATCCAAATTTTTTGTACGTAAACTTTATAAAAATTTAACAGACCCGTATTTTTTTGTTTCTACTTTTCATATAAATATTTCAAGCTAGATCGTCTGAAGCATGAAAATAATTCAAAATTTTTGTATGAAAAAAAAAACATCGTCCAATTGACTTGAATTTTGGTAATAGTACTCTTCAACACAATTCGTGACAACCGTGTTTCTGAGTTTTACAAAATTCATCCTGTAATCTAGGTAATATCAAATTCTGAAAAATTTCCTCCTTATTTACGTTCTATCAGCGTTACTGCCACCGTAAGAAAAATTTGGATGGCGATAAAAAAATCACCCTGTATAATGATGCTAAGTGACTAAGGTATAAGGATGTGTGAGGTCATGTCATGTCATGACTTCTTAGTGCTCCAAAATCGTCAGGATGCACAACCTGCTCGCGTTACACCATGCTACAACCCGTAAAGGTTTTCTTTACCTGATATTGGCGACTCGAGTCGGGTTATGACTGGTCAGTTTACAGAACTCGCCAGTTTCCATAACTAGTCAGTTTCCAACAATCGTCAGTTTCATATAATTCGTTAATTCTTCAGTTTGCCCAACTCGTCAGTTTCATCATCCGTCAGTTCTTCAGTTCGGTACCGTCATATGAATATTTTATGGTTTCAAAAGCCTAACGTTAGAGTTACATTATATTACATTAAATTTATTTATTTTACATATCGTTATCTGTCTCTCTGCCTGGTTAATGAAAAATGCGCAAGTAGCCAAAATCAGTGAGCGCAAACTCGAATAGTTTGCTATGTTCCATTGCCGAGTTCCCTTGCCCAACAACCGGCATCATCATCTGATCCGCTCAATGTTCTATCGTCAGAGGCAGTTAGTTCCAAAGCGAAGGCATTAGAACTAACTGTCACAAAAGGGGGAAGAAAACATGTTTCCATGTGCGCATAAATAACGTTTTTACCTAAAAAAATACATTCAAGAGGCATGGCTTTACTATACTACAGCATACTCCCGCAGGAGAAAACTTTGTGCTTTTCAACAACTACTTGGAGGATACTTGGATGAAAACCTTTGTAAATATTCTCAGACTGAGATGAAAACCTTTGTAAATATTCTCAGACTGAGAATATTTACAAAGGTTTTCATCCAAGTATCCTCCAAGTAGTTGTTGAAAAGCACAAAGTTTTCTCCTGCGGGAGTATGCTGTAGTATAGTAAAGCCATGCCTCTTGAACTCAGTGTCTACAAACAGCGGCATCGGACAATTAAATTTAGTAGAGGCATGGCTCAATCGACTACGAACACGCTTATCGTCCAGATGTGTAAATTTATACCAATTCATTTATATTTTAAAAAGAGAGGCGCGGCATGTGAACTTCAGGATTAGAAAAAAAAAACAATTTACATGAGTGAAAAAAATCTAAAGAAAAGATCCATTGCAGTTGATAAACGCACCTATACTGTACAAATGTCTATTGAATATGGCGCGTATTAACTTAGTGCGTAGAAACAAGCGCAAAAATTTAATTTATATCGTCTTGTCTTACCTTATTTTAATAATATAATTTCATTTTTTTACTCGTATTATTATTGCTCTCCTTCAACGCATTCGCTTATGTGGTGCATAATAATAAGTGTAAATTACTGTACCTGACGAGTTGGGGAAACTGACGAATTAAGGAAGTAAGGAAATTGACCAGCTAACGAATTTGATGAAACTGGAGAGTGGGGAAATTGACTAGTTATGGAAACTGGCGAGTTCGGTAAACTGACCAGTCACAACCCGACTCATGTGTGTAAAAAGCAGATGTTTTTTCTCGGGTCATGGGTGTTTTTGTTTGTCTTTATGTATGTTCCAGGGGACCCACGACACAAGGAAAAACCATAATGTGTGGGGTTTTGAGTGTGTAGCGTTTATTTATATTTTATTCAAGAGGGGCAAAGGAAGCATCGAAGAGTCGCAGTTTTGCTAGCCGCTAAAATTCTTTATCTTTCTAATCCAACTTGCCAGTTGCTAAGCTGCGCGCGCACTGACAAAGGGCGGCATGTCTTATGATGTCTTATCTGAGTGGTGCTCTATAGTTGAGCACAGGGCTTGTTAACGTTACCAGCTATCATAAAAAATACCGTTACGTAACGTTATTTTCGAATGTTAATGAGGGCTTTTCAAGAAGACATTTAAAAAAAAAAGTTATTACTTATGACGCCAATAGATGGCGCGCATATCGAGTATTATGTCAAAACCAATTAAAAAAATATAGATAATGTTGCCAGTAGAGAAAAGCAGGAAGTCGTTGAAAAATCACCAAAATGCAGAAATACAAAACTCACACAACAAACCAAGCGAATGCAATGCAGACTGCAAAGAGTCAGTCACTGTCACAGGTTGACAAGAGTAGATTACAGTCTTGCCAGACTAGATCCGAGCTTTCGCAAAAATTGTCCTTTCCAGCATAAAATTGTCCTTTCCAACATAAAATTGTCAATCAGAAAAACTCGTATTGCATCTGTTCACTGAAGGATACTATCCCCTTGCAATAACTGGTAGAGATCATCACACCATATTTCACACATTTCAATATATTCGCAGTTTCTCAAAAAAAATAAAAAATTGCCCATGAAATAGGAAATTGCCCTCGGTCTTGCAACATTGTTTAGTTTTCTCAAAAAAACAAAACAGATTTTTAAAAGTGAAATTATGTGTTCGTGGTGTGAACTAAACGTGACTTGACATTGACATAAGACTCCAGTGCAGTGCCATCTGTTGTCAACATTATGAAACTTGTTTTTTTCTTAAGAACTGTCAAAATGAAAACCCCTCATTAAATAACGTTAAATATAATAACGTTAGTTTGTAACGTAACATTAAAATAACGTTATCTATTACCGATATTTTTAACGTTAATTGTAACAATACTTTGTGCTACGTTGCCGTTCCGCCACACATCGCGTGCGTGTGCGCCGCGCGGCACGGCGCCGGCGGCGTTAAATCAAAAAACTTCAAAGAAGCTGCCGGCTGACCCGCATTTTAGTAGAGTCAGTAAGCGGGAAAAAATGACTTGAGTTTCGGAAATTGGATTAAAGCAAACCAATTGGTATGATTGTTCCTTAGGTTAAAATAAGCCGATAAATATCGGTAGCCCTCGAAAATATCCCCTCTGAACCGGGAGGGGGAGGGTCAAAGAGGTGCTCCGCCCGGCGTTACTTCAAAAAACATTACCACTCATTTGTAGCTACCAGGTTGAGTTTGGTATGGTTTTCGTATAAATCAATAACGAGGAATTCATTTCTGGTATTTATTTTACACATTTGTGCAATGGTTTTTTAAATAATCGCAAAAATATAAAATTGTAATCACAAAAAAAAAACCTTTCGCAGCCTATATTTTTTTATTTAAGAGACATATAAGTGTAAAAAAATATCCAGATGTAGCCTGTTTAATGTTAATTTATAAAAATTTTACTTCAGTAGGGGTTTTCATATAGAATTATGACGCAAAAAAATGTAGGATCCGACGCGGCGGATGGATTATTTGAGAGAAGTAACCTGTTTTTATTTGAATCATATAATAATTTTATAATCTGGTCCTTTTTATGATATCGAAGCGTTTACTTGCTTACTAATCTTTTTATTAATTTTATTTTTTTGGGTTTTTCCAATGTCAAAGACCAGTAGTGGAGTGCCGTAAGACCAAAAATGTCAAAGCCTCGGAACCCGGTTCCACTGAAAGGGTTTTCGTGAAACATTTTTTATTACATTGTTGGAGGTATAAATAAAAAAGTTTAACCCTCAAATTTTGCCGATCTAATTTTTATCTGGTATTGAAAAATTCCCATACAAAAGATTTTTTCGGTAGGTAAAAAAATCAAATTTTCAAAGATTTCCATACAAAATCAAAACTATTGATGCTGTAAGTTTGAAATTTTGCATAAAAGATGTTCAGATATTGTGAAAACTTACCTAAATGAGGTTACACGGAGTTCCTATGGGAACGAATTGTAGGGCGTCCGCTAGTTGATATGTACGTTTGGTGTTTCAAACTATTATAGACAGCATGTCCAAAGTTTCAGGAAATACGTATTTTGATAGTAACTGTCGTAAAATATAATAAATAACATTAAAAACCTAAATCGCAATGCAGTTCCCATACGAAAAACGTCCAAAATTTCGCATTTCCTTTACAACTTTTGTTACTGCTCTATTTCAAAAACGATGTAATGCATACATCTTAAACTTCGTTCACATTTAAAACATACTTTACATTAGTTAAAAAATATATGAAAAACAGTCAAGAGTGAATCGGACTCAAGCTAAATATATTTAAACAAACTCTCACTCGAACTGTATTTGTGACATTTACCTGGTTATTATTCATGGAATTACTATTATTATTTATATTATGACTCGGAAACTTTAATATCCGTGCCTTTGATGTATGTGTCTTCGTTTTAGTAAACATTTTTGCCTCAGATCATACTATAAACGCCAATTCCATAGTAAATAAGTAAAAGCGTAAAAAAAACTGTTTTTATTTATACTGAATTTAAAATTTTATTGCTTGAGTTTGGCTCATATCTGGCCAGTTTTAATATATTTTTTTAAATAATGTAAGATATGTTTTCAATGTGTACTAATTTTGAAGGATATACATTCTATGATTTTTGAAATAGATCAGTAACAATTATTTTTTCAAAAATACGATATTTTGGACGTTTGTCGTATGGGAACCCCACTGTAGTTTAGGTTTTTAATTTTATTTATTATATTTTACGATAGATAGATATATAGATAAACTTTATTGCTTCTTAACAATTTGTAACATTGTACAATGTTCTTATACAATTAAAAAAAAAGTTAGCGAAATGATTGTAGAAGCAAATAGGACACAGAACTCAGCATACTTGCTGTCTATGACAGACAACAAACTGATTTTCAGCTGTGCCTAGAGTTTTTTTTTTTTCGCGCGTACCCGGGGTAAAAAAAATAATATAATGAAGTAACTTATCAGAAATGTGTACAAGTATGTATTCAAGTGAGACAGTGAAAGTGCGTGTAAGTACGTGTAAGTGTAAGTGTTAGCTGTAGCAATAAATGTATAAATAACTCACTGAGAATTTGTCACTTAGGATAGTCTTCTCACCAGCCCACGTACGTCCCCACCGAGGGGCATGGGCCTCCCTTCGAAACACGAATGGGATAAGATAGTAAAACAGATGAAATTAAACTAAATTAGGGCAAAACTGTGAGACTAAAATTAAATGTTATTGAATTACCGACATCTCAACTTATCATGACGCGAAGACATTACACAGATAGAGAGAGAGACAGACAGTTACTATCAAAATACGTATTTCCTGTAAATTTGGACACGCTGTCTATAATAGTTTGAAAGATAAAGGGCTGCTACTGAAACACCAAATGTACATATCAATTAAATGGACGCCCTATAATTCTTTCCCATGGGAACTCTGTGTCACCTCATTTAGGTAAGTTTCCGAAATATCTGCAGATCATCTATGCAAAATTTTAAACTTACAGCTTCAATAGTTTTGATTTTGCGTGGAAATCTTTAAAAGTCGTATTTTTTTACCCACTGAAAAAAAAAAAACCGGCCAAGAGCGTGTCGGGACACGCGCATTGTAGGGTTCCGTAGCAGCATGGTTCAAATATGCAGCTGGCTTCTTAATTCTACGAGCATATGGACGGTTGAATTGCTAATAATGTCTAATAAAAACGAGGTCACAAAGAAAGAAGGTAACTAAAGGAGAAATATAAATTCCAGCGCCACAAGGAAAAAAATATCATCTGTTTAATAACCACCTCGCGTGGATGCGAATGGTTGTATAAAAATTGTTAACATTACGTATTCAATTATTCATTTAAAACGGGTGTACTAACGTTAGTCATAGATAGAGATGAAAGAGACTGTCTTTTAAAGCTTATTAAAAAGACTCCCCTCCATCTTACAGTACTTGACTCTAAAATTAAGACTGAAAGTTCGAGTTTTTATTAATAAGACTTAGTAGAAAAGATTAAAAACTGAAACGACTCGAGTTGTTTTCAAAATACTAAAAGACTTAACCAACTCCAGCTAATTTTAAAAGACTTAAACGACTCAAGTTCTTTTATAGGGATCGCACCGCAGTTTGTGTGTGATATTAAATATTTCTTTTGTAACCTATCAACCAAAAGGAATAATTAACGCCTAAACCACTAAATACATTTTGATAACATTTGACAAGGAGATAAAATGAGATATTTACATTCTATCAACACATACCTTACGACTGTCGACTTCCCAGATAATGAGTCGCCAGTCTTTTAAGTCCTTTAAGCTGTTTAAGTAACAGCTCAGTTTTTTACGTTAAAAGACTAGTCCTATGACTAAAGGTTGGGAACTAAAGACTGAATCAGTCGTGAGGCGTCAAAAATAAGGCGAGTCTTTATTAAAAGTCTTAAAAGACTGAGTATCGTCCATCACTAGTCATAGTCGATGTTAAAATCTCCAAATAGTATAGTATAAAAAAACAAATGTATTAAAGAGTTTGTAGTTTCAGAAATAACTTAAGTTTTGGTGCAAATACAACCTAATGAAATTATAAAATTCGCGAGCGAAGCGAGCGAAAAAAATTTTTTTTTTGCTACAATATTATTAGAAATAATATAGACCTGCTGATAAAATACTTTTGATGTAATTTTCGTAATTAACACCACCAAAAACCTATTAAGCGACACTTAAAATGTCAATATGTTAAAGCTTGGCTTTCGACCTCGCCTCACTTTTAGTATTGAACCTTGTAAACATATTCTTATTAATTCCAAAAACGTTTGGCACTTGGTCGACTATCACTCGCAAACTTGAAAGGCCAACTTATGTGTGATAGTTTTTCTTTTAATTTTGTTATAGGTATATTCTACCAACGATAATTTTTTCACATTTTTAGAAACAACCGTTTAGCTGGTAGAGGGGGGGACACTAACTTTGGTTTTGGGCTAAATACAACAGAATGGAAGTATTTAATCCGCGAGCGAAGCGAGCGCGATTTTTTTTTATTTAAAAAAAAAAATTTTTTTTGCAACAAAAGTATTGTTAGGAATAATTTCGAGCTGGTGCGAAAGAGCAGGTCGCGTGGCGATTGTGTATAATTTTGATGTCATTTTCGTAATTAACACCCCCAAAAACCTATAACGACACATGAAATGTCAATATGTTACAGCTTGGCTTTCGACCTTGCCTCACTTTTAGCGTGGAACTTTGTATGGCACTTGTTTTGAATTAGGCTGAACTTCGTCGTAAATGCTAAATGCTCGTGAAATATTTAAAAATTTTTTTTCATTTTAAAAATTAATTTTTCGCAAACGGACTGCTGAATCGAAAAAAGTTCGTAGTAAACCCCTTCTATCTTTTAAAAAACTATCCTATGACATCCCACTCGATGAAAAAAATCCATCGCCCTTTCACATGTATGGGAAACACGCGAAAAGTTTTTTTTTACAAAATTTTATTTTTTATATTTGTCGGCGCAATTAATATGTATGAACATGCCAAATTGCAGCTCTGTAGTACCAAGGATCTAATATTAGTAAATATATTCTTATTAATCCCAACAATGTTTGGCACTTGGTCTACCATTACTCGCAAACTTGAAGGGCTAACTTATGTTTTATAGTTTTCCTTTTAAATTTGATGTATATTCTACCTCTGTGAATTTTTCCAAATTTTTAGAAACAACCGTTTAGCTGGTAGAGGGGGGGGACACTTGTGTTTGACAAAAATTTTCGCTTTAAAAATTTATGATTCGCAAACGGAGTGCTAAATCTAAAAACGTTTTCAGTAAACCCCTTCTATCTTTTAAAAAGCTATTTTATGACACCCCACTCGATGATATTGGCGAGAAAAAAAAATCATCGCCCTTTCACGTCTATGGGAGACACCCGAAAAAAATTTTTTTCTAAGGTTTTACTCTACAGTTCTGTCGGCGTGATTAATATGTATAACCATGCCAAATTTCAGCTCTGTAGTACCAAGGGTTTCTTAGAAAACCCGCGGACAGACGGACAGACGGACATGGCGAAACTATAAGGGTTCGTAGATTACTACGGAACCCTAAAAACACAAAATATCAAAATTAAAAAATATATTAAAAAGCAAATAAACGCTTCGGCATCATAAAAAGGACCAGATCATAAAATTATTATATGATTCAAATAAAAAAAGTTTCCTTCTCTCAAATAATCCGTCCGCCGCGTCGGGTTCTACATTTTTTCGTGTCATAATTCTATATGGAAACCCCTACTTAAGTTATGTTTTTATAAATTAACATTAAACATGCTACATTTGAATATTTTTTTTACACTTATATGTCTCTTAAATAAAAATATATAGGCTGCGAAAGGTTGTTTTTTGTGATTACAATTTTATATTTTTGCGATTATTTAAAAAACCATTGCACAAATATGTAAAATAAATACCAGAAATGAATTCCTCGTTATTGATTTATACGAAAACCATACCAAACTCAACCTGGTAGCTACAAATGAGTGGTAATATTTTTTGAAGTAACGCCGGACGGAGCACCTCTTTGACCCTCCCCCTCCCGGTTCAGAGGGGATATTTTCGGGGGCTACCGATCTTTATCGGCTTATTTTAACCTAAGGAACAATCATACCAAGTGGTTTGCTTTAATCCAGTAGAAAAATGTGAATCTGCTTAATGACTCTACTATTTTCCTTACTTGTGTGGCCGCGCTCCGACGCAATAGACGCGTAGATTCTTTCGAATCTTACCTAAGTGCTTGTTTTTTTTAAGTAAGTATATAAATGTTGACTGTATTCATATAATTCTAAATACGCTCATTCTAGACCTTCTCTACATAAAAATATCAAAAGTAGGTAATAACTTACCCATTTTCACACAGTACTTCACAGATTTAATTCTAAAAGGATAAAAATAAAGTGGAACGTTGAACAGCGCACGGCAACCGTTTGAGCAGGACTAGAAATAAAAGTAAGAGACGGCAACATAATGCCAAATAACGGTAATAATTTATTGATAAAATAAACGTTAAATCGATCTTAACATTACTTCCTTTAACAGTAAAATTGCTTGGTGTAACGTTAAATAAAATATCGTTATTATTTTTTTAACGTTAGCGCTCTTTAGCAGTGGTAACGGTACCAATGTTTTACCGGTATTTAAAGCCCTGTGAGCATTTTTCCTTGTTAATAATTGAAGTAGACACCATATTAAAGCTAGTGAAGATGAAAAACAGAAAGAAACTGTACATTTTCCTATATCCCAGGCTAAAAGCTCTTATATTTTTAACCCCCGACAAAAAAAGAAGGGTGTTATAAGTTCGACATCTGTATGTCTGTGTATTTGTGTCCGTCTGTGGCATCATAGCTCCTAAACGATAAACCGATTTCGATGCGGTTTTTTTGTTAGAAAGCTGACATAATCGAAATGATTGGTTCAGCTACTTTCACACATTCAACATTTGTAATTTTAGAGTTGTGACTTGCACTGATGGTTCATGACAAGTATACCTACAAAAACTAGATCAACCTACCTTGAAGTTCTCAAAACCCTTCATTATTTCAGGTATGTTCATGGGAATAGATATGAAATGTGTTGCCTTCTGCTTCAGCCTTGATGAAATTACTATAATGTTGATTCTTCTTCTGGCCATTTTTACATTCTGAAATAACAATAAAAAAATAATTAAGAAGTATGAAAATATTTAAAGATTGAATCAGTCCACTAATCAATTATCCCCAAGGAAATAGGTATTAGATCGAATTATGAAACAAAAAAGAGGTCTCTGAAGTCTTGGGGTCTTTTTGGGGTCTTTCTTCCTTAAATTGAGTGTTAGGTTTAATTTAAATTACCAAGTTAGCGAAACTTTACTACTTATATCTGCCCATTATACTGAATGTTGTCTGTGTGGCTGTTCTTTTGAATATGGAAAAAATATATATTTTTTTTACATTCAGTTATTCAATTCAAGAGTATATGGAAAGAAAATATTTTTTTTAACATTCAGTATAATGGGCAGATATAAGTAGTAAAGTTTCGCTAACCTAACACTCAATTTAAGTCCTGCTTCAATATAATGCAGTCACATCAGAACTGTAGGTATCTCATGGAAATGCCTTTCAATAATGTAGTCAATAGTCAAAGGATTAGCTGATGATGATTTCATGATTCTTACAGCCGCACTGGGTCCAAGGATTACTATATTTCCTGCTTGGCCTTGTTTTGGAATTTTGATTTCAGTTTTAGTGTCATGTTCTATTCTCGTTTTATTAGCTCCTTTCTTTCCAATAATGGCTCCCATATAATGCCTAAAAGAAAAATTTACGACTTTACAAACAAAAAAACAGGGAACCTACCTACTTACACAAATAAAAAGTATTTATCTGTGCCTTCAACATTTCTAAATATTTAACTAAACCATATTTTATGTTTTACTAAGACACTTCCATATCAAGTTAAGTACATTCTAAGAAATTATCTTTATTTTATTAACTTTATCAGATACTTTCTCTTACAAATGATGCGAATTGTGAATGTTGTATTTTTTTATAGGAGTGCATCAATCTAACCACTTTATTTTATACATATAAAAATAAACCAATAATTAATTAACTTTATTGTCAACTAAAGTCATAAAATAACAAAAATAAGATTTCACATTAATATAATAAGTAGGTACCTATACATATTTATCACCATCAGAATTTGTAAAATTACTACACTATTGGAGTTCCATAATCTAATAAATAAATTGAAACGCTATTTCCCTACTAATATCACAAATGCGATAATAACTCTTTCTGTGTCTCTGTCTGTTACGCTTAGACACCTAAACTATTGAAACAATTTCTATGAAATTTCGTATAGAGATCTATCTCTATTAGACCTAATAGGTCTAATCTATTAGACCTTAGGAAAGAACATAAGTTACAGCTGGGCACGATATAAAATGTAGTCTACACGGGCGGAGCTGCGGGCGGAAAGCTAGTTTTATTAAAGTGAATTTATTTAAGCAAAGGAAAGAATTAAGAAAAAATTAAGATCCTGGCTTACTTGGAAACATGAAAGCTGGTAGAAAATCGAGATTCATCTATCATTTGTACCTCAAAATCATCTTCTTCCTCATCTTCATTTTCAATTATTTCTTCTGTAAAACAAACAAATAACACTACAAATAGGTACAAGCTCTGAAGAAGTGATATTGTTTTGAATAATTAAGGTAACAATCTATGAAATCAATGATTAAAAATGTAAGATTATGAAACTACTGCAGTCATTAAAATTATTATAACCATTGATATGCAACTATAATACTACTAGGGAATCCAATCCCGCAAACGCGGGCACCTTTTTTGCGGGATCGAAAATGCGGTATTAGTCGTGCGGGATCCCGCGTTGGATGATTTTTTTATTAAGAACTAAAAGTTTGTAAAATGGGCTCAGACGATGCTCTGATTATTTTTTAGACAGTAAAGCCCCATTAATAAGTATTTTAAGATTTTTCCTGTGGAATACGTGACTTTTCTATGGAGTTTTTTTTTTAAATAATGTTGTTTTCTGTCTTTATTTTACAGCTGAATATAGTTTGAGTTTCTATTTTGTGTTCGTGTGAATCCTGTAGGTATTGAAACAGAACAATCGAACAGTATACATGTAATTCAGATATGAGTCATTTTTTTTTAATAACTTCACATCACAATAAGGTCTATTTGAATATTTTTGATTATAACTAATTTGTTTTTGAGTCTGAAATTATTTTTTCAAAACTGTTGAAAAATTAAATATCCGAAACGCATTGCTATTGGTAAGAGTCAATATGACGTCAAAGTTCTTGACAACAAAATTACTCAAATGAATGAATACTTGTATATTGGTTGGAGAATGTTGTTCCATGATGAATTAGTCGAAACTTAAGTCAAAATGTTTAAAATCCACAAAATAGTCGTGAACTGTCACGCTAATCGCGCCAAAATGGTGGCCGTTTAAAGTACTCGTGTCAGTTAGCTACTTTTAACTTTCGAAAAAAAATACTTATAATTACTTTTCATAGTAGATATTTTTTACGATTATTTAGCGATGTAAGTTTTTTTTTTCTTTATTTTACATGAGCATAAGATATACAAGTCACAGTATAAGAAAAACAGCACAAAGGCGGATTCGGATTATCCCACAAGGGGATTTCTTGCAGTCAACCCAATAAAAATAATAATCAAATATTAATAAAAAAAGAAAAAAATACATGCATATTCAGTCGATTCATTTGTGTCTTAATTGATATGTGAAGAGGTACGATACAATTATTTTTATTGTAAAAGTTTTCATACTAAGTTAAACGAGTGAAAAATTCCTTTGGTTATTAATAAAAACGAGCGTGAGTTTAGTTTATAAAGAGTTTAAAGGTTCAATTGAAGTATGGAAACATTTTTTAAGACTAATAAATGGGCTTAAAACAGAAAAAATATCAAAAAATCCTAATCCCGCAAATCCCGCGGGATCCGCGGGATTGATGACCTCAATCCCGCAGGCGTGCGGGATCACGATTTTGATGCGGGATTGGATTCCCTAAATACTACATACCATTTTCATACAAATCATGTTCTTCAAATCCAGTTATTTCGGTGTTCGAATCATTCACTCTGTAACACCTTCCCTCAATCCACAGTAAGTCTGGCTTCAATATATCGTTCATTATAATGAAATAGGTACGATTTATTTCAAATAATTAAATATTTTTCAATTTTAACCTACAAAACGTAAACAAACAAGAAACAAAACAAACTTTGTCTGTCAATGTCAGTGTCAAAATTGTCAAACCGATATTTTTTTTGGTTCAGCCATACTATAAAACTTATGGCGATACAGCCACATCTTCAGGATTTTTTCTTCTTATTTATTAAAATTAATGTTCGGAATTAATCAGTGAGGTGTGCGTATTTAACTGAGCTAGATACGAGCACTTTACCTATAGTAATTATTGATTTCAGGAAGTCGATTTTGATCACAAATTCTTCATAAAGTGATTCTAATTAGAGATATCAACCAGTCTCAGCCATGTTTTTAGCAGACAGCATTCAGTTGCAATTGAAACCCCCCCCTGCAGCGCTTCATAGTGTTGCGATAAATTAGGTAGGTAGCGAATGTCTACGAGCTGCACAAATATTTGGTTCGTAGAAAAATCTACCAAGTGGCTTCCTCTGCCTACCTCGAAGGCTTTTCCCAAGTTTCATATGTACACACAATATCACATCAGGTTTTACATTTTTACATCTTGAAGTAAGTATGCGGCGTTGGATGAATTTTTATAATAATTGTGGCCAATTCGGGCAATGCGGGACTGTAATCAAACTTGCTGGGTGGTAAATATAGTGTATAATAAGTAAATACAAATCAAAAACGTACAATTTTATCAAGGCTCTAGCAGACAATGTCAAAAACTAGAAAACAAAAGCATAAATATCAAAAATAGAAAAATAAACTCTAAAGAGATGTGCTATCCTGCACATTCCTCCCCGGGCCGAGAGGAAACGACCGGGATTAACTTTTTCAGTGGCCTCCGAAGTACTCCAGCAGAGGTCCGAACATCAGCAACTCTCACAACCCCGTCAGGACCACTGAACGTTTTTTCTATTCTACCCAGCGGCCAAGTTCCCCTGGGTAAAGTGTCATCAACGATGCGGACTATGTCGCCGTTTTTCAATACCGGTGGAGTTCCGCCTCCTCTTCGTTGGGCGAGCGTGGGTAGATATTCTTTCACCCAACGCTGCCAGAAAAAATCAGCTAAGCGGGCAGCACGCCTGTGTCCTTGGCGGCTCACAAGATCATGGTCTTCTACTGAGCAAGGAATCGGGCATCCAGAAGTTGTTCCTAAAAGGAAATTGAAGGGCGTTATTGCCTCTGGAGCTTCTGGATCCAAAGAAACATAAGTGAGAGGACGTGAATTGATAACAGCTTCCGCCTCCGCAAGTAAAGTTGCTAGTACTTCTTCAGACGGTGCCCGTTCTTTAAGGGTCACTCTTAAGGCCGTTTTTACGCTGCGAACCAGCCTCTCCCAAACTCCTCCCATAAAAGGTGAAGCCGGTGGAATAAAACGCCAACTGATGCCGGCATTTGTCGCATATTCTCCAACTGCGTCAGCATATAAAGTACGAAGAATTCTGTTGGCACCCACAAAAGCCGTTCCGTTGTCAGATAGAATTTCCGATGGTGTACCTCTTCGAGCAGAAAATCTCTTCAAAGCCATCACAGCTGAATCAGCAGACAAACTTCCGACGATTTCCAAATGAATAGCTCTGGAAACCAGGCAAGTGAACAGCGCCACATATCGTTTTTCGCGACGTCGTCCAATAGAAACTTGAACCGGACCGAAGTAGTCAAGGCCCACAAAAGTGAAAGGTCTTCTATGATGAGCGAGACGAACATCTGGTAGGTTTCCCATTGGTGGATCGAAAGGAGTCGATTTATTCAGATGACAATATTGACAGCGGTGAGAGACAAATCTCACTGTTCTGCGTAAGTTAAGGATCCAAAAACGTTGCCGTAACTCGTTTATAACGGTCTCATTATTGGCATGTGCATACTTTTGATGGTAGTGCATAATCAACAATCGTGTCGCAGGATGTTTTCCATCGAGGATAATAGGGCATTTCAAATCCTGGTCCACTTCTGGAGCAGCCATACATAATCCTGCTTGATAATCGTAGCAAGCCATGTTCATCGACGACTGGTGAGAGTTTCATAAGACGACTTTGACGGGGAAGTGCTCGCTTTACTTTCAGACACTTCAATTCTTCTTTAAACGAGTCTAACTGACTTTGGCGAAATATATGGACCTCTGCTAAACGAAGATCTTGCGCAGTCAGTGCATTTTTAGGTTCAGCTAACGGTGAACTACTATTTTGAGAAGAAAATATACATAAAGTTCCGTCAGTCCGTCGATGAGTTCTCATGTCAAAACCTTTTTTGATGAGTTGATGTTTGCGCAGTAATGAAATGAAAATATGAGCTCTAGCTGTTGCACGAACCAAACGAAGCCAAGAACTGAAACGGCAAGGATCAGCTGCAATTGGCTTGTGCAAAGTTTCATCACTACAATTTTGAAAATATACATAAGCACAAGACTTTAACTCCTCCTGACCGTCTTTTGAAGAAATCTGAGGCATTTCGAACGGCCATTCAAAAGACAACAAAAAGTCAGGACCAGTAAACCAGCGAGAATCTGGAGTTAAACTTTTATGCTTACATCGAGTTGCATCATCGGCAACATTGAGATCACCGGGCACCCAAAACCATTCATGAACATCAGTGATCTCTAAAATTTCGCCCACTCTATTTGCTACAAATGGCTTGAAACTACAAGGGTCAGCGCGTCGCAGCCAACCGAGCACAACTCTGCTGTCCGTCCAAAAATAGCGTGCAGTAGGCCTGTGTTTATGAGCTTCACAAATAGATGCAGCTAACCGAGCTGCAACCAGCGCTCCCTGCAGTTCCAAGCGTGGGATGGAAGATGATTTCAATGGCGCTACGCGTGATTTACTACAGATGAGAGCAAGCTTCACACTCTTGTCAGCGTAAACAAAACGAAAATATGCAACAGCGGCATAAGCTGATTCACTAGCGTCACAAAAGATGTGAAGTTCGCATTTTGTGACTTCAAGCTCACTCAAATTATAACAACGTGGAACACAGAGTTCCGTAAAAGTGAACAAATCATGAAGCCAGTCTTTCCAAGCTTTAGAATCAGTTTGAGAAAGCTTTTCATCCCATTCAATGTTACTACGCCATACAAGTTGAAAAAGAATGCGTCCTCTTATAACGATCGGAGCGAGAATACCAAACGGGTCAAAAATCCGCATTACAAGAGAAAGCACTTCTCGTTTCGTAGGCCTGTCCGGCAAGGTGAAAGAGCCCTTCAAACCAATATTGAAACTAAGAAGGTCTTGTTCAGGATGCCAAATCAAGCCTAAGGTTCTCACGGTAGGAGAAACAGATTGGGGCAACTTCCCCAAATTAACATCATTCGTATTTGATGGCGAAGAGCTGTCAAGACGAAGTTCACGAGGCAAAAGCGACAACGCATCTATCTTATTTGAAACCCAGCTTCGCATTTCAAAGCCGCCGCGTTTATGAACCGTAGTTATATCTAAAGCAAGCTGCTTTGCTTGATGGACAGAGTCAACACTCCCAATATAATCGTCCATATAATGGTCGTACTGAATCGCATGTGCAGCCTCGGGAAATTCGTCCTGGAACTCACTCGCGTTCTTGTTTTTAACCGAAATGGCTGTAAAAGGGCTAGAGGCAGCACCAAAGATCATTGAGGACATTCTGAAAATTTTAATAGGATCCTTAGGATCGTTTCGCCACAAAAATCTTTGAGCATCCCTATCCGCTTCTCTAATTTTTACTTGCGGGAACATTTCGCGAATATCCGCATTAAGGGCAACTTTACCTTCACGAAAACGCATAAGAATATAAAGAAGAGGTTGAAGTAAGTCGGGGCCAGTCAACAAAAGCGAATTTAAACTAACTCCGTCTGACTTAGCGGCGGCATCGTGAACAACTCGTAGTTTATTAGGTTTATTTGGGTTTACTACACCGAAATGTGGTAGATACCAACACGGGTTACTGGTGTTCACGTTGTCGCATTCCTCGGCGTAACCTTTATATAAGGTTTCTGCAATGTTCTTTCTATAAGGTTCAGCATACGCGGGGTCTCTACTCATTTTTTTTTCCAAACTGCGAAACCTCGAAAGTGCGACTGGATAACTATTGGGAAAATCGAAGTTATCTGACTTCCATAAGAGGCCGGCCTCGAAATGTCCGTTACGAAGGCGACGAGCGGTATTCTCAAAAAGTTGAATAGCGCGCATATCATCGGCGCTTCGCGGCTTTAGTTGAGAAATACCTATACAGTCAAGCCTGTATTGCTCCTTAATAAGTTGTTCTATGGATTCCTTACAACTAGAATCAACAATGTCGGAATCAGAAACTCGAGCATGGTTAACAAAGTTAACAGGTTTAGTCTTACTGGACCCAAAACCATACAGCACCCATCCAAGAGCAGTATTTATGGCAACAGGTTGAAGCTTGGTACCCCGGCGAATGGTTGTGGGAACAGATAGATGCCAGTTGTCCGAGCCTATAATAATCTCCGGTTTTGCTTCTTCATAAGCTAGCTTGTCGGCGAGATCTTTCAAATGCGAAAACTTGCTTATATCGATATGACTGGCAGACTGAGAAGCGAGACCTAAACCAGGCATAGAACGAGCCGCGCGAATCATAAAAGAGTTTTTTGAATGAAGACCTCTAATATTGAAGTCAACATACTGAATTTTTACTTTCTTAGTCAGACCACCTATACAGTTTACAGAAATTAGACTTTCAGGCCCAACTGTACCAATACGCGACGACAAATCTGCGTCAATGAAAGTAGCGGTCGCGCCATCGTCTAACAAGGCGTAAGTGTCGACACTGCCAGCGGGACCTGACACGGTGACGGCGATCACCTTCAGTAACGGACGACTCGGCCGCACCGGCGCTTCTTGAAATGGCGCGGCGGCAGGGGCGGCGGCGACTGCATGGACACAAGTATCGGACCCCTGTTCAGTTCTCTCAGCAGAGGAGCACTTACTTGCTCCGGGGGTAGACAAAGGAACACAGGGGGGTTCGTCTACAATATCTGTATGAGCGACTACGCTGCGACTAAAATTCGGATCGTGTAGAAGTCGGTGATGTCGCGAGTTGCAACCTGTTTGCTTACAAACTTCTTTCTGACCATTTTGACAAGTTTTAAAATAATGGGGCTTTTTGCTAAGACACTTATAGCAAGATTTATTTTCTTTTATCCATTCCCATCTGTCAGTGATTGACAACGCTAAAAACTTGTCACATTTTTGTATGTTGTGTGACAAATCACAATACGAACAATTTAATGTTTTCGAATCATCACGAATGTTTTCCTTCACTATATGCATTTTAGGCCTATCTTTTTGCCCACTGCTGGACTGTGGGCCTGAGGTTGTGGGCACTATATTGTCGTACACCAAACCGTACCTATACTGTAGGTCAACCTCGCGTGTGAGAAACCTAGATAGTAGCTCCAACTTTGAAGAAGTTTCTCCAGGCCGAAAATCAGCATAATCAAGCCATCGAGTACGCAGCAGTGTAGGCAATTTACTGATTACCGAGTTAAAAAGTTCAGGAGAGCGTAAATAGTCATCCTGCCCTAGTAGTCGAATAACCTCCACACAGTTACGTACCCGGGTAGCAAAAGAAATCAAATCCTTACCTTCGATATTTAACTTAGGTAGGGCACGCATGGCTGCAACCTCTTGCAGCACAACAAGTTCAGGGCGGCCATACTGTAGGTCGAGCGCCGCGACCACCTCGTCGGGGGTGCGCGCCGACACCAACAACACACGCACAGAGTCGCGTGCCGTGCCGCGCAACGCATTGCTAAGACGTGCTAAATTTTCCGCGTTAGAAAACATGGACCTAGAGTCCAAGAATATACGTTTGAAAGCAAGCCATTCCGTAGCTGACTTGCCATCAAAGGTGGGGAGGGGAATCCGCGAGCCCTCGCGGCGCCGCACCAACGACTCGACGGCGTGAATAAACCGCTCCGTGGCTCCTCCCTCCGGGCCAACACACGTAGCCGGGTCACACACCTCCTGCTGCACCGGAGACCGACAACCTGCAACAAGGGGCTCGCCTCTCTCAGCCGGAAATGGTGGGTTTGTCAACGTTTGCACGTTAACCGTGTTATCTAACCACTTGTCTAATGAGCCATCGTTGTATGAGCTTGCGCGACTGCCTTCTGACTGGAGAGCTGCTAAGTCAGCTCGACGCTGGGCGTCGGCTACTTTCTTCTGAATATCGAGCTTAGCAAACTCTAACTCGGCTAAGCGTCGTGCGTGCTCGGCTTCGACTGCTAGTTTCCTAGCCTTAACAGTAGCTGACGTCCTTTGAGATAAAGACCCAGAGGGGGTAGCTCCCGGGGGCGCCGCCGCACGGTCCGGTGCGGACGGCCCGGCCTCCGCGGAGCGATCGGCCTCCTCTGCCTGGGTACGGGCACGGGTTTTCATCATAAAGAAAGTAGAAATTACGAAATTAGTACTTACGGTTTTACAAACTTACTATATTTACTTAGGTCGCAAGGACTAAACAATGTGGTAGCTCAAGGACCAAACAATGTGGCCAATTCGGGCAATGCGGGACTGTAATCAAACTTGCTGGGTGGTAAATATAGTGTATAATAAGTAAATACAAATCAAAAACGTACAATTTTATCAAGGCTCTAGCAGACAATGTCAAAAACTAGAAAACAAAAGCATAAATATCAAAAATAGAAAAATAAACTCTAAAGAGATGTGCTATCCTGCACAATAATGAATGTTAATTAGCCTACGAAACTAAACAACTTAACCCAAGGAACATGTCAAAATATGTATAAAACAAAATTTTCGACTCTCCTTATAATTCGAGCGATAAGTACCTACCTACTACATACCTAGGTATCAGAAAACCAAATTTTATTTGTAAAGAAGTTTATGTTTCCCCGGGAAAAATTGTGTTCAGTTTCTTCGGGAGGATCACCCCCAAAACGCTGATCACCTCATATTTTATTTAAGTTTAGTATTTAATTTATAATTTCATTTAATTTCAGTTGCATCACGAAGTCTGCGAAATCTAACGAGATAAGATAGCTGCTATCGTGTGTATTTAGGACCTGCATAAAGAATTTTCTTAGACTTATTAGTAAAAAGGTGTCGCCCAAAAACGTTATCGGGGCATCCTGAAATGAGTCCTTCAGGTTCAGCCAAGTTTTTTTTATAACCACCCTTATATTAAATCGGGGCACCCAGAAATTAGTCCTTTAAGTTAAGTTTTTCATAACCACCCAAAAACTAAATAAAATTATTTACAGTAGGGATTTCTTGGAGAGTAAAGTTCCGCGCCTCCATATTTTAGTGGGAGGCTCATCCACCCTCCTCCCACTGATGCCGCAAAATACCAAACCCCATAAGATTCACTGATAAATGCGCTTTGCCACACACTTAACGGTATACAATATTTCATGCAAAACTTTACAAACTATAGTTATGTGAAGAAAAATTATGCGAAAATATGATTATGACAATATTAATTAAGTAAGTATGTAATTTTTATTCGAATTAATTTAATACCTACATAAGGACCAGGGGCCTGATTTTTGAAACAATAGAATTCCAATTCGCATACGAATTGACAAAATTTGTATGCGAATCTTGTCAATTCGTATGCGAATTGGAATTCTATCGTTTCAAAAATATGGGCCCAGGAGATGTATTTTTGAAACGATAGAATTCCAATTCGCATACTAATTGACAAGATTTGTATGAGATTCTCATGCGAATCTTGTCAATTCGTATGCGAATTGGAATTCTATCGTTTCAAAAATATGTCTCCTGGCAAAAACGTCCGTGGGTATGTCAAAACGAGCGTTGTTAGGTGTACAAAAAAATAACATTTTACCCCGAATTCCTACGGAAACAGGAACTACACTGGTGAAACCGCAAGACTGCTATCTAGCAGATAGGAATCTCAAAGTCTTTCAGTATTGAATAACTTGTAAATTGTAGGTATTTCGCTTCTTACTACCAGGTAGTACCTAATTGATGATACGCACGAAAAATGGTGTAAAACAGTTTATTTTGATAGGTGTTACTTACTTGCTAAATAAAACACTGTGACTCGACCACGCGGCTACAGAGACGTACTGATAAGTTTAATGCGATAAGTTTATCTTTAGTCGCCCTACTTCACTTACGGGTGTTGCTTGTGTTGTTTTGGTTTTGATTACTAATTAAATTTCCCATTTAAATACTATAAATATGAGTAGAATTAATTTTCAAAGATCGCCAAGTACGTACTACGCAACAAATTATAACTACGATTACACGGCTGTTGTAAATAAAGAAAATGGTAAGTAGGATGGTTTATATTACTTAGCTACGTAATGATTGTACTCATTTATAAATAAGTAGTTATTTTTCCAAATGTCAAACAAGATCGTAAAAATACAAATAGGTATTATTACGTGTACGGTCGTCTGCAGAGTTAAATTATCCCCTAAAGAAAAATTATACACAAAAACAAGATTATATGTACAGACAACAACAAGTCAGATTACCCATTTGCACTATGAAAGCCGACGCTATTATACGAGCGAGATAAGGGCGACGTCACATGTATAGCCTAATGTTCTGCCGTGTGTACACACTATATAGAATTGTAAATGGAAGTAGGTACAGTAGATTTTAGATACTAAAACTGGTATCGTAGGTACGAAGTCGATTCTTTTACAGTAACCGGTTACGAACCCACGTACGGTTTCGTACGCGGCCGAAGGGCTATTTTTTAGTTCTTTTACCCGCCTTGGGTTTGAACATTATTTTGTTGGTCATATATGATTGCTGCAGCTTTAGGAAATATCACCGTGCCCATTAGACTAACTTCCTTAGGTACGACTTGGGTAGTAGATTCCATCACCAGTTGACGACACCGGAACACAGAAGAGCGCTCTAGACGCACGGGGGAGACTAGAGGTGGTAACATCAAACTGGGGGCAACCACCGATGATAACGTTTTACAAAAACAATGTATAATATTTATGTATGAAACTGATATCGATCTCGATGCATCGAAATCGACTTTAAGGTCTATGGTGGCCTCCCTAATTTATACCTACTCTACTCATAGAGCATCTTCTTATTACTAGCGATAAATCCTTTCAGGATTTGGTAGGTAACTCTCGCTTAAGAGTCCGACCAACCCAGCTATCTAAACATGAGCCGACTGACTCATATATATTTCATTTCATAATTCGTCGTCGTCGAGATGTCATCTCGTACACCCTTTGTGGGCGTACGGGGAAGCCGTTTCGGGGCGAACCCCATGCCGGCGAAAGTCAATCGCGGCTTATAATAAAAATAGGTAAAACAACTTTTTAAGTTAAACGGTTTTATGTTAAACATACATTACAATGTTTAAGATAAATGTACTAAAAATCAAAAAATAACAAATTGATACAGTCGTGGGAATTATAAACATATGCATAGACTAGACTAAAATAAAACCGTGGGGCACGTCAATTGTCTACAAATTATCATGTACATTGTGGCTCAGCTGTGGTGATGGACAGTCGAGGGGGAACTTCTCTTTTTTACCGCATATGGTGGCCGAATGGCCATTTCTGGGCAAAGCCAGAAGGGGAAAGGAAAAAATGGGGAAACAATTTCCAGGCAACGGGTAGCTAAGCCATATAGCCGTCACACGATAGTAAAATGAATTATGAAACCTACACGCCAGCCTGCCAGGCCCCCCGATCGACGCACCAGAGCTCTCGCCCTCGAGAGCTCATCCCGCCGCCCGATGGAAAAGCCCACCCCAACCAAGACGCCACGCTACCTCGCTCGACCTCCCCTATGGTTCAGGGCGCGAGGTAGTATCACCACCGGACAAGACAACCCCGATCAAAACACCGCGCTGCCTCCCCCGACCTAACAAGGGTTAGGGCAGAGTATTCCTCTAACCTAACCAGCGGTTGAAAGCAAGCCTTCCTGTTATAATTTTTTCCCATAGAGGGAGGGTTGGACACAATATTTGACTACCTATTTTGCTTCCTATGGCCCACCCCCGCGTTCGCGGTAGGTCGCCGCCACGGGAAGCAATAAGTATGGGAAAGTGGTAGCAAGACAGACCCAATCCGCTGTCTCGCCACAGGGCTAAGACAAACGGTGCAACTCTGCCCCGCCCACATTGGTCTTGCGTGGAGAGAACTAAAAGTAAGAAACAGTGATCCCCGCGGCCTCAACCGGGTGGGAGGCCAAGCGGGGAGGTGTTGCACCGTAACAGGTCCACTGGTGCAGCTACCTCGCGCCCTCAACCCTAGGGGAGGTTGGGGGAGGCAGCGCGGTGTCTTGATCGGTGTTGCCTTGTCCGGTGGTGATACTACCTCGCGCCCGCAACCCTAGGGGGGAGGTCGAGCGAGGTAGTGTGGCGTCTTGGTTGGGGTGGGCTTTTTCATCGGGCGGCGGGATGAGCTCTTGAGGGCGAGAGCTCTGCTGCGTCTATCGGGGGGCCTGGCAATCCTGGCATGTAGGTTTCATAATTCATTTTACTATCGTGTGACGGCTATATGGCTTAGCTACCCGTTGCCTGTCCAATAAATAAATTAACGTAAATAGTTTAGCTGTCAAGGATCTTTGGCGGGAACTCGGCGTGGGCAGTTGCTTTGTCAATTGAATTTTCGTTTTCTGTGTAAAAAAGTGTGTAATAGTGATAGTGTAGGTATGATGCAGGATGCAGTAGGTAAATTGACTAAAATTGGTGTAGTGATGAAAAATTCAAGTGATAACAGTGTTTCTGCTCCGTTTGGTACCGATAAAAATCGTCGCGGTTGTGCTTCTCGTCGCCAGTTTTCGTAAAACAGACGCTATCCGATTTTACGCAGAACATGAGGAGCTTAGGGCTTAGGTTAACCCTGGACCAGTCGCACGATTAAAATTACACAACCCGACGCGTGGGGTCTCAGAAGACCCCAAAATTTAAAAGCCTCTAAATTAAATATTTCCTATGCATACCTTTGATATATTTTTATTGTATTTTATTAAGATAGGAGTGTGCAATAAAATAAATAATTTAAATCAACTCAGTTTTGTTAAACTATTAATATTAGGACTTCAGAGCAGAAGGAACAAAAATTTGTCTTATTTAGTGTACAATTTATTATATAGCATATATATATACAGGTTGAAAAAGAACCTCCTAGCTTTATTGAAAATCCTGAACCAGTATCACTTACTGAACACTTCTTTTTTGTTTTTAATTTTTTTTTCGGTGGCGGGATTTTTTTTTCCTAAACGTAGACACCACTCGGGCGCACCCCCCGAGCGCTACCTGCACCCCTCGCGTGCCTTGTGTAGGAGTAATGTCTACGTTTAGGCAAAAAATGAACTTTTCCGACTATTCCCATTGAAAAAAAAAATGTTTTTTCATAAATGTGTTCTTTGAGTTATACTGGTTCAGGATTTTGAATATAGCTAGGAGGTTCTTTTTCATAAATCAAACAAAAACAATCACATAAAATATGACAACACGTCTGTTGTGAACTAGCGCTGAGCATATAAGTTACTCTATGCGCTGAGCGCAAACTGATGTCATCCGTGCCTTCGCAAATCATATTTAGGAAGGTAGAAAAAAAATTGGACTTATGGAATTGTTTGAATATACCAAAAATCTTGTTTATCTAATCCTCGGGCTTTCAAAAACCCCACGCGACGGGTCCAGGGTTAAGTTAGAGAAAGAAGATTTTTCACTGAAGACATGGCTGTACGGACATAGTTTTCTTTGCCTTTCCCGAAAGGGATAAATTAAAAAAAATTGCTGTCAATGTCAGAAAAAATATAAAAATACCAAAGAGAATGTAATCACTGCGTTTTAAAAATACGCAAAACTGGCCAAACTTGTTAAAACTTCAACAAATTAAGCAATTTATGAAATAAAAATGCGTTATAAGTGTGTATATGTGATCAGTTTCATCTGCGTAATTCCAGCAGGCGTATTCAGGAGCGTTCGACTATTTTCCGTTCGACTATTTTCCGAATTCGACTCGAGTCGAAGACGAGTCGAATGCCACGGAAATCTTTATTCACAACGACGTTCGATTCGTCTTCGACTCGTTTCCGTCTTCGGAAACTATGTGACATAGATAACACGTTTATGCAAGCATTTACGGAGATAATAGATTTGATTGAACGAATAACTGAGTGAATGAAAAATTATAACATTTATAAAATATCATTTTATTTCTTTAATTTAATTCTTAGATGAATTTCTGGCCTAGAGAAAATATAGTTTTACTTTTTAAATGGTTTTTAACCATAGTAACCTTAATAATTCTTCATTATAAAAACTTGTTTTAAAATTTACGAAATGTCTTTGTAAACGAGATGTAAAGTGTCAAGATCTTGCTTTGCTTTGTTGTGGCGGTTTATTTTGTGTTTTCTTGAAACTAACTTGAAACGTACAACATACTGATTCCCGTAGGAATTTGGGAAATTTTACAGTTCATGTACTATTCCGACGTCGCTATATTAATTGGACATTTCATCAAAATCCGTCCGAGAGTTTTAGCGTGAAGAAGGAACAAACATCCATCCATACTTACAAGCTTTCGTATCTAAAATATTAGTAGGATACTTATGTGTTTTTAATCTGTTTAAGATGGTGTGTTGAAGCTACAATATGAAGCTACAATAGGGTTTAATAATTTAGCTTCTAGGTACTCACTGTTCCACTACTTAACTATTGTTATTAATGAGAAATGAGTATTCAATGTTTGTAAGAATACCTAACTACTGTTGTAAATAAACCCAAGCGATTTAAATAAACTGTGTATTATAATATGTTCAGTTTTATTCAAGATTTTTTTTAATAAGTAACAATACAATTATATACTTGCAATAAGTACTATCACAGAAAAAAAAGGTTTGCATCGCAAGTGAACAATAAAGTATGCTAAACTACTTAAAAATAGACACAGTCAATCTTCATAAGTAAATGTTCTTAATGGGGATAAGCAGAGCATTCAGTAGGTACTAGCATAAGTGCTCTCAGAACCATTTACCTCGAGAGTTAAGAAATAAGTATTATGAGCATTTTACATGTCATGTTTGTGATTTTTGCCCAGTCAGCCCAATAACTATGGAGTGATTTCAATTTATTTGTAAAACAACGCCAAGGCCTTTTAATACTCCAAACACCTTTCGATGCAGTTTATGGACTTCATGTGCATTTTATTAAATTTTTCTTCAGGACTGTTCATGTCAGCCTGCGAAATCGGGGTCATCAGGCTAGGTTGGGTAGCCTGAATACTCTGAAAATAGTCAAAAATTTGGATATTAGTACATATATCTAGTTATTTTATTTCTATGAAGGTAATTTAAATATAAAGTTAATTATAAGCAACTAGCTTTCCGCCCGCGGCTCCGCCTATAGGTTATATCGTGCCCAACTGTGGGATAAGATGTAGCCTATGTCCTTTCCCAGGCTCTAATCTATCTCTGTACCAAATTTCATCAAAATCGGTTCAACAGTTTAGGCGTGAAAGACGACAGACAGATAGACAGACAGAGTTACTTTCGCATTTATAATATTAATAAGTAAGGATAAAGAATTACACAGATAAGCAAATCTTATTTTTAACAAAACATTTCCTACTTGATAGTGAATGCTATGAAATCACATCCACATCCTCATAACTTCTGGCGCATTCAGTGCCTGAGTTGTTTGCGTTATTGATGTAGACATTGATGCCTGGCCCTTTGTTACAAAATTTCTGTTAACTATCTTGTGCCAGAAAGTGCAAGGCTGTAAAAAAAATTAGAGCTATTTGTAACAAGATCTTACCACAATTTTTGTTTAATAATGAGTCTCCGATGCCTCTGTATCTTGTGAAAATAAAGGCAAGAATCTGTATTTTAAATTACACCTTACTTACTTTGAATTCCACGGGAATGGCTAATATCTTGGTGGTTGGTGGATAATATGTTTACAAATTACTCAACAAAGTGAGATATTCGCAAGGAAGCGACTTTTAAATGATATATGTTTTGAAAATTGGTATCTTGAAAAGTATTAGAAAAATCCCTTATCTCCATGTTGGAAGACATTGTCTCCGGTCCTTGTTTTGCTCTTTCTTTATTTCTCACTCGGATTGTAACGTAAAACTGAATTTTAACTTGATTCTAGCACAAAATGTTTATTTACATGTGTAAGTCGAATGCTCAGAAGCAATCGTGAACTTTTCCGAATTTGGATCCGAATTAGAATGTCAAATTTGACATTCGGATCGAGCCGAACGCTGCAGAATACGGTGAGTCGAAGGCATTCGAAAACGGATCGAATTTCGATCCGTTCTCGATAGTCGAACGCTCCTGAATACCCCTGCTGATCCCTGGAGTAACTATATCCATTCACTATAATAAAATATATACGTTCCATAAATTACACACATGAGACGAGATTTATATTTTGTAAGTTTGTTCTACCTTAGGTACTTTATTTAGATTACTTTATTATTTACCAGGTCTCTTTGTTTGAATTAGAATGTTCAGCCTTTGAATTTATTATGCAATGACAGGTAGCCCTAATAAAAAACTAACTAATCTTAATTGTTACAGACGTAAGCAAAATGCACGGATCTCGTAGAGTAATAATATTCTGCGTCTTAACAACTATTCTTCCAACATTACTTATTGTATTGCCACTGTATCTGAGGAATATTAGATATGCTGATGTTATGTACAAAATATCAGAATCGGATATAATTCAGATTCATAAAGGCCAGTCTTCCATATTTTGTCAGAAACATTCCTTAAAAATGAATACAACTTTTAATGCATTCCAAATGAGAGGTACTCCGGAATTATCAGATAAGAGAAGACACATAAGACTAAAAAAATCAATGACTTTACCTGATGACACCCTTGAGTATTGGGGATTTTACCTTTTTAAAGGTGCCACAGTTGAATTAAAAGCTTGCTCCAGATATGCAGGCTCTAAGATTCTAGTTGTAAGGGGAGAAAAAATACTAAACACCTGTGGTATATTAGATGGAGACAAATATAAAAAAGACCCACCGATAGTCCAAAACCAGGGTCATGTTATAGTAACTTTAGAAAACCCTGTAGAAAAGGAAGTTAAACCAGTGTTATTGTTTAATGTTGATGATAATATGGTAGAAGATACAGAGAATAATACTTTGCAAGTTCTGAATGACTTGGAAAAATCTGATCATCAAAACTTAACTGAGGATATTTTCATTACTAGCCCTTTAGTAAGTGACATTACAAATGGGACAAAACGAAAATTTAGGAGAGATACAAGAAAAAATCCTCTACACAACCCAAACACCATCTTAGATGCTGGAGTGAATCATGGCGGAAATGCTATGAACAGCACTACAAAATCTCTTCAAGATGTCTCCAGCTTCGAAAACAGCTTGCACATTTGTTACCATGACAATATGTTGATGAACAACTACTTTCCTCATTCAGTACAATGTAATAGTACAGATTACTTAGAAAAGACAACTACTTTAAAGGTTACTCATAATGTCTCAGTAGACGGGTATTATTATTACATATTCTACAGTGATAACGATATTGTAAGAAATGATATTCATGTTATTTTTGATATTTACAAACCAACATTCCAATATATTAATATGGATCCATCCAAAACATGTTTGAATAAAACTGAATGTCAATTTGATGTAGGATTTTTAAGTGACGAACTAGTCATTGTAGAAATACCTACAAAAGATGGTTTAAGCAATGATGATGAAGACTCTATTCTCATTTCTGTCTGTGAACCTCGGATGTCTGTTTATATTATTTTCCCTATAACTGTGCTCCTAATGATACTCATTTTTTCATTTTTATGATATTTGGCTAAAATACTTTTGTATTTCATGTTAATCAGAATTAACTTTATTAGAAGTGTGATATTAATTTATTAAGTGACTTGATTTATATTTCTAAGCAAAATTAGGAATAAATAGTTACAAAGAAAGTTTTACTTATTTGTGAGATTAAATGTTGTCTTGTATGTAAGTAGGCTTGTTGTATATAGGACTAGTCTATGTAGTGTCCTAAATGCAATAATGTTATCATTTGTTTCAATCTCGAATATTTATGGAATCAATTATTCGACTAGCTACTTAGCGTAGTAATTAGAGGACAATGCAATGTTACAAATCATAATATATTTTTATTGAGAACATAAATAAGTTTTTTGTCTCCTTATTTGCATGCCCAGCCTCAGCCACTACCACCGCTCGGTCGACTCTGCCTGCTCCTAGCCGCACGCGGCTTGCCAGCGCCACGCTCCTCCTCCGTGCCTCCGCGGTATTGAATTATACTAGGGCCAGGGGTAGGGCAGACAAGACTACGTAGAGTCTGGGTACTCTGATTCGATTCTGTCACACACTTCGTGACTCTAACCAATACTTTTTTGTCTTCGAATTTTCTAATTATTTTAAGTTTTTAAACCGATTTTTTCAATGTTTAATTTTTTTTAAACTATAGTCTGTGGCTGTATGAACATTGACATTAGTTGGACCTTGAAAAACAGTAAAAAAATCGATAGGACTACCGATAGCCAATAGTTTGCGATACTATTGATAATAGACCAAACTATCGACACTATTGAATTCTAATAGTATCGATAGTCGATACTATTGAGATTGAGCGATAGGGTAAGAAATAGCGAGATTCAAGAGCCTTGTGATATGAAAGAAGATATAGTGACGAGGATAGAGAAAGGAATGTTGCGGTGGTTCGGACATGTAGAAAGAATGAATGAAAGAAGATTGACGAAAGAAATATACAGTGCGAATTTAGTTGAAAGGGTCGAAAGAGGGCACCCTACTTAGACCAAATTGGTGATTTACTGAGAAAAGGCCATATTAGGAGTACCCGAATCCGAAGAGCATGTATGTAGAGGAAGAGAAAGAGGTTTGTTTGGATCGTAGCAAGTGGCAATCTGTGGTCTCTGCTTACCCCAATGCAATGGGACAAAGGCGTGAGCTTATGTAAGTATGTATCGGTTCTATTAGATACTATTGAATTCTAATACTATCGATACTATTGGAATTCAATTTGGTCTGTCATCAATAGTATCGCAAACTATTGCCTATAGATACTATCGATATTCTTACTGTTTTTCAAGGTTACGATGGTATCGATAGACTATTTTTTTATCTATATAAATAAAAATGAATTGTTGTTCGTTAGTCTGATTAAAACTCGAGAACGGCTGGGCCGATTTGGCTAATTTTAGTCTTGAAATATTCGTGAAAGTCCAGGGAAGGTTTAAAAGGTGAGAAAATATGGAAAAAAGGCGTAACGAAGTTGGCCGGGACAGCTAGTTATGATTAAAAATGGGTTCGCTCTTGACCACAATCTAGCTTAGGGCAAAGATGTGGTCGAGGATATAGCGAGCTCACCCAGAAGAAGCCTAAGAAGCTGCAGTGACGTCACTACAGCTGAGCCACACCTGTATCTTGAAGATGGAACCATGTAGCGGAGATCAGCAGGGGTATTCAGGAGCGTTCGACTATCGAGAACGGATCGAAATTCGATCCGTTTTCGAATGCCTTCGACTCACCGTATTCTGCAGCGTTCGGCTCGATCCGAATGTCAAATTTGACATTCTAATTCGGATCCAAATTCGGAAAAGTTCACGATTGCTTCTGAGCATTCGACTTACACATGTAAATAAACATTTTGTGCTAGAATCAAGTTAAAATTCAGTTTTACGTTACAATCCGAGTGAGAAATAAAGAAAGAGCAAAACAAGGACCGGAGACAATGTCTTCCAACATGGAGATAAGGGATTTTTCTAATACTTTTCAAGATACCAATTTTCAAAACATATATCATTTAAAAGTCGCTTCCTTGCGAATATCTCACTTTGTTGAGTAATTTGTAAACATATTATCCACCAACCACCAAGATATTAGCCATTCCCGTGGAATTCAAAGTAAGTAAGGTGTAATTTAAAATACAGATTCTTGCCTTTATTTTCACAAGATACAGAGGCATCGGAGACTCATTATTAAACAAAAATTGTGGTAAGATCTTGTTAGAAATAGCTCTAATTTTTTTTACAGCCTTGCACTTTCTGGCACAAGATAGTTAACAGAAATTTTGTAACAAAGGGCCAGGCATCAATGTCTACATCAATAACGCAAACAACTCAGGCACTGAATGCGCCAGAAGTTATGAGGATGTGGATGTGATTTCATAGCATTCACTATCAAGTAGGAAATGTTTTGTTAAAAATAAGATTTGCTTATCTGTGTAATTCTTTATCCTTACTTAATAATATTATAAATGCGAAAGTAACTCTGTCTGTCTATCTGTCTGTCGTCTTTCACGCCTAAACTGTTGAACCGATTTTGATGAAATTTGGTACAGAGATAGATTAGAGCCTGGGAAAGGACATAGGCTACATCTTATCCCACAGTTGGGCACGATATAACCTATAGGCGGAGCCGCGGGCGGAAAGCCAGTTGCTTATAATTAACTTTATATTTAAATTGCCTTCATAGAAATAAAATAACTAGATATATGTACTAATATCCAAATTTTTGACTATTTTCAGAGTATTCAGGCTACCCAACCTAGCCTGATGACCCCGATTTCGCAGGCTGACATGAACAGTCCTGAAGAAAAATTTAATAAAATGCACATGAAGTCCATAAACTGCATCGAAAGGTGTTTGGAGTATTAAAAGGCCTTGGCGTTGTTTTACAAATAAATTGAAATCACTCCATAGTTATTGGGCTGACTGGGCAAAAATCACAAACATGACATGTAAAATGCTCATAATACTTATTTCTTAACTCTCGAGGTAAATGGTTCTGAGAGCACTTATGCTAGTACCTACTGAATGCTCTGCTTATCCCCATTAAGAACATTTACTTATGAAGATTGACTGTGTCTATTTTTAAGTAGTTTAGCATACTTTATTGTTCACTTGCGATGCAAACCTTTTTTTCTGTGATAGTACTTATTGCAAGTATATAATTGTATTGTTACCTATTTAAAAAAATCTTGAATAAAACTGAACATATTATAATACACAGTTTATTTAAATCGCTTGGGTTTATTTACAACAGTAGTTAGGTATTCTTACAAACATTGAATACTCATTTCTCATTAATAACAATAGTTAAGTAGTGGAACAGTGAGTACCTAGAAGCTAAATTATTAAACCCTATTGTAGTTTCATATTGTAGCTTCAACACACCATCTTAAACAGATTAAAAACACATAAGTATCCTACTAATATTTTAGATACGAAAGCTTGTAAGTATGGATGGATGTTTGTTCCTTCTTCACGCTAAAACTCTCGGACGGATTTTGATGAAATGTCCAATTAATATAGCGACGTCGGAATAGTACATAAACTGTAAAATTTCCCAAATTCCTACGGGAATCAGTATGTTGTACGTTTCAAGTTAGTTTCAAGAAAACACAAAATAAACCGCCACAACAAAGCAAAGCAAGATCTTGACACTTTACATCTCGTTTACAAAGACATTTCGTAAATTTTAAAACAAGTTTTTATAATGAAGAATTATTAAGGTTACTATGGTTAAAAACCATTTAAAAAGTAAAACTATATTTTCTCTAGGCCAGAAATTCATCTAAGAATTAAATTAAAGAAATAAAATGATATTTTATAAATGTTATAATTTTTCATTCACTCAGTTATTCGTTCAATCAAATCTATTATCTCCGTAAATCTTTGAGTATGTAGTATTTGTTTATATGGAGGCGCAATATTTGACATATACATACTTATGAAGCGTGGCCGGCCGCCATTTTTGTTAAGTTTGTTTACATTTCACTCGTGAGTACTTCAGCTGTCAAGTGAATAGCAACATTAGTGAAAAATTGTGTTTTTTGTTGAGGAGAAGTTGTTTTGTGGTTTTGTATAGTGTCAGAACATTGGATGAGAAGGTAGCAAAATGGCTTCGTGCTCTGTAAAACAGTGCAGCTACAGGGCTAACAAAAATAGCAAGCAAACGACTGTGCATCAGTAAGTAACCGTTTTTTGTTGAAATACGCCTATTAAACCCAAAAATACTTCTAAAACATTTATTACTAAGATTATATTTTATAGTTTTCACGTTTTTTACACCCTAAATTACCTTTCTGGCTAACTTTACATAATATTTTCCATTACAAAAATTTCTATACAAATGACATTAGTGATGTAATAATAATGGCTATCGAATTTATATCGATGATTCTGTATTAGTTACAGAGCATATTTGTACGAGTGATCAGTTACAATATTTTTTTATATTAAATTGCGGTGGGACACATTAAGCTAAATAAGATAAGAAGCTGTTTTTAACTATCTATACTATCACTTTCTGTATTCAAGGTGTAAAGGGACAGTTTTGCTAAAAACTGAAATGACGAAATCAAATCATAGCTAAGATTTTATAGTTACCTACGTTTAGAAAATATATTAATTTAATTAATGTTATTCTGTATGATTATTTTACCTTAGAAATTTGTTTTTCTTTTAAACTACATTACCAAGTGAGAGGATTATTAGTATTAGTACGTATTTGGTTTGATTATGTTTTCAGGTTCCCAAAAAAAGAAGCATTGCGACGTAAGTGGTTTGACATAATTGGGAAAGATAATTTGAAACCTCATAAAGTACTCCACCTATGCTCTTTACATTTTGAGGAATCAGCATTTAATAAAACCTTGCAAATTGTAAGTATTTCTGTGCCTTCTGTTTCTTTTTTGGTAAGGAATCCATGAAATTCTTGAAAAAAAATCTCATACTGAGGCAATTTCTAGTTGCATGGAGAAGCTAAATATTTTTTTTTTACGTAGCATTTGCCCTTAGAGAAGTCTACAGTGGCATTTAGATGCACAGATCGATCGAACCCAGTCTGAAACCCTGTACCTTGTTCATACACAAGTAGAAAAGACAACTCTACAAAACCAGGGATACGGATCGGGCACCGGGTCACGCATTCTCACCATACACGAGGCTCAAGGGTTGACGTACGAAAAGGTGGTGATCGTGCGTACTACAACGACCAGGCAGGAGCTACACGACAGTATCCCACATGCTGTAGTTGCCATATCGCGTCATACCGCCAGTTGCAAATATTATGCGGATGATGGTAACGATGCGATAGGCAGATTCATCCAAGAAGCAGAGACGGCAGGCAGGAGAAAAGTGGTCAATTACAACCTCAAAATGGCGATCAAAAGTCGAGACACAGCCATCATAGATGCCTTGAGGTCTGAATGCAACAGCGAAGAACCGTCACTCGTTTAAATATATATTATATACATTATGTATTCATATATTTATTATACTTATTTATAAATTGTAAACCTCTATGGAAAGTATTGTATTATAGTTAAAAATCAAGTATTAACAAGAAAATTTAATCTAGACAAAGGCACGGACATAAAGTCTGTGGATGCTAATAGTAACACAACTAATATTTATATATTATATATATATAAATATTAGTTATATATATATATATATATATGTTTTATATATATGTAAATATTAGTTATATATATATATTTTTGTATTTCCACCCGTTCCTTGGGAAAAGTTGTTCAGTTTAGAAGGCGAATTCACATCCTTAAGTCACAGAATAAATAATAGCTTAAGTTTTGCTTACTAATTTTATAAGTCACCAAAAAATACTTGCTGCCTGCAATGCTAGCTTAAATTGACACTAACACACTCTTTAACCTCCTTACTCTGTCTGTTTTTTCGAGGAGATTGATAACCTCGACGATCACATGTTGGTTTATTCGCAAGCTTTTGCGTATCTTTTAATAATATTGACAACAGATTTCACTTTTATAAATAGATTTTTTCAATAGCGTGCATGAGTGTCATTTTTGTATTAAGCATTTCTTCGGGTACTATTGAACGACACGAAATATCAGGTTCGCAAAAGTTCATATCCGAGATCTTGAATTTTAGGTTGGGTGAAACGTCACGCTCCGCGTCGCTCTACGTAGAGCTTGGCCTTCGGCCTCACCATATACGCAGTTTTCCTCGGCCTGCTGCCTCGCCTCGCTCTTAGAGTGAACCTTTTATGGCGGTCATCATGGAATTGAGAGGGTGGTCGCTCTGGGCTTAGCCCTGCGCGAGCTCGGTCTTCGGTCTCGTGTCACGATTTTGTATGGCGGCTTTTATTTTAAAAAAAAATCTTTTATATGATCATTGTACAAAATTATAAACTCTGGGTACTTTGTGAACTGGACTTATTTTTCCCATTGACAAATTGTAAATAAATGTAAATAAATGCTGTGATTTTGTTTATTTTTCAATTATCATAAAGTAACCGTACTCTGTACCACCTATCGATACTTTGAACAAGTAGCGATATTTTGATACCCTAGCAAGTGCTTACTACAGGCACGCATATTTTTGTGAAATTTCCTGTCCTTTTACTCTTTAGTCATTGCCGTAAATGCTTGCATAAACGTGTTATCTATGTCACATAGTTTCCGAAGACGGAAACGAGTCGAAGACGAATCGAACGTCGTTGTGAATAAAGATTTCCGTGGCATTCGACTCGTCTTCGACTCGAGTCGAATTCGGAAAATAGTCGAACGGAAAATAGTCAAACGCTCCTGAATACGCCTGTGACTACGTAGATAATTTCTCGTGAATTTCTCGGGACAAACGCCAAAATAAGAAAACTATCCGGTCATGCGTTCAAAAGATATAAGAGATTCGTTGGGGCCCAGCTGCAGTGACGCGTCACTACAGCTGAGCCACTTGGATCTCGAAAACGGGATGACGTAGGGGAAATCTGCTTGCGTAGATAATTTCTCGAGAATTTCTCGAGTAAGTATAATCATAGAAAAAACTGAGTTTCTCGGTGTCCCGTTCTAGAGAAAAAAGACTTTATTTAATTTTCATAGAAAAGTACACTCGCGATTAAAAGTGAAATGAAGAAAATTTAATTCCAGTAATATGATAATAAATAAATACACTAAAGCAAACAGAGCCGTCTGTCATGGTTTACAACAAGTCCTCTTTCGTTAGAATCGTGTAGGTATAATAAATACAATCAATGGTCAGCTCTAAACTATAATAGTTTTATTAAATATAGTAAGCCCAAATGTTACTGTTCCCATAAGGGTATTTAATGTCAGTTATCATAGTCCTTCCGAGAAAAGCATATCCTGGAATGACTGGTTCATCCTGGGTTTGACCAAAAATTTCTACCTAACTTTTCAGTCAAACGTCGAAAGTAAAATAATCTGTTTTGGGCTTTGCCTAGTCAATCCTAGAAGCGACTTGCAGACTCGGTCAAACGTCGATCTTATGGACTCCCGCAACTCAGGCTACCACACGCGTGCACTCTGTGCTATTGTAATAAGAGCGGTTTGCAATGAAAATGGAGGAACTTGACGACCAGTTTGTTCGGTGGTAGTAGCCCTGCCTCTTGATCGGCGGGTCTTGGGTTTGATTCCCAGTCGGGGCAAATATTTGTGTAAAAAGCAAATGTTTGTTCTCGGGTCATGAGTGTTTGTTTTTGTCTTTATGTGTTCCGAGGGACCAACGACACAAGGGAAAACCTTAATGTGGGCAATGAGTGTTGAGTGTGTAACGTTTATTGATGCGCTGGCATCTGTACATAAATAAATTCAATTCAATACTTTGAAAATTGGCGTCCGTAAAATCGTAGTTTTGCGAATGTCTGATAATCGAAATTAAAATATAGAATGGCGTAGTCCCCAATATCAAGTAAGGAAACCAGATTATAATACCTACGCCAGAGCATCGTCCATTGATGAACAGGGTGCACCACTAGCAGGCAGGACAGGATGAAGATTTTAGAGCACAACGATGTTTGGAGGGGAGCACACACCCCTGAGTATAATAATATTATTTGTATTATCTAAAAGACAAGACTATGAAATAACTTTGAAGTCCATCAATAAATTTAGTAATAAGGTTTTTTTTATCTGTAAAGAAATTTATTAATGTTTGTCTTATGTATGACCAATAATGTCGCCCAAGGACTTTTTTAAGGCATACGACGGGCCCGTGAAATAGACAAATGTATTTTAATAATGTGATGTGATATGACACCGACCGACAAATCCAAGATATTTCTTATTTCAATTTTTTTTTCGTGAAAATTAAAAAACAGAAAATTTGTACTTAGATTTGTTTTCTTTTTGAACCAAAACAATAAATAAGTATAAGTTCATAACTACGTTGATACAAAAATTAAATATAACTTTAAGTTTTTTTTGCTGACTGTACTCTTTGAAGTATTTAAAAATGCTCTTAAATCCTTATTAAACACGTTTATTATGACATGATATCAATTTTTCCCAATTCAGTGGCACTTTACCTAGATCACTGTGTTGGATATTCGGCACTAAATGCTTTCAAGCTCGAGTTCCAGGTGGCGCTGCCAGAATTACATTTTAACAAATTAATTTTACATTGAATTATATTTTACTCATTAATTACCTCAGGCAGCTAACGTTTTACAGTTTTTCACATACTGAGGGGGTAAGGAGAATATAACGTACCATTCAGATTATAGATTTGTATTATAGTTATTGCCAACAACGACACATTTCTTATATAGTGCCTGACAAATAATTCATAGCAAAGGAAAAAAAGATGCGGTTGCGAGTTTGGCAGGCGTTATGCATTTAATTTTCAACTTTCATTTATTTCGTTTCTGGCTAATTATAATTATTATAATTAGCTTATAATTATTCATGAAAGTATGGGAATAGGTCTTTCGATTGGAGTTCACCGAGCGTTCTAATACCTCATGGTTACCTACTGAGATCTCGATAGGCCCCACTTCTGACTCTTTGTGCCCTAAAGTGATAAATACTTGCTGAATATCGCCCATTGAAATCTTACGCAACTTGTTGGAACTCAGAGTACCTGCTGTCAAAAACGAGCTTCTAAAACGCTGTAGTTTAGAAAACGTGTTGCTGGGCAGACGTCATTCCAGCAGCGCCCTAAACTTTTTTGAATATCCCCGAAAATACTTACTTTTTTCATCTATTACCACTTTTTCCTGGACCGTAAAACTTATGAGTAAATGACTATCTAGGCAGGTCTTCGATACTTACTATAGCTGCAGAGTTCCAGCTGTGGCTCTGCTGAACTGACGTCAGCCTGGCAGCGCCCCAAACTTTGTCATTTATCTCGGAAACCACCTTCCCTGGCAATTTTTCATAAAATAAAAAATGCATGACTATTAGATGCAATAATCCATTTCAAAATCGGTGATGGTGGCGCTGCTAGAATTATGGACACGGCGCAATGCACGATTCGTCATAGATTGCCTCTGGAGGAAGGAAGGTTGTAAACAAGTGCAGCAATGTATGACCAGTTGTATTCGTTCAATGGAAATCGACGACAACATCGCTTAGCTCCCCTAGGCTTGATTCATTTTATTATTAATTCAATATGCGTATCGGTATCGGTATCAGTATCGTCGATATTTTTTAAGAGTTTTGGTGTCGTATCGGCAAAAAGGCGTAATCGAGGCATCCCTAACCATAAACAGCATTGCGCCGAATACGAATTACGATGGACTGCCAGGAAAATCCTTGACTGCGCCACGCCGTCATAAGAATAATGCGCTGACTTCCCTTCCCCTGCGTAACAGTTTTTCTGTAGAATGACTATTCAAGACTCAGGTTATATGAGCCCCGAAAGACACAGGCAGGGAATTTCATTCCTTAGCGTTGGTGCGCATATATGTATATGAGAAGCGCTCAGTACGGATCCGAGGAATCTCGACAAGGTAGGTAAGGGTGGTACCCATCGGTGTGTCTGAAAGGGGCAGGCGGAATGAGTTTGTGTCGCTCCCCGATTATTAATCACCACCACTTCAAAGTGGCCCGCAGAATTAAGATGCGCAATTAGACTAGGTACCTGAAAGATTTAGGACTCAATTCCAAGAAAAACGTATGCGAAGTCGAAGTTATTTATACACACGGCAGCACATTAGGCTATACATATTGACCTTGACGTCGCCCTTATCTCGCACGTAATAGCGGCGACCTTCGTAATGCAAATGGATAATCTGACGCGCTGCTGTATGTACTACAAAAACATTCTAACTTTTGCTAATCCATATCGTTCAGGGTCTGACCTATTTTCTAATAAAATCAAATCATATGAAATCTAGCTTTCCGCCCGCGGCTCCACCCGCGTGGACTACAAGTTATATCGAGCCCAACTGTGAGATAAAATATAGCCTATGTCCTTTCCCAGGCTCTAATCTATCTCTGTATTAAAATCGTTTCAGTAGTTTAGGCGTGAAAGACGGACAGACAGACAGACAAGAGTTCGCATTTATAATATTAGTAAGGAAGTAAGGATTTTGAAATACTACATACTCAAAGATTTTGACCTACCTGTTGTCATTTTTGATTTTTTAAATCTTTTTTTATTTCTTATAGATCTTTTTTAGAACGTATATAAACGGTCTTTGCAACCTCAAGCTGCGCCACTGTGAGATCTTCTCATTTGCAGATGATACGGCCCTCGTGTTCAGTGGGGACACTTAGGAGGCTTTTCACGATGTATAAGTTGGCTTTAACATTGTATCATCATGGCTACTAACAAATTTTCTCTCCCTTAATACTGAAAAGACGAAATACATCGTCTTTAGTATCCGCTCTATGACACCCGACACCCCCTCCCTCTACTCTCTCACAGCTCACACGCATCAGGATAACATCTGTTCATGTAACTGTCCAAAACTAGAAAGAATCGAACATACAAAATACCTTGGCGTTATAATCGATAGTAAGCTCACATTCACACCCCACATAAATCTGATGTCCACCCGGATCCGCAAATTGATATTTGTGTTCAAAAATCTCCGCCACATTGCCGACCCGATTTAAAAAGAGTATACTATGCCCTATGTCAATTCCTGATCAATTATTGTATAACATCCTGGGGAGGTGCATCCGCATCACACCTCACAAAAATAGAAAGAGCCCAACGGGCGCTGCTCAAAGTTGCCACATTCAAGCCCCGCTTTTTTCCTACGTATGACCTATATCAGTACTGTGAGGTTTTAACTGTGACAACTATTTATACTGACTTGTATCCTAAAACAACATCAGTCATCCTCATACTACCAGTGCTCGAGTGTAATTAGAATAAACCGATTAGTATTACAAACCTCTTCTTTTCGAACTGCTTTTATTAATCGTTTCTTCTGCTTCCTAGGTCCTTACCTATATAGTAAGGAGCGAACCCATTCTTAATAATAAATAAAAAAAAGCTGACTCTTATAGCACAGGTTTAACCTATTTTAAGTGTCAGCTGTCCTCTCTGTGTTTCCCAACAGCCGTATTGTAAAATGGAACTATTTCTAAAGATACTTGTATAGTCTGGCTTTTTTTAAATAAATAAATATATTTGTTGTTGTATTGACATAGGTTTCATTTATACTGTAGGAGCAATCCTAACCCGTTGTATGGGCGTTCAACAATATTTATTTATTAAATTAGATCAGCTAGTTTATATATGAATAAACCATAAATCCACCAAAATTTATGGCCGCGAGTGTTAAAAATAATAAAAAGAAACCTGCCGTTCAGGTGGCGAAATTGAGAACTATCCGGCTACTTTGACTGGTAGCGCCACCGCCAACTGAATTTTCAGTTGCAGGTAGTTTGCAACTTTACATTCGGTTGGCAGTGGCGCTGCTGTTCGGGGTGGTTGTTAGCAAGTATATGAAAATTAAATAGTGCTCAATTTCGCCACCTGAATAAATAAAATGTCCTCCATTCCATCGACACACAAATCATTTAGATTTTTTTAAATATGGTTTCTGTTACATACATGGATTTTGGTTAAGACATATATTATAACTGTAAATAAACCTATTTTTCAGCAAAAAAACTGTCACAATTTTTGCAGTAAAAAACATACTTTTTGCGCGCATTTTTTTTTCTGTAACTTCCGGTCCGCTTTGAAGGTGGATTCGTAAATATAGGTTCTTAGATTTACTGAAAAAGATCATTTACAAAAAAAAGTGACTGTTATAGATTTATTTCCGAGATTATAGGATTGCTCTTACAGTATACCTAAATGTTTTTGGGGATGCTGATTTCGAAAATTACATCTATTTTTATTTTAAAAACCAAGATGGCAGACACGTTTTTGAAAATATAAATAGATTTTTAGGTAAATAGGGGCTTGATTATTGGGTAGGGCCGTAGGTAAATAGCGAAAACTCCATAACTTAACGTTTACAGAGAAAAAAGAATTATTTGTAGCCGATAATAGTTATGATTAGATTCAACTATTTAAGTATTTGCTAAGCTGTCCCTTACACTCATGTGTGTCCATAATTCTGGCAGCGCCATCATCACCGATTTTGAAATGGATTAGGTATTGTATCTTATAGTCATACATTTTTCATTCTATGAAAAATTGCTGAGAAATTGCCAGAGTAGGTTGTTTCCGGGATAAATGACAAAGTTTGGGGTGCTGCTGGGCTGACGTTAGTTCAGCAGCGCCACAGCTAGAACTCTGTAGTTAAATATCGAAGACCTGTCTAGATAGTCATTTACTCAAGAGTTTTACAGTCTAGGGCAGGGGTTCCCAAACTTTTTCAGACCGCGGCGCACTTCCAAGTTCAGAATTTTGTCCCAGCGCCCTAATCTAGCTAGCTATTCGAAATAGATAGGTACAGTTGAAAGAAATAGGTACAATGATACTAGTTAGGTAAAAAGGAACAAAAATTTAAATAGTAACAATTTGAAGCTGAGTTTTTCATTTATTTTATTTATTAGAATAACTGTTACACATCCTAACAAAGGATAGGCGTGAATCTTGTTTATGAAACGTATAATTTTACAATTAAATACAAATTACCAAAATTATTGCGTTCGTCATCTAAAATGTCTCGTCGAATCGTCATTTCTTTTGTAATCTGTCAAGTCTTAGTCGAAAACTACAGATAGGCACGAAGGAGTCGAATATGGGGATAGATCTTCGATTGGAGTTGACCGAGCGATCTAATACCTCATGGTTACTGTGATCTCGATGTGCCCCGTTTCTCACTTCTTTGTGCTCTAAAGTGATAAATACTTGCAGAATATCGCAAATTCCATATTTACTTGCAACTATGAGTACCTGCTGTCAGAAAATGAGCTGTATTCTGACAGCAGGTACGCAGGTAAAAAGCTGTAGTTTCGAAAACATGTTGGTGGCCTCACGTCATTCCAGCAGAGCCTAAAATTTTTTGAATATCTCCGCAAAATACTTACTTTTTCCATCTATTACCACTTTTCCCTAGACTAGACTGTAAAACTCATGAGTAAATGACTTTCTAGGCATGTCTTCGATATTTACTGTAACTACAGGGTTCTAGCTGTGGCGCTGCTGAACTAACGTCAGCCCAGCAGGGCCCCAAACTTTGTCATTTATCTCGGAGACCACCTACCCTGGCAACTTTTCAGCAATTTTTCATAGAATGAAAAATATATGACTATAAGGTATAATCCATTTCAAAATCGGTGGAGGCGCTGCCAGAATTATGGACACCACTCATGTCCCTGAAAAAGAAAAGAGGTCAGATTAAAGAAAAGGAGTCAAGTAGTCTCAGTGCGCATCTTAGCCCAGCTTAACTTAACATCACGAGTACCTATATCGATAATTATGTATAGGTACCTCCCAACTGCGTGTGATGGGTCTCGGCCCCAAATAATTTTCTTTCAAAAAGCATAAAATAAATGTATTGTCGATGTTAGATGTAGTCGGTTATATAGTTAGAAAGGTTTCCTAGACTACCGATTACATCTTTCTAAATTTCGATGAAGACTACTTCAAACTTTGATTATTTTCAGTTGTATGGGTCAGAATGGCTTATTGATTGTTTCCTAAGTGATTTAAACTATACTGAGTAAATGTGCGATAAATGTGCTATTATGTACTGCAGTTAAAGCAAAATGTACTTTAACGCAAGTTTAGAAGATAAATCTGAAAGTGAGCAGGGGTAAATTCTTTGATACAATATCATCGCTTGTATAAAAGTTATTTTTTTTTATCTGTTAGTACGTTTGTCGTACATTTATTAGCTTTTTTTGAACTAAGGTCTACAGTTTTAAGTTTACCCGCCATCCTTACGAATGGTTGCTCACTTTCAGATTGTATTTTCTAAACTTGCGGTTAAGTACATTTTACTTTAATTGCAGTACATAATAGCACTTACTCAGTATAGCTTGAATCATTCTGACCCATACTTTCAATTTTGTACTTATCATTGGCTAGGTTTATAAATTTTGTGAAACATTTCATTAAATTATTTGTTAAATTAGCTATACCATTCGTATTTTAAGGTAGTACTTAGTTCCCATTTATTATACTAATGCAAAAAGGAACCTTAATTATCAACTTTGTCAAAAGTCACTAATACTTTGAACAAAATTTATTCGAAAAATATAAATAATTTGAAGTGAACATAAAAACCATGTAGAAAACAAATTTAAATGTAAAATGCAAAAAGCATGGGAATACAGGATACAATAAGGACCTGTCAAAAGAAAGTAACATAATTGAGGAAATTTTGATTTATTATTTCCACATAGTTGTGTCCAAAGTGCGTTTCAACAGGCTCAGTGGGTAGATCTTCTGCAAACAAAATTTATTCATTGAGTACAATACTAGAGAAATTAAGGTTCCGATCGGGAATGGAGTGCTACAATTTCATTATTAATAACAATACAACTAAGGTATTTCATTATATTTATTTACCGTAATACAAAAACAGTTACCATATTATGTACAACTGGAAAAAAGAGTTACAATACAATGTTTCCTTCTAGTACTTTTGTGATTGAAATAGCCTCTCCAGTACCCGATGAGACCCCTCTGCAAGCGGCAGAGGGGCCTGCGCGGAACGGGGGCCATCCGGCCGAGCCGGTCTTATTCCTAACTATGTATATTAAACTTATATTGATACGTCTATTATAGAATAATGCATTCATTAATTAAACTAAAACGAATATATCGGTCCAAATAAAATTAGTTCCAATAAAAATTCGGCACAGTGGTACTTAGGAGTCGTCTCCTAATACTCACACCTTATAAATATCGCAATAGAACGCAGGACACAAAGTATAAACCGGGAAAGCGCGGCGCCTTAGATAAGGTTGGCCACATCATTGGGCATTTCAGTGATGGTTGTATGGTAGAACTCTTCTATATCCTTCAGTGCTCTCTTGTCAGCTTCAGTCACAAAGTTAATGGCGATTCCCTTACGGCCGAAACGACCACCTCTTCCAATCCTGTAAACAGTATACAGAGATTAGTTTCAACGTTTTTATGAAGTTTCAAATATTTTGTGAAAGTAGCTATAGCCCATTGACATATGGTACGCCCATTAATATAGCTTACCGATGGATGTAGTTTTCGCGGTTAGTAGGCAGATCATAGTTGATGACGCAGGAGACTTGCTGCACGTCGATGCCGCGGGCCAGCAGGTCGGTGGTGATGAGCACGCGCGACGAGCCGGTGCGGAACTGGCGCATGATCACCTCGCGCTCGCGCTGGTCCATGTCGCCGTGCATGGCGGACACGGTGAAATCGCGCTGATGCATAGATTCAGTCAGCCAATCTACCTGTAAAACGAAACAATGCTTTGTTGAAGAGTTATTGGAATAAGCTATGGCATTGATGACTCATCTTTAAAAAATTCTGATGATGTCATCCATGAATGAAAAGTTTTTACATTGGTGTGAGGAACGACATGGCGATGTTGTCACAATTTAAAAGGGCAGTTTTCTGAATAATCTAAAACTAATTTCTGTGCTTGCACTCGTTATTGTTCTAATCTAAGCCAAAAATCAGATAGATAATTTGCAAGCAACAGATAAGTGGGCTTGTTTTAATTTCATAGAAATATAAAATATTAATAACCAGCTTACCGCTCGGGACTTCGTTCCCGTGTGAATTCGGGAAAATCATGTACCCTATGTTCATCACAGATAATGTAGGATTCTAATGGTGAAAGAATTTTTCAAATCGTTCCAGTAGTTTCAGAACCTATTCAATGCAAACAAACAAACAATCAAATCTTTCCTCTTTATAATATTAGTATAAATAACTAAAAAATTTTCAGTAGAAAGCTGTGCTATCTTAAAAAGTAAATTACCTTGCGGCGGGTGTTGCAGAAAATTACAGCCTGAGCGATGGAGAGAGTGTCGTACAAGTCACACAAAGTTTCCAGTTTCCACTCCTCCATCTCAATAGAGATGAAGAATTGCTTGATACCCTCCAGGGTAAGCTGAAATCAACAAGACAGTAACCTTGAGCATATCTTTACATTTGATATTAAATTATAAAATAAGTAAATAATAACACAACCAACTAAGATATCTAATACTTTTTTAATTGACCACAAGCTAGGTATATGACAATTATTGTTTGGTTTTTTTATCAATAGATCTTGTTTATTAATTCATTAACAAGATCATTTATTATTGAATGGTTTCCATAAAAAACAATAACATTTCATACTCAATTCTATGCCTACATCTAAGCCAATGTGTATACATCTACCTATCAATATTAGTCTTTGATGACTTGAAGATAAAGCAAATAATTAAAACAGGAGTTAATAATTAAAACTCTTCTAGTCTCTTTTCTGTAATATGGCCTTCCGTATTAAAGAAAAGAGACTCAAGTCTTGATCTATACTTAAGTATTTCTCATTCAAGATTGTCTCATTCTCTCACTATCAAAATGACATAGAAGACTGCTACTTAAGCATAGAGCAGAGTCTGAGACACATTCTGTGATACAGACCTAAGTAATTTATGAAATGCCTACCTCTTCCTTCTGCACAAGAATGCGCACGGGTTGCCTCATGAAGCATCTAGAGACTTCCAGCACATCATCAGGCATAGTAGCAGAGAGCAGAATAACCTGGACGTCTGCTGACAGCATCTTGAACACATCATGGATCTGATCCTTGAAACTGAAATCAAAATTATGTTCACATTAAACACTGAAACAAGACAATATTAAATTAATTTGCAACACTTTAGGGGGTAATTCTCCTTGTGAAACTAAACAAGTTCTTAAAAAAAATTCAACTTCCCATGCAAAGGCAAATCAGCTGATCTCACAAGTTGTATGGATGCAATTTTTTTTACATATTTCAATCTATGTTCCTTGGACAAAGTTATTCAGTTAAGTGGGTTGATATGTCACCTAATATATGAACTACAGAATGCAGCATTAGGGGGATTTATCAAATTTCAATACTTGTATGAAGCAAACAAACAACACTTGAAGACTGTTTAACCCGTTGCATGTTTGTTTACAGTGCGTGCGATACAAATCCTGCACACACAGGTGTGCAAGAATCGCGCGAAGGTTTAACATTGCTTGGACTAGTCATAAAACAATTGGTTAATTAACTGGTTGTTTTAGTTGTAAGACTCAAAAATTCTTAGTTTTATCATATTTTGTATGGAAAAGGCTTTGTATTGAAAAGTCCTCCAACATTGGTTAAGTAGTTATTTTCTCCTGTAAGACTCAAAATGAAGTTTATAACTCACCCTCTAGACAACATCTCATCAGCTTCATCCAGCACAAACAGCTTAATGGTGTTAGCACGCAGGGCACGACGGTTAATCATATCATACACACGGCCAGGAGTGCCCACCACTACGTGAACCCCACTCTCAAGCTGACGAATGTCCTCACGTACATTGGTGCCACCAATGCAGGCATGGCACTTAGCATTCAAATGATCACCAAGAGCAATTACCACCTGAAAGTTAAAGTAAAGATGTAAACAAGAACAAAAGCTCACGCATTTGTTCCACAGATCATGACTGCATTATGTAAAGTTTTTTTACTAATTTTAATTTTATGGTAAGGAGAAACTCCTTGAAAACATAAAAGTTCAAAGATAATACCTTTTGGATCTGCTGAGCCAGCTCTCTTGTGGGTGCTAGAATAAGGGCTTGGCATTCACGAATACTAGTGTCAATTTGTTGAAGAATTGAGATAGAGAAAGTAGCAGTCTTGCCAGTACCAGACTGTGCTTGAGCTATAACATCGCGACCCTGAATGCAGGGCATAATAGCGCGTTGCTGAATCGCTGACGGTTTTTCAAAACCGTATGCATAGATTCCCCTCAACAATTCTTCTTTTAGATTCATGTCATCAAAGCTTTCCACGACTTGATGCCAGTTTGTGTCCAGAGCTCCTTGTGGCTCCATGCCCGGAGGTCCGTCATAGTTGCTTTGATCCTTAGATGGCCCATTTTTGGAATCCTCCGGCCAATCTTCTGATCTGTTGACAAAAATTGACATACCTATTGAGTACGGCTCTGAAAATAGTAATAAATAAGGGCGGGTTCGTGAGAAAATCATTAAAATTGCTAGTGGCGCCTACTGTCAAATTTGGCATTTTTTAACTGCAAAACGCTCAAAACATCGAATTTTATGAACATTGCATACTGTAACAAAAAATGCGACGGGGTTCTGTAAATAACATCATTTTAACAAGCAAAAAATATACCACTGAACATAACACGTGCATTTCGCCGAACATTAGTAATGTTCTGCCAGCGCCATGTTGGCAATCGGCGACTGAAGAGAATGAAGGAAATTCAACAAAATCGTCAAGAACTTAGTGTAAATAAAACTCACTTCAATTGGTCTATTATAGACACGGATATTGGGACTATCTTTCATCAGATAAAGCCTGAAATATCACAGAAACTAGACTTACCTTCTTTCATCTGAATAAGACATGTTCCAATCGCGGTAGCTGAACGGAAAAGAACTAGCAAGGTCAAGTTGAGTTTCACAGAAGCTTTTTTTAAATTAAAAAATATATCTGTTTTTGGTAGTTTTGTTTACCTTATACCAATTTTATTATTTTTTGTAAGATTTATAAAATTGCTTTAAATTTTGTAAAATTGCTGTATCACAAGAAGATGAGTAATACTAAATTATTAGGATATAAAGCAACGGAAGTGCGTCCGACAATTGCAAATCTTCAAAAGACTGCGTTCATGAATAAAGTAATCTGACAGCTAACAAAATAAACATTGCTGTATACACGCCCGCGCAATTTTTTTATTATCGTCTTCCGGTAGTGCTCTATTCTATAGATGATGAACATTCCATTGATTTCGCCCAATGACAGATAAAAGATTTCATATTTTTGAGTGGTTGCGCAAAAAGGGACCTCAATGGAAAATCATTTATTTCGAGTAAATCGCGTTTAGAGTTTCGAGTCGATATGAGTATCGCCTCCACTGCGCTCACTAAAAATCCACAAAAAAAACTATGGCACTTAAAAGTATTCTGATTAGACCAAAACAAAGCTGAAAGACCACAGAAACAAAATGAATGAAAAACAAAAAACCCTTTCCACTCCCTTCAGGGCCCATATTTTTGTAACGATAGAATTCCAATTCGCATACGAATTGACAAGATTTGCATGAGAATCTCATACAAATTTTGTCAATTCGTATGCGAATTGGAATTCTATTGTTTCAAAAATCAGGCCCCTGGTCCCTTTTAGCGTAACCACTCACATTTTCTTAGTAAGATCATATGTTCTCGTTCAAGAATTATTGACAAAAGAAGATGGTCTCAACGTCAGGCGTCCAGCTTTCAGTACCTAATGAAAATAAAGACAATCGGTTGACGAAGCCCCAATTTTATTATTAATACTGATTCATAAATAAATCGTTTCAACGTATAATGATAAGCGGTAGCGAACAGGGTATAAGGGCAGCTTAGCATTAACTGAAACCCTTAATGAGGGATTTTCATTTTGACAGTTCTTAAGAAAAAAACAAGTTTCTTAATGTTGACAACAGATGGCACTGCACTGGAGTCTTATGTAAATGTTAGTTCACACAACGAACACGTAATTTCACTTTTAAAAATCTGTTTTGTTTTTTTGAGAAAACAAAACAATGTTGCAAGACCGAGGGCAATTTCCTATTTCATGGGCAATTTTTTTTTTGAGAAACTGCGAATATATTGAAATGTGTGAAATATGGTGTGATGATCTCTACCGGTTATTGCAAGGGGATAGTATCCTTCAGTGAACAGATGCAATGCGAGTTTTTCCGATTGACAATTTTATGCTGGAAAAAGGACAATTTTTGCGAAAGCTCGGATCTACTCTTGTCAGCCTGTGACAGTGACTGACTCTTTGCAGTCTGCATTGCATTCGCTTGGTTTGTTGTGTGAGTTTTGTATTTCTGCATTTTGGTGATTTTTCAACGACTTCCTGCTTTTCTCTACTGGCAACATTATCTATATTTTTTTAATTGGTTTTGACATAATACTCGATATGCGCGCCATCTATTGGCGTCATAAGTAATAACTTTTTTTTTAAATGTCTTCTTGAAAAGCCCTCATTCAGACCATCTTTCTGAAATATCCACTGAAAGTTTCTTGAAATTAGAAAAAAAAATGTTTCTTTATTAATATTTTCTGCTTTGAAATTTAATTATTTATTTTGAAAAAACATTTAATTTCGTAAAAAAAAAACAATCCTAATAGCGTGAAACACGAAAACCAGCAATATGCATCGTATTTTGACGATAACAGAAACTCCTTAACTTGATGTTTCCCGGAAAAAAATACTACTTGTAGCTGATTATAGTTATATGTAGAATCCACCAATTAAGTATTTGCTAAGCTGTCTCTTACACCCTGTATAGGGGAGCATAAATCCGTTTATAAAACTGTCATCAAAGAGAAAAACGTGATCTTATCAAGCGTCAAGACCACGTTTAAAACCTCAGAAATGAAGAGAATTTCCGTCACTGTAGTGTAGATCATTAAAAAAAGAAATGAAAAACATTCAGTACCTATTTTAGCTGATATTGAGGTTACATTTTGTATAAATTATGAATTAGAGTGACAGTGCATAATTATAAATTTAATCGAGTGAAGTAGGTGAAACTATTATCGCAGCTTTTTCAATCAAGAGTGTGGTGAGCTATCAGAGTCATTTTGAGTTAACTAAATTTTAACCACTTTTGCTACATGGGTGTGAAATTTTTCCTAAAAGTTACAGGTAAACGTGAATGTTTGTAATAAAATGACGAGGGACAGATGGATTTTAAACGGAAAATGTAATCACTAAACATAACTAATTTTCTCGTCCCGAAAAAGATACCGTACAACATTGTCACCCTAACTATTTTTCTATAAAAAACATGCACATCGATATGTGCTAAAACACTGAATGTTTTGAATTTGTTCTTTACTGACGATATTTGCTAAAACACTGTAACTGATATTCTTTTTATTATAGAGACCTTTTCATCTCATTTGACACAGTATCGATAGAAGGAGAAGGTTTTGAGCGCGGTGCCGACGGCTTGACGCTTGTGATGTTTGATTTACGTTTTTCTCTTTAATGACATTATAAAAGTGGAGTTTCACCCCTATTTGCTATCACATATAATATGTGATGCTTGTGATGTTTGATTTACGTTTTTCTCTTTGATGACATTATAAAAGTGGAAATTCACCCCTATTTGCTATCACATAATATGTGATGCAACTAGCATCGTTATTTTTTATCTCGGGCCAATTTCGTATTTCCGTGTTTGTGTCATACCAGGGGGGTGTCACTCCGTAGTTTAGGCATGTTCGCGCGGCGGGCATACTGAGATTACTGAGTATGCCAGCGAGCGCGGGTTGCCACTCGCCGCGCGCGCGCTCTCCGCGTTGGTCGCATATTGAACAAAATAATAAGTGTAACTACTTATTAACAATATTAAAAACAGTCAGAAACACGTTTTGCCCTTACAATAGTCTGTTGGTGTCTGTAGTTAGTAGGTATGTAGGCTAGGTATCAAATAACATGGTTGGTTATGTTAACTTGTGTTTTTACTTACTACACTTACCTACTAACTAAAGTTACTCTTGATTTTATAAGCATTGTTATCTTACTTAATTAATTTCAATTAATTATTTGACCTCTTAATCAGCGGCGAGTGTTAACCCTGAGCTCTCGTTGCGAACGCGGCATCGAGTCGGCGGTGCGCAATAGAATATGAACGCTAGCGGCCGACTATAAGTTTCAATTTCTCTTGCAAGCCATGCCAAATGCAATTCTCTACGTGCGTCCAAATTTAGCATTGATGCTGCATTTAAGAAGGGTGTAATATGGCTTCGAGGAGGAACAGTGAAACAAAATCTACAGCAAGCATTTTGGATTCGTTGTAACAAACGCTGCGTTTTGGACAGGAGTCGCGGCTCATAAAAAATATCCCCGTAATTAAGTTTAGAGAGAATTAGGGTCTCGCAGAGCGTGACCCGCACTTTTTCACAGAACTTTCAATCTAAACATACAACTACGAACTAAACATGAGACTCAAATCGCAAGTTCCTATCATCCCATCAACTTCGTTATGTAATAATGAGCACATTACTGATTTTATAGATATGACAACAACCTGTAACCTAATGCAGTTTAATTATGCATTGAATGTCAATGATCGCATTTTGGACTTGGTATTTGCTAATGAATTGATGTCCCTATCTCCTTGTGATAAACCATTGGTTCCCGAAGACCTCCATCACAGGTCTCTTGTCATTACTGTGGACTTTTTCCACGTTTCAAGTATACTCCCTGAACAACCAAAGTTAAGACACCTATATAGCCGAGGAGACTTTTCAGGCATTTCTTCTGAGTTGGATAAACTGGACTGGCAAAACATTTTAAATACACAACCTCTTGATAAAACTATTGATTTATTTTACAAGAAACTATACGAATTAAGAGATAAGTTTGTTCCATCACGCCTGGTTACACCCAACATGTATCCTCCTTGGTATAGCCCTTCATTAATTAAAATTATAAGAGAAAAATACAAGTTTCATAGAAAATTTAAGATCTATAATAACCTAGCTGACTATAATACTTTTACTCTTCTACGTGACCGCGTGACCGCTGTTGAAGAGGATTGCTTCAGATCATATATATCTAAAATTGAGTCAGAAATAATAACCAATCCAAAGGCCTTCTGGACATATGCTAAAAGTAAAAAAGAATGCGGCGTATTTCCCAGTTCAATGTTTTATAACGACAGAAAAGCGGATTCCGGTCTCAAAATCGTTGAATTATTCTCTGAATACTTCCAGTCTACATTCTTATCTTCTGACAATCCTAGCTCACCCTCTACCGCTGGCTCTGAGTCTCTGAATAATAATTATTTCCTATCCAAAATTGAGGTGTTCGAGCATGAGGTTAAACAATTATTGAAATCATTAGATTTGTCCAAATCGGGGGCCCTGACTTAATACCACCTACATACATAGTTAATATTGCTGAAAGTCTCACCATACCAACGACAATCTTGTTTAGGCGGTCGTTAAGAGAGGGAGTCATCCCAAATATTTGGAAATCTGCATTTATTACACCTGTTTTGAAAAAGGGCGACAAGGCTAACGTCCAAAATTATAGACCGATCTCTAAATTATGTTTATTCGCAAAAATTTTAGAGCGTATTGTGTACAATCAGGTGTATAATTCGCTTAAGTGTTCTTTTACCCCTGATCAGCACGGGTTCTTGCGCAACCGATCCACCACCTCCAATCTACTCTCAGCCAGCGATTTTATTACCGAAGCCATGGAGAATGGATCTCAAGTTGACGTAGTTTACACAGATTATAGCAAATGCTTCGATCGTATAGATCACTCTGTGCTACTTTGTAAATTGGCGCGTGCAGGTATCCACGGTGATTTATTTCGATGGTTCTCTTCCTACATAGCGAATCGGTGTCAAGCAGTGGTCCTGAAAGGTCATACATCTTCATGGTCATTAATACCGTCCGGCGTACCACAGGGATCACTTTTGGGGCCCCTGCTGTTCACCATTTTTATAAACGACATCCAGGAATGCTTTTTAAGTTCTAAGATCCTACTTTTTGCAGATGACATGAAGATCTTAAAAATTGTCAACAATACTGATGATGCGCTAGACCTTCAGAGAGACCTTGCTAGATTCCAGAATTACTGCTCCACCAACAAATTAGACCTCAACGTGTCAAAATGCTATCAGGTGTCCTATACTCGTAAGAAGATCCTTGTAGATTTCAATTATAAACTACATGATAATATAATTTCGAGGGTCAACTCGATTAGAGATTTGGGAGTAATTTTTGATACGAAAATGAGTTTTGACAAGCATATAGATCACATCGTCAACAAGGCCTCTAGGGCCTTAGGTTTCATCATTCGTCTCTCGGCTCACTTCAATAACATTAAAACTATAAAAATCCTATACTGTGCTTACGTGCGCAGCCACTTAGAGTATGCCTCACCTGTTTGGAGCCCTCAGTACGAGAAGTATAATTCTCGTATTGAGAGTATCCAAAAAAAGTTTCTACGGTACCTGGACTATAGGGCCCGAGTAAGATCTGTGGACTACATACACAGGTGTAGGCGATATCATTTCTTACCACTCAGTACTAGAAGAAACATAAGTGATAAGTGCTACCTAGCCAGGATAATTAACGGATCTATTGATAGTCCTGAATTACTATCAAAAATTTACCTGAGAACAGATTTATTAGGTTTCAGGGAACGTTCACCTTTTTATGTACCGTTTGCTCGTACTAACTATCGTAAAAATTCATTTTTATAAGAGCTTGTAGAGAACTTAGAAATATCAAGTCTGATATAGACATTTTCTCAGTCTCCGATTTAGCCCTAAAACGACAGCTATCTAAGGAATTTTTTGCTGATTTTACTCCATGATTTACAATTAAAATTTATGGTTATGTTATACCAATATAAGGTTATGTACGTGGTTGTGGTAGTTGCAGTAGCAGTAGTACTCGTAGTTGTTATCTATTGTATTAGTATTTACCTAGTTGCTGTTTTACCTATTGTTTTTTTCTTCCTAGGACTTACATTTTGTCTATGTTCTTCTGTAAGTATTGGAATCAATTTAAATTAGTAATATTGTTACTCGTCTAAATGTATTTCCGTTTGGACTTGTGTAGCCACCTTCTTTAACTTTAACTTTAACCGTAACTTTAACTTCTTTTATCTTTTGGGTTATTTCGTAGATTTTATTTCCTAACCCTCTAGTAGTAATTATGCCTCAATGACCTATCTAATGGCGAAGATTTGTAATTGGCTTAGAACAAATAACCGTGTATATCTATAGTTTTTTTATTGGCTGTAAATCTTCCAAATAAAATAAAAATAAAATAATTCCGCGATTTCTGGCTTCAATGCACTGAATAGCTTGATCTTGAATGTGTACAACAGGATTATGATTCAATATTTTTTCTGTCTGCACCTTTGTACCGATAACCATAAAGTGAGATTTAGCAGGATTGAGAACCAGTACATTCCTCTGAGACCAGCTCGCAAGTCGATTCAAGTCTTCCTCCATTTTCTGAACAGCAGACAATATTTTTTTTCTACAGGGCTTTACGAACTTCATCAGCGTATAGCGCATTTTGTATGGGAGATCATTTTTTTTTTGTATTTTGACCTATGTTCCTTGGGGAAGTTGTTCAGTTTCGAGGACTGATTAACCACTCGAGAGATTGAAAAAGAGATACCTAAAGCCCTGTATAATAAAATGGGATGAATTAATTAACTTTCTAGTCACCTGTTCATAAATCCTTTCTTATTAAGATTTAGATCAATCATAATCAACTTCATCCTATAACTGCAATGCAATAGATCTACGGAAATTCAATAGTTTACCCTATACACTGTTTTTCATAACTATTTTGCATTGCATTGCAGATACAAACTTTGTCTCTGGTTTACTTGAACGCATCTTTATCTCGCACTGTTGGTTGTTCCGTATTTCCGGTAGTGTCTATGCTTGCGCTGCCATTTTGAAACGGCAGTGCTTTTTGTACGTGTGGAGCGTTTGCTCGTTGCGAAGTGTAGATTGTGTTTTAGCCAAGTGTAGTTTTATTTTAATTGAACTCAATCAAAATGAGCTGGCAAGATTATGTCGATAAACAGTTAATGGCATCCAGATGTGTTACAAAAGCTGCGATTGCCGGTCACGACGGCAATGTCTGGGCCAAGTCAGAGGGCTTCGAAGTAAGTTTCTCGTTTTGTTAGCCACTTTGTGCTCAGTGTTTCGTTATAAACTTATTTTATTTGGTGCGATGTGTTCATAAGTGCATAAGTTATGGTGATCAAGTGCTAGTAGAATAAATGGATGACGAATTCTACCCGGCAAGTTTAACAAGATGGCGACATGTGGTGGCAACCTTTACCTCATGAATTCAAATAGGAAATGTACCTAGTTGATAAGTGTAACTAATTTTCTCTTTATTATTATGTGGAAAGACTATGGTTTTTTATGAACCTTAGGACAAGCTAACTGTTTACTCCTGTTTAAATGTTGTCTGTAGCGCCCCGCCATGCTTTGATTAGCCGGCCGGTGCTGGTGGATTTCAGCAGAATAGGCTTAGGCCGGATGAGTAATGTTGACGCCCATTGCAATCCAATGTACACCTAGATAACTGTTGACCTAGCCTGACTACTTTTCCAAGCACTGTAGGGACAAGGTACCTACTTATTCAATGTTTCTGAATTGCCAAATTTTGTTCATTTCTAGGTATTTTACAGTATTTTTTACGTTTCTGTAAATCACTATCAATAACTAAAATAAACTTACGGTCAGAGGGGCGGTTTGTACACATCTGTTCCCATATAAGGAGAATGTACTTAATTAATTCTCTCAGACCTGTTTCACAAAGAACACTTCTTGACACTACACAACTAGGAGGTACCTAGATAGTTAGGGAACTATTATTTATTCACATTTGCATTATTATGAATTAGATGACTGTATGGTTTTAGGTTGACAGTATGGTTTTAGCCTTCACTCTTGAAAAGTTTTTACACTTTGAAAACCCTGGGTGTCACTAAAAACTATATCAATTTGGTTCATTTTGCTCCCCTTTGGAGGAAGGCTCAAAGTGATCTCTTTCAGCTAGCTTGGCTTAGTTTTTGTATAGGCAGTTCTTTATTTTTAGGCATCTAGGAACCAATTTTCTTATTCTTACTTGCAATAGTTGCAATCTATACTAATATTACAAAAAGATAGTTTGTAAACTTGTGAGTTTGTGGGAAGTAATCTCTGGAACTACTGAACCTATATAACTATCTCTGCCCCTAAGATGACCCTCTGACCACATGCCTAATTGTGGCTAGCATTAGAATGGTTGAAAACTAGATTTTGTTGAAAAATAATTAACCTATTCATATCCATTCCATTTAATGTACAGGCTGTCCCAAAAATGTCAATTTTTAAAAATAATAGACACTAAAATAAATCAAAAAATGTAACACCATGTGACAGTCTTTTCACTCCTGTTGCCACAAATATTAAATTTTTCCAAAATTTTTTTTTTATTATTCCTGAATAATGCTTCTCTAAACTGTTATCAAAATTTCAAAAGTTGCTCCAGCTTTGATGAAAATGATACTTTTTTCCCACAAAAAATTCAAAATAAAAATTTCGCCTAAAATCAAAATAACTGACTACTGTCAGTACTCTGAAAAAAAAAATTACTACGTTAGCCTGGCAAGTAACCTCAAAAGTTGGCCCATTTAGTAAAGATTCCAAAATGTTATGACACTTTGTAATTTATTGCTGGAATCATGGTATTTTTTTTTTGTTTTTGTAGAAATCCCATTTTTTAACAAATATTTCTTACTTGGTTAAGAATATTTTTTTTGTATCCTAGGCTTTCCTCAAGGTCGCAACTTTAAGGTTGTAGCTTGAGTGAGATAGAGAAGTAAATTTAAGGCGTATGGGCGAGACAGGTTTAGTTACTAAGTGCGAGCGAGGCAAAAATAATTTTTCACAGAAAGCTGTAAATTTAATGAATGAAGCAAGGAAGTAATAGGCAGATTTTTAGTCAGCTATGCACTATAAAAGCCTCCTGTCATATTACTATTTGTATTTTCTCTTGTTATACGAGGTGATGTGCTGGCAACGGTACAGAAAACGTCACCTGATGCTATAGAAACTCAAAAACCATTAAATAAATTTGTAAATTACTATTCAACAAACAAGATATGGAAGAGATTATAGTCAACATCACAATCTGATGTAGTTGTGTGTAATTCACTACAGTCCCTTAATAACAAAGAGCATCTGATAATAAAATGATGACAGACTTGCAGTCTTTGACTTAAAACTTTTGGGTCCCTAGAATAGAATAGTTTATTTCAAAACAGTTTACAAACTCTTACACTATTACAGGTAAAAGGTAGGTAGGTAGGTATCTGGCATATTTTATTTTGTATAGTTTAGTTTTTGTTAATGAAACCTTATTTGTAAAAAAACTCTACATTCTGTGTTTAAAAACACTAGATAATTCATTACAATTATCTAAAAAACTTATTCATTTCAAATGATTTTATTGTTCTACTTAGAGAATAGAATAACTTTATTCAACCAACCAACATAATACAATAAATTTTCTAAATCAAATAAAAGTATCAGTCGAAAAGGTGCCGACTCAGCATGTTGCTGCTGTACTTGCACATAGCATATTCTGTCAGATTATAAGTTGAAATAGACATGATGCTTAGCCTAATTATTGCTTGTCGGTCATCCAATTTTTTTCATATGGGAGGTATATTTTTATATTTATATTTTTATATATATGTATATTTTTATATTATATATTATATTATAGGTATATTTTTGCCGTGATCATTTCCCAAATTAAAAAAATAATAATATTGTCCTGTAAAATTAGTTTTATTTACACTAGAACAGGCCTTCAGTTTTCTAAAGCTCGACATAAAATAGGGCATTTATGAAAAAATTATAAACAACTAACATTCTGCCCGGGACTTCGTTCCCGTGGAAATTCGGGAAAATTAAGTAGCCTATGTCCATTGGGGATAATGTAGCTTTCTAATGGTGAAAGAATTTTTCAAATCGGTCCAGTAGTTTCGGAGCCTACTCAATGCAAACAAACAAACGAACAATCAAATCTCTCCTCTTTATATAATCTATATATATAAAAGAAAGTCGTGTTTGTTACAACACTTATAACTCGAGAACCGCTGGACCGATTTCCATGGTTTTTGATTTGTTGTATTTCTCTCTGTCCCGAATAGCAGAATAACTATTAAAAACATTGGAAAATTGACGGGGAAATTCCCACGGGAACGAAGTCCCGGGCGAAAAGCTAGTATTAGTATAGATGAAACAATACTTTGTATTTGAACTTGAACATTTAGGAACATTTATTTAGTTCATCACATGTTTGGCAAAGGTGAAACCAAAATTTACCCCTTTTTCTTTACAAAATCTAGTAAATGCGTGTTGTAACCTAATATGCGGCTCTCTGTACCACCAATTGCATAATACAAATTGGTGATCAGGGCAGATTCTGCTGATACAATTTTTGATGGACCAATTTAATCAATTTTTTTTGTTTCTCAATAAAGTGAATTTATGCCCAACGAAGGAAAATTAACAGGTATTATGTTTTCTGATGCAGGAAAATTTTGCACAAAGAAGGGAAATAGGTATGTGAGTTTACTTAACAAGATTAATTAATTTAATTAAAGATTGGCTTTCCGCCCGGGAATTCCTTTAGAAAAAAATATATCTTACCAAATTTCATCAAAACCTATTCACTAGTTTAGGCGTGAAAGCGTAACAGACAGACAGACAGAGTTGCTTTCGCATTTATAATATTAATGTAGGGGCTTTTATTCTGATATCTAATGAAATAAACAACCTAACATCTGAAAAAAAGTGATTAAAATCTGTCCAGCAGTTTTTGTGTGCCAACATCCAAATATCTTCACAAACTTTAACATTTGATTATAATTAGTAGGATAAAATAACCAAATACCAATAACCAATGTCATAATCAAGCCTTAATAAACAAAACTTTGTAAAATTTGCCTGTAATAGAGAAGTAGAAAAACATAAAAGAAGTGATAAAGCCCATCAACATAGCTTGAGCCAGAAAACAAAACGTTGAGTTGAGATAAGTGTGGTCACACATCTTTAAAAATGTAACATTGAAATGATTGCCGAAATCTTAATTATAATTTAAAAGTACAGTCAACAGCACATCAGGTTACCACAAACTGTCAAATTTCCCCAATGGATAGTAAAATCTGATGCTTGGAGATAAAACTGAAAATTGTTTGAAGAAATATGACAGTTTTGGATAGCATGATGTGTCTCATTTTCCATATTATAAAAATACTCCAGAATACTCTTGACAACCATTCTTTATATTGCTTAGTGAAAAGATCCTCAGCTGAGAATTTGTTGACGTCATCTCGCTTTACTATTTTGCCAGTTTAAGCAATTTTTTTTTTATTTCAACGCCTTGTAATGTATGGACGGCCGCAACGCAGGCTACCACACGCGTGCACTCTGTGCTGTTGTGATAAAAGCGGGTTTACAATAAAAATGGAGTAACCTGATGCGCTGTCCTCTGTACTTTATAAGTTGTAAGTTGATTTGTTCTCATGTTTCCACCAAAATATTTCCTTGTGATTGTGATTTGGTAAAGTCTTTCAGTTTAGGAGTTATTCACGTCGTAAATGTTCGCCAATATTACCCCAAATACACTACACTAAAACATTGGAGATTACATAATTGAAGTACGAGAAATATGTATGACCTTAAAAGTTGATCAGTTCAAGGTCAAATCATGCTTTATTCGATTATGGACTAACGTAGTGTCACTTATTCTTAATTGACAGTTCTGGGTTCTGTTCCAAGTTAAGGCAAACATTTGGGTAAAAATAAAATGTTGTTTTTGGGTAAAAATAAAATTTTGATACGGGTAGTGTTTTTTTTTTGAAAAATAATAATAAAACTTCTTTGTTGACTAATAATAAAACTTCTCCAATGATCCCTATGCATAAAATTGAGCTCAATCTGTGGCTCCTTTATACAGGTTTACGATGTCAAAGAAGGATAAAGAAACAAACACACTTTTAGAGTCTAAACACCTTTATTTCATTAAGACTATTCTATAGCGCCGCGAGCGTAGGAAAATAGGTATTTGGAGAATCATTCTCTGTCGCGACCGCGCTCGGCCCCGCTCGCAAACGTGCGATAGAGACAGTTGCAGCTCGGCTGTGTTTCTAGGTATTTTTTTGTCGAAAATCGCGTTTGGGGGGAAAACGTTTCCCAACCCCTAAACTGTACTAAATATACTACTTTTTGGTATCAATCTTTTCAGCAGAATATAATCTATGCCTCTATTTTTTGTTTTTTCCGAAAATTTACTTTATTTCTGAAATACAATGAATTTAAAATGAATGTTTTTCAAACCCAATAAAGCAAGATTACAGATCCTTATAACTTTTTATCTAAACAAAATTTTCAAAAAAGGAAAACATAGAGGCATAGTTTTTGATAGGGACAACAACATAGTGAAAAATTATCAAAATCGGAGAAGATTTAGGGGTAGCAAAACGTTTTCCCTTTTTGTATGGACATGGGCGCGGTAGTCGATCCTCTTAAACATTTAGGACGTTTTTTATTATTATACGCAAAGATGCGGGTCTTTCCCAGAAAATAGTAAGAAAGAAACTCCGAAGGGTTCTCTTTTAAATTTAATTACTTTCTTTATTTTTTAATTTTAACTCACTTAAATCTTAAATCAATCTAGAGCTAAGCAGTTAATTCCCTTGGTTGCTTGTTTGATAGATTGGTAGATAGAGTAATTGATAATAATCTTAGCCCTTTTAGCTAAGATTTTGTTTAATTACCTATTGTATTACATTTTTCCAAAGTTGGATTTTGAATTCACACTGATACCTATCTTATTACAGGAGTGTGTACTTTATATCCTATGACACAGTCCATAACTTTGTGGAGAAGACTATATTTTTGGCCTATCACTATTTTTCATTTCTATTCATTCTATTGTTCATTTCTTAAAAAATATTAGTAAGGATAAATAAATTAGTATTATCAAATACCTATAATTGGACACGGCGCGTTCCAATCTGTCAGTATGCTTTTTATTTGCATATCACTCAGATAATTGCTGATCTCACAGGATTCAGTGGAACCTAGCCCATAAAGATCCAATACCGAAAAATGTATTTTCCGTAATTTCTGGTCCTTTCTTTCTTATCTTGTATACCAGTGGCAATGTTTTCCAACCTAGGCGCGCTAGCATACGCGCCAGATAATACACCGTGCTCCTGAGGATATACATTAACTTATGCAGACACCTCTATAGCTATAACTGATGAAATCTTACAAAGGAAGTAGTACTTAATAATGCTTCATTTCAAAGTTACTTGTGAAATTATTTAATTGGGTTGTGGAGAGCTAGTTGCCGCTTCTGTCAAACTGCATTTGTAAACCGAGAGTTAAATATTGTAAAGAGCCTTACACATTATATAATTAATGTCAAGTTATTTAGTTTGTATGAAAGCTAAGAATTTATAAGAAATAGTAATTCAGGAATGTGGTCATAATGAAAAATGTTTATCTTGATAGTCTAAACAGCTTGTTAAAACGGTGTATAGTCATCAAGATCATCGTAACTGTTCCGTATTGACGTTATTCGTTAGAATAAGGCGTTGGATCGATATACATAATACAAATTATGTTACGAGCGTATGCTAGCGTGAAGGATCTTGATACCTCACATAAAAGGTTTAGGTAAACAAAAAAGAGAGTAGCGTGTAGCGTATAGATGGCGTGTGTGTAGCTGGAGCGGGAAGTTTATAGCTCCACCATGTTTAACTTATTTTTCCTATTGGTCCGATTTTTCGGACTAGAAGGAAACAAAATTTCGTTTTGTCCGACTGGTCCGACCACCTAAACTTTTGTTGGTCCAATTTATCGGATAAAGATAAATTCATCATTCTTGTAGTCCGATTATATTAAAACCTTTTTACGGGGTACAGCCAGTAATGGAAAAAGATTATAAAACAACAGGAATAATGTTTTTTTAATTTCCTGTAAAATTTACTCTTTGCGTTTACCACTTTATTTTGCGGGGTGTCCAAATAAACTAATTAATAAAGAGACCGCAGCATCCAGAACCCGTAAAAAGATCAGTCAGACCTTACATTCTCAAAAACTACATAGCTTTTGTCCTAATAAAATCACTACGAAAACAAAAGTTGACATATTCCGATTGGTCGGACCAAATTTTCAGAGGGGAAAAATTTAAAGGACCCGACAGGCGTTGTGCTGTCCTAATGTTGGCATTTTGTTAGGGGGAACATGTCCCAACTGCAGCTCGAGCATGATGCGCGACAAACTCGCGCGGCACGCCACTCGGCTGACGGTGAAACTTCACTTTGATGCCCTCTGGCATTAAAGGCTTGCTCGCCCTCTGACGTTGTCAATGTTGACATTTTGACATAAGGGTTAGAGTTTAAAGGAGAGAGAAAAATTTCGATCGATTTTTTCGATCTATGTTAGTCATTGGATATTATTCGGATACATATTTACCTCAAGTGAATTTTTGGCTAACATAGTATGGAAGCGACTTCTTAGTCAGTTTCCGTTTTTCTATTAGAAGATGTAGTGTAGGTAGAGTATAAGTAAAAGGGTGGTGTGGTAAAATAAAACCATAAAATTATACTGTTTTCATTTCATACAGAGAAAATACATAGAAAGTACGAAAGTAAATTGATCAAATATAGAAAAGTACACGGGGAGCATTCCACGGAAATAGCAACCACAACACTGATTTATGAAAGTTATTCTTGATAAGTAAAACTTATGATAATTAATAGAGTACTATACAGTTTTGCAAATAAAATTTAAGAAAAAAATATGTTAATTACATTAGTTATCGGTCTTACACTAAAACTCTGATCACTTACATTAATAAGCGATATTTAAGCCTTTATTTAAGTGACCATTATGTGGACTTTTTATCGTAGTATACATAGTTTACTGCTTTGTTGAGGTAGAAGATAGGTTTTATTTTGATATTCAAAACCATTTGTTATAGTTGACATGTGTCTTCATGAACAGCATTAAGTTTATTATACCCCAAGTACGGCTGTCCCGCACGAGTTTATTTGACTTTGAGTTAATTATTTTTATGTAATGATGGTATCAGGAGAATTTATATTGTACTGGTAAACATAGTTTGTTAGCCCTGATAACCTGCTGCAAAAGTTTTTATATTTCGCTAATGCACACATGTTTTAAGTGACTTCGAAGGTGTCCCGCACAAGATTTTTTGCAAGTGCAAGTGAAAAGTATAGTTTTTTCTAAGATTTGGGACATTCTTACAAAATGCCGTGCAATAAAGCAGACAACAACAAGAAATATTGCGAAAAACAAAAGATACGAGACACCAATTTCCAAAAAAAAAAAAAATTGTGTATAAGTGCTTTAAGACGGCCTAAGAAAGAAAGGATGACGGTCGGGGAGCTGAAAGAGTTGAGAACAGGTGGTAGTGATAAAAAACGAAGAGAGAGAGTGTTAACAAGGAGTAAATCATTTTTAAAATCATAAACAAGTACTTCGATGGCGGTAGCCGGTCTCTCTTCTGAGACAAATGACGGGTCAATCGAACCTCTCCCTACAACTGTCCACAGATCGCACCTTAGGCCATCTTAAAGGCTGTACAAAGGTTGCTGTGCCTTCGCCAAAAAATCGTGATTGCATTATTAAAGGACTTTGTCATCATTATAATATAAAACTTTCTGAAGACTTAAGACGCGATTAGGAATGTGTGGATGAAGATCTAACCAACTATGACGGGTCATTGGTGAAGATAGAGTATGCACAGCATGATACCATGGAAGAATGGCTGTTTTTTTTAATTTTAAATATGGTTTAATGATGTTTCTAAGTGAAGTTTTAAGGAAAAAAACCCAACTGCCAAAATTGGCTATTCCAAATGCTGTGAACTGCGGCTTGTGAATGCTGTTTTGCTGAAAATACACCAAAAGACGTTTTGCAAATGTAAAATCCATAAAAAATGTATTTTAAAACGGAAGGGTTTGGAAACGGCTTATGATCAAAGTATTTGGGAAACCGTGTTATGTGATAGGTACTGCGTGCGAATCATTGCGGCGGCAAAATTCGTGTGATTCTTGCAGCGAACTCAAAAAGATGGATCTACCGCAGGACATAACGCAATTTATTGTTTGGAGGCTTCTTAGCCGCTTTTTGTACTACCTTAATCGTATGCGTCCCCCACGTGTCTAACCTGCCCCGCACGAGGTTCTTCAAACTTTATTTTTTATAAAATAATTCATAAACGTAACTTTTGATTTATTCACATAACTATACTCATTTGTATTGCCTTCATCTATAATAAAAAAAACAGTCATATGATTCTATTGAATTCGCTGAAATGTTGACTTTAAGAGTCACATTACAAGTGGCGGTGGATTGGGTGTCCCGCACGGGACTTTTCGTTGAGTGTCAAAAAATTAGATAATATTGTCTTAGTTCTTCATAAAAGCTATATCATATAATTTTATATGGTCCATTCTACCACCGTATACTATTTATATTTAGAAAATTTAACTCTTCTGTATCTTATGGTAACGTAAAGTTCAAAAACGTTGAACGAATGTCCCGCACAAGACCGTGGAATGCTCCACGGGCACTTCACACAAACTTTCATACAATTCATGTAAGTCAAGTAATTGTATTGTTTTCCTTACAAGTTGCCCTGTCGTTGCTTGTTAAATAGCAAAATTAAATATGTAAAAGTAAGAGCTTAAACTTGGCATCTCAACATTACCTAAAGTGTCAGTGTAATAAATGTGGAGAGATTGTGTGGCCAGACTTTACGTGTGTTTCATACACACGTAAGGTCTGGCCACATGGTTCGGTCACTGAAATCTGTTATTTCTTAATCTGTTTGTGAAGGTATTATACGTTTGGTTCTATTTAATGGTCAAAACTTCTTAGTTCAGGATTATTTAGAGAATTGTATACAACAACAGAGCCTACCTAGGCAAATCCGGGGTTCGTGGCACAAAGTCATTGTTCCAAGTAAAAACAAAAATCCAAATCGCGATGCAAATCGGAAACCGTTGTTCAATATCTAAGTACTTAATTTAAGAAAGGAGACAAAAACTTGAGGAACACACCCGAACGCAATAGCAAGCACAGCGACGAACGTAGCTGTACTTGTGTGGGATCGGTACTTGCGCATAAACAGGTATCTTTTTTGTCTCACTCACACACTTACAAAATGCTTATATGCCCTGACCCATTTGGACACTTGTAACAACTTAATACGGTTAGTTTAAATTTTAATAGTATTAGTAATTGATAATAAAATTGGGAAAAAGAAATTCTACCTAATAGATACTGGGACAGTGTATCTATTATGTAACAGGGCAACTGTCATTTATGACAAATCCCTTTTATTACATCTTACGAAATATACGCTTCAATTTGTTCATCCCGGAGCATAGAGTAAATTATTTCGGAATAACGGAATTTTTTCGATAAAAAAGTGCTTTCCATGACAGCTAACCTCTGAACTTTACATAAATATGCATCCGAATATCCGATCTCTAATGATAACACCTGATTTTTATGATTGAATTGTCTACATATGACCTAGATAAACACTTAAATTCAAAGTGTTTATTGCAAATCTCATTAGATATAAGGTGGTACATAATATCCAGATTGATGGGACGCCCTGTAAGGGCACACCACTTTTTCACTTTTTGGACTTTTTTTGCTAAAGTTAATAGTTTTCGAGAAAGCCTGTATAGAAACGGTAGTTGTAGGTTTGTTAGTTACCAAACCCAACTTGGGTTAGGTTAGGTTGAAACTGCGACCCCGAACGCACGAGCCCCTTTTTTGTGCACCCTTTCCCTATACACTGACCTCCTTCCTTCTTCCTCCCTCACGCCTTTTCCATCTTCCCTCCTTCCTACTCCCGCTTCTCCACCCTCCACCCCACTCTCTATTCCCTTACCCTACTCCCTCTTCTTTGTTCCCTCTTCCGTCCTCTCTCCTCCCTAATTCCTCACCCTTTTGCCCATTTCCTTCATAAAAATCATCAGTCAAAATTATGAAATGGTGTCAATGGTTCACCTAGTCCATTTTTTCATGAAAATGCGACCACGACGCTTTCTACCGGCTCCACTAGTGTTTTCAAACCATCCAGGAATCCATTGAAATATACACAAAAGTTTCATCCAAATCGGTCCAGCTTTTTTTGTTACTTTTTGTTTCGGCGTATGCAGAACAACTCACCAAAGTTTAATCATAATTTAATTAATAGTTTAGGAGTGCAGGACAAACAAACCAACACTGATTTTTATTTGAGCTTAAAGACGACGACGATATCTCACCACTATAGGCATCATACTGAGAAAAACTCCTACACCTATCTAAACATACCCATGTGATATTACCTTACAGAAATAAGTGGCATCCCGAATTTTACGCGAATCCATTCAGTCATCCTCAAAGGAGCTTCTGTGTGTTGGATCCGTATCCTCACGCACGCTTTCCAAAAGTACCGGTCTTCGTGCCGTGTGTTTCCATAGAAGAGATACAAATATTTAAAATTATCGTTTGATATCGGTGATAATATCATGAAATATTGCATTTTTTTTCTCGTTGTAAGTTGTAAATGCGCAATCTATTGCGCACCGACCGACAGCAGTTAAAAACGCTTGCTAATATTGCTATCTAAACATTGCTGAATAATATAGTTCATTGTAATAAGTAGGAACCTGACTGCGCTGTTTTGGAATGACCACATTTACCTAAACAAATTCATTTACACGTTTAACCCTTAACCAGTGATGTGTTATTTTGTTACGCATACACTGACGTACGAATGGCATTCGTCTTTTCTTTAGGAGGTTCTGGGACATTAATCTTCTATGATTTTCATCTTGTTTTGTTATGGATGTACTAGCATATTTCAAATATATTACAAAAATAACATAATAGCTTTCAAATCAGTGTTCGTAAACTTTTTATTTGTCAATAAGTTAACATGTATGTATGGAAATTAAACACCATGAACTTTCAAAAATCAACTTTAAAAAACTATTAAACTTAGGAACTTTTTTAGGCGTTTTATGATATATTAAGATGGTTTCATTGGCACAATAATGTTTTTTATAATTTATTTTAATTTTACATCTAAATAGTTTAACGGCAGTTATTGCACGTTGGTTCTGAGCACTGTAAGCAGACTGGATGGGCGCACGCTTGACACGCATACTGAGTTCTGCGTCGTTTCTGTTTGAAATATAATTATGTGACAATTCTTCAAGGACTGAAACTTTGTCATTTCAAGCATTGGTCCATCCATTTCAGCAGCCGAATCCTTACCTAAGATACGGCCAATAAGGCTTTTGAGCCCGTTTGATAGTTGTGGTATCGCATGTCGTCGCTCGAGATATGGCGTCACTAAACTTTTGCCAAGATTATTCATGAATTTCGGAAGATATTGAGAGGGGTATTTAGACATGATGAAAGAATTGGCGGTAGCTTCCATGCTGGATTGGGAACTTCCATGCTGGACTGAGAGTAAAAGAAAAACATAGAATGTGCCAGCTGCCTACTCTTCCCAGGCATACTGTAAAAGTCAGTAGGTGGGACGCGAGGGTTTTGCTGAATTGTGGGAGAAAGGTTGTTAACCTCTCACCACTTACATCATATTTTATCTTATAACCCTCTGAATGTATGTCAAACGTGGCGTCAAGTGGTTTTAAAACCACTGATGCTCTGCCTACCCCAATGGGAATTATAGGCGTGAGCGTATGTATGTAGATGGTACAGCTGACGTATTGGTGCGCTTACGATTCATTTTATCTATAAAAAACATAATGTAAATAGATAAGCGATCCGAAATGAAAATATTAATTTCACACCCATAACACAAAAAGTTACACTAACACTGACAATACGTAATACATACGTCAAGCCGTTAAATTTACCTATTTCAGCGTATAAGACACGTTCGTTCTCCCCCGCGTCACCCGCGTCATTAGCTAGGAAGCTACCAAAATGGCCACTGACCAATTCCCGCGCAAACGAAAGTTATGAACGAAATTAGATTGAGTCGACGTACCACATACGTACGTCAGTGGTTAAGGATTAATTGTTTAATCTTATGCACTATTCTTACAAGTTAATGAACGACGTGACGTACCACAAATTTGAAGATGTCAATAAGAGCGCGACTGGTAAAAATAATAGCGTGTCATGGATCCTTAAAATTTAATGTTTTGTGTATGTTTAATGTCTAGACAAAGCGATTGCAGAAAAGAACGATCGATTTATTGTGTCCACATCTTCACGGCATAGCTACTTAACTGAAATCCCGACAGAAACTGAGAAGATCTCGAGGCTTAATTAGATAATAATAACTGAAAAGTCTACACCAATTCTTATCTAGCCAGATGTGTCGCGGTGCTGGGCAAAGGCTGTAAGCTCTTTTCATCCATCTCAACTAAAAATCTAATTGGTCACGCCATCTTACTTATATTTAGTTAAAAAATACCAAGTTGGTTATCTATCGGATGTCAGCTAATAAATGGTGATTTTGTTCACAGATATCAAAAGATGAAGTCGCAAAAATAGTGGCTGGGTTTGAGAATGAAACACTCCTGACAAGCGGAGGCGTGACGATAGCGGGCACGCGATACATCTACCTCAGTGGCTCAGACCGCATCATACGCGCAAAACTCGGCAAGGTCGGCGTACACTGCATGAAAACACAACAAGGTAAGCTTTTCAAAGATATCTGACTCGAAACTCATAATGTGAACTATGTATGTGACGTTAAGTCAGGACTCTGCTCCCATATGGTAGCTGTAGCGTTTTTTTTTTTGGTTTATACAAGGTGTTTCAAAAAACCGAAGAAAAAAAATTCAATATTAATTAAAATTAAGCTTATTGCACAGCTCTATTACAAATTGACAAGTATGTCATATTAATTGTATGAAACTTTCATTTTGTAAATGTCAAACCGTGCAACTGATTACTAGAGTTGCGACTATTTCACTTTTAAAATTAAATTTTAGTATTTCATTTTTTTTTTTTTAAACATCTTGTATACATACCTACATAAAATACGAATGTATCTTAAGTAATTCTTACAGAAACGTGTTTGTCATAAAATCTTATTGAAATGTCCTGATAAGGTAATGTAATAATAAATTACTTTGTGTATTTAATTTAGATCCGCGATTACGTTGGACCTCTTATTTTGTTTCTGCAAATCTAATCAAAATGCAAGCAAATGTGAAAAAATGTGCTAAACAAAGTGTTTGTTTCAGCCGTCGTTATTTCACTGTATGAAGAGCCCATCCAACCCCAGCAAGCCGCATCTGTAGTGGAGAAGTTAGGAGACTATTTAATTAACTGTGGTTATTAGAGGTGAGTTATCCATACAAACACTTTTATAACTATTAAAAATAACATTTACAAATTGTCACTAACCATATGACTCCTTTGAAACATTCTCTCAGACATAGTTCTCTCTCTTTTCAGATCGAATCGCGCCGTGATCTAAGAATACTATAAGATAATATTTTTTCCACAGGGAAATAAGTAAACTGCATTTTGTATATTCTATGAAGTGATAAGGACCGTCATTTGTTTTGATATTTGATAAATTATGGCGACATCAGTGTCTGATGCGTTTAGTAACTGTGTACAGATGCAATTACTTTGCGGATTCTGGACCCTTTTTTATACGCTCACCGCTTCCACGGAGTAATTGTTCATGTAAAATGGTTTAAATTTGTATTTTAAATTTGCTTTGATTGACCAGTACAGTAAAGCATTATTCGGCTTTGCAAGCAGGTCTTAAAGCATGATGTATAGAGATTTTTTTAGATTTTTCTTCAAGCAACCTGTTAACTCCACCATCCATCTGTTAACACCGTGTAATGTTGTCAAAATTCGCTGTCACCTATTCTACCCGTAGACCGTTACTTACCTGTCTACCAATCTTATGCAGGTGCTTGATGAGAAATTATAATAATCACGTAATGAAATTACTGTAACAATATACAACATATATATAAATTATAAATACAAATAAGCATTCGTGTAAGGGCTTGTTACAAATGAAAGACACTGTAACCCAAGTATTACGATTTTAATTTAAAGTCTCTAGTCCCACTGGTACCATCGTGTGAGTAATACCGCCACAAAATAACGCGAGACGGCTCGGCGCGGCCTGCGCCCTCGGAGCAACTGCCACCCGTCGGGGGCTCGCTCGCTTCTCATTGCGAATTTCTGCTAGGCTTCTTTTAATAATTATGTCGCATTTATAATATTTTGTAGTGAATAATAAACACATTGCATTCTGTTGTATTGTATGTATCTCTTAGCTGCAGAAACTAGAAGCGCTCAATTAATTACCCTGTATCCTCAATCAAGGCTTGCAGTAAACGAAGGGTGCATATTGTTTATATTTGATATTACTACTATAGCTTTGTACATTGTTTCTGATAAGCGATGGGAACTGTGTCTATCTAATAATAAAATGATTTGTATTATAAAGTTGGGGTTTCTTTATCTCTTACCTCAGGTTAAACTATAAATAGTAATATAAGATCAAACGACTGCTTTGCTAATGAACGTAATTTATTTTTCATTTGACAAAATCTACATATTTTAAGGTTTAAGTACACTCGAATACAAGGATTGGTATAAAATGTTAAACTTGTAGCAATAGCCTATCAAGTGATCATCTTGGTCTTTACATTACAACACGAGGATTATAATCCTCGTCCCTAAATCTACATCGTAAAGGAATAGAACTTCATGTCGAGTATTTAAAGTGTTTAATTCTCTTTCAATTTCCGTTTAGAAAGTACAGCATTTCCGGCATTTCGTAACGTATATTTGTCAAGTTTCCATTATTACAATATGCAAGTATAACATTTGTAAGGTACATTAAATTATACTTCCATAAATCAATTCTGATGTTCATAATTACTACACAGTTATCTACAATTTCTACATTTCTATTTATATATGAAAGGAAAGGTTTTAGTCGTGAGTTAATAAATTGCCTATGTTTTCGTAATCATAACAATAAATTATGCGTTGATACAAGTTTGATTAGACTATATCGCTATACATTAGTCGTCTTAATTGATTATGAAACAATACATCTTACACGCCAAAACATTTAATAATTATGCGTTTTTGAAAAGCTAATTCACTTTTAAATTGTTAGTTCACAAGTGGACTCTGATAGTTAATCTATGTGGAAAGACGTACTTCAAACAACTTACTTTTAATTGTGCTATATCCTTCACAAAGATCTTACTTACCTTAAAATGAAACTATAAACTTTGTTAACACGAATATTTTTGCGCGTGTTTTGTGCAGTTATTATGAGAGAGGTAACTAGTTAAACGTTGATTTTTATAACATAAAAACTTGTATTAGGTATACTAAAATATAAGCTGCTGCCTTCATTTATATAAATCATTTAACAGTCGTTAAATCAGTCCTGTGCAATGAACGTGTGTTTACGGGTGTTCTAAGGAATAGTGCCGAGATTTCTTCCATAGGCTTCTGAAAAATCCTTTGCGTTGTTTCTGGCCCGGGTGATCCTCGCCTGTTAACAATAAAAAAAGATTATCAGTAGAGCCCATGGCGTGTTGTTTTGTTTAGAGATAGCGTTTCCGCCGCCACTTGTGTAACAATGATAATGAAATACTGTTCCTGCCAGAGCTGGATGACAATGCATAAAATGATTTGAGGGTAAGTAAAATAGTTGAATCTACTTATTAAATATTTCTTTTTACTACTTCGTTCTCGTTTCGAGAATCTTTAGCGATATCTTTATTGATAACCTACTGGTTTTCGGAATTTTTAAACACCAACACCACTCGCCGATTCCAGTGATGAACAGATTTTGAGTAAGTAATGTCTCGGTTTTATGGGAAATTCGAACTTATAGTAGGGCATGAAGGTCCATTCTAAATTGTGAAAGATTTCAAATCGTGACTAGCAGTTTCTTACGTCCAAACATTACATTTCATAATATTTAAAGAATATCGGTTTTTCCACGGTGTGCAGATAGGGGTCGTGGACCCCTTATCTGGGCGGGGGCAGGGAACCCGAATGTCAAGTGTACGCGTGGCGAGGGCCTCTGCACTCCGCAAGCGGTCGATACCGACCGAAACCGCGTCGCATCCCGAATACGATTCCATCCCTATAGTCCTGTTTCGTAGCCGCGCCCCACTTTGTCGGCTTGGATATCTCGCCTTCTCTCTTTTTAGAACAATTGCAAACGAAATAATTTGAATTTTCACTCCCTAAGAATAAACAAAATGATTTAAGTGCTCTAAAGATTGCACATAAATAAACTATCATTTAATGGGATGTCTAAATAACTCTTATTTTTAGTTTGTAATTCGTGAGAAGGTTGATATCATTCGGACTACGTCACATAGGTTACTAAAATGTTTTTAAAATTGCCTTATTAAACAAAGTTACCATTGCCATGCTAACTTGTGTTCGTGGTCTATTCAGTGCTCAGACAAACATAGTTAGCTGCACTTTTTTATATTTTGTGACTTTAAGGGTGAATCAGCCAACGAAACTCAATAACTTTCCCCAAGGAACGTAAGTCGAAATATAAAAATAATTGTTTGCCTCTCCATACAACTTGAGCGATGCATTTTTTATCTGAATCGCATTATTAGATTGGAAAGTCTAAAAATTACGTTTTTAAATAATGGAACTGGAATAATTTTCAGTCGATGAGGTAAGAGCGCGAGTTAGTAGGGCATCCGAGAATAGATGGTAAGTTGGTATTTTCCAGCGCGCGTTCGTGTCCCAAATGCCTTGCGCGTTACCAAAATAGTCGCGTTGATGCTGTTTCTGACATCCAACCCCACTTGCTCAAAACAAGGCAAGGGTCTGCCCGTACTTTTACTCGTAAAATACTAAAGTAGATATTTTGATACTGAGTAGCAGTTCTTAACGACCTCGACAAAAAAGAGAGGGATGTTATAAGTTTGACGTCTATGGCATCGTAGCCACTAAATGAATGGACCGATTTCGATACGGATTTTTTTGCCTGAAAGCTGACGTAATCGAGATAGTTCTTAGCTATGTTTGATTAAACATGGTTAAGCCATTAAAAAGACATAAGCAATCGAATGTCGGGGTGATACATTTTTTTAAATGTTACAGTTATTGGTTTTTTGTACTTGAGCAAACTATGCTTCTAAGTAGTAGTGAAATATTAAATAGGTTCTACATTAAATGAGTAAGTACTTGAGTATGAATCATATATTCGGAAGTAGTGAATAGACAAAAAGTATTATCGGAGTCTTAACTTATAAAAATAGACATATCTAAGTACATAAATTGGAATGGAGAATCTTCTCCTTGTTGGTTGAGATGGTTTATAACTGTTTTTTTAAGTCAGTTAAAAACGGCATGCACTGCGCAGAGGAGGTCTGTCGATTCAAGTTCATCGCCTAGACTCCACGCAAAGATATCTATTTTTAAATTGTTTCTTGGGTTTCCTCGTTATAGTACAAATAAGTATGGTCCATGTGTTGTTAGTTATTGAATATTTTTGATACGGCGGCGATACGTATTTATGACAGACAGACAGTGACATCATAGGAGTATATGGGGGGGGGGGGGGGTGGGCCGTGCCCACCCCAGAATATTGGGCTACCAATTCGAAATTCTATAATTGATGCCAAAATACTGATAACTTCACACAAAAATCATAAAAAAAATATCTACAGCTGAGAAATCTACATACTTACTTATTGTTACATACTATAATACAGTATTAGTTACTTTTGAATACACAGCGTATTAAGCTAGAGTACATTTCATTTACGCCAGACCCGCAGCCCCCCCTAGAAAATAACCCTAGATACGCCAATGAGTGACATCATGGATATCTGTATTTAAAAATAAATAAATAAATCGAGTACACGTATCACTTCCGTCGTGGTTTTCTGTGTAAGCTGTGTTCAATGATTCATATCACAGTGATTCACACTGACTAGGTACGCAATCAATGATTCAAATCGAAAGATGTCGTTGTTGAAAAGCCTAAAGGTCACCGTCATGATGCTGACAATGGGGTTATTAATCAGGTCATGGAGATCGAGATACGGAACCGTTGGGCTGATGATATAAGATGAAGGGGCGCGGGGTAGTACGGGAGGTCGTCGACTCTGCGGTGAAGGGCACGGAGGTCGCTGCGTTCGCTTTCGACGAGGCGCGTCGCGCGGCGGCGGCGCGGCGCCCGTATTGATCGCTACGCAGTACCCAGCCTCCTCACCTAACGCTACATCTCCCAACTTCCCTTCAAAACGTTTATTGAAATTGAGTTTACAAATGTTTGCTCCTATCTGCCGAACGCTGGAAGTTGGTTTATGTAATTTAGTAAGCTAAAAAACACGAGTTATTGACACACTATGTTAATTGACATAATTTAAGGCTTCGCGGCTTCTATTACTCGACTATTTTATTAATTAATTAGGGACCGCCGCGTACTTCTATGTGTCAGTATATGTAAAACGATATGAGGCAAACATTGAGACTATTGACACGCAAACAAACATTAAATTAATTGAGGGAGTTACTATTTTAGCTTACCTAGTTAACCCCTTATACCCTATAGGGTATCGCTATTTTACTTACTAGCTAACTTTCATTTAGTACATGTCCCTTGGTGGGGACGTATATGGGTGATTGGATAACGAAGTAGGTGTCTCATTTTATTTCAAAGGGCAGAGGGCCCTTAACTATTTAATACTCTACGTTTACAGCGGGGATATTTAGTTTATTCGTAGCGTTCACACACATTCAAACAATCCCTAAAACCAACTGTTTCGACTAAGTATTTATAAAAATATCGAACTCATTATCTGGAATTGCTTTAACTCAGGTTCAAAAAATTAAGACATAATTAAATTCATAATGTGGTTATTTGCGCGCTGAAGTTCAATAAATGTGTGAACTCATACAGAGGAAATCGATGTGAGCATGTCGTTTCAATCGAATTAACAGTGCGTTGACATGAATTATCGAAAACAAAAAATATTAAAATAATGATTGACAATCTGTGCTTTATTATTAGTTACATAGAGCGTTGCACGCGGTCAGGCAGTCACGACCTTTTTATCAATCCCCGAGACCGCTATCTGCTTGTTTGCCTCATTAATAGGTATTCAATACTCCAAGTCACCTCTACCATTATACGAGATTTCTGTTCAAAGAAGCAACTATTTTAACGGTTAACTTGCTCTAATTGGATAGTCGTTAAACGTTAAAGAGCGGCCAATCTGTGGAGCCGCAGTGAAACGTTAGGAGCAGACAACATAACACACCTACGTTGCGAGTCGTTTTCTAGTAAGTAGGTAATACTTATACAGCGGGTCTATTCTATAAGACGAAATCGATTATGGTTGATTTCAGTCATACATTTCTTTTATACAAACACTACGGCTTAGGGCCAGTATTTCAATATTACCTTATCTCTTTGCTTAAGTTAAGTACTACATTTAAGCTAAGTCTCACAAGGTTGAAGTGTATCTGGTGAAGTGATCTCGATCTTCCTCGCCTTAACTAATCTGAGATAAATCACAATATTGCAACAATGAACAGAAAACGTTAGTTTATGATTTTGGTGTCATTACGTATTTTTCTATGTCTATGCATTTGATGGTTCTACACTGACATCTATCATTAACTTGCATGACACTTTTATTCATAAATGGAAATTTTGGTCTATAAATAAATCAAAAACAAAAAAGTGAGCGACAGTCTCATGTACCTATAGAATATCAAAGTTAAACTCATAAAAAGTAACTTTTTGTATGGCAGTCAACTCGAGTCATGGTTAGAAACATAAATAAACCGCGATATATACAGGGCTTTAGGTGTCTCCCTTTCAATCTCTTGGGTGGTTAATCAGTCCATGAAACTGAATAACTTTCCCAAGGAACATAGGTCAAAATACGGAAAAAAAATTGAATTCCCATACAAACTGCATCAGCATATAGCACATTTTGTATTGGAGATCAAAATTTTTTTTTCGTGCGTTTCTAGAAATGCTTAGGGCTGGTTATTTTTTTTTGCCAAAAATCGGACAAGGTTGTTTTATTTCAGAAATATACTGAGGTTAACGTTACAAGTGTAAGAGTAAAACTCCCACGATTCTCACTTGAATAGTTTTCGAGAATTACGCGTCCAAAGTTTCATGTCCCGAATTTTGAAAAAGATGAAAAAAGATTCTAGTGCAAAAACCAAAGCAGCTAATTTTATTTCCTTTTGCGGTATTAAAGGCATAATCTATAGGTATATTTCAAGCTAGTAGTGCACGCGTTTGAATGGGCCAGTAGCCAATTTTGTGATTTTCATTTTATTTTATTTTTCTGACTCTATTTTGGCGTAGTACTTTACTTAGCAAGTGAAACTTCCTTAAAGTATAGCTATAGGTATGTATTTTTATTACAAATAAAACCAGCTACTTATAACGCGGGAAACTCAAAATTAACAACATGTGTACTTCAATTTAGATTTAAAATTAAGTGGCACCTAAAGTCCACCCTAACAAGCCATAATCTAAGCGGAGGATTTCTGTCGCTTGTGTTGCAATCTGAGATTGGCAATATTGGCATGTGTAATCTGTTTTATTAATTCGCATAAAGAATAGCGACTTTATAGTCTGAGACCAAATAATTAGGTCTGAGTTTGTAGTAAACCACTCTTCATTCATTTTTGCAGCTAAAATATTGGTTTATGTTTTATGCATCAAGCGGCAGTCTCAGGACTAAGCATTTCTAGAAACACATTAATATGCAGAACTATAAAAAAAACAATTGTATGAACGAGAACGATAGTTCTCGTTAAAAATGAGTTCACGATTATGAAATATAATATAATATATCGCGTATTATTTATATTTCTAACCATGACTCGAGTTGGCTGCCATATAAAAAGTTTCATAATATGAGTCTAACTTTGATATTCTATGGGTAATTGAGGCTGCCGCTGACTTTTTTGTTTTTGATTGTTTATAGACCAAAATTACCATTCTCTTATTTTTATCAATAGAAGTGTTATATGCAAGTCAATATGCATAGACATAGAAAAATACCAAATGACAACAAAAATCATAGACAAATTGTGTTTTCTGTCCATTATGTTGCAATATTGTGACTTATCCCGGATTAGTTGAGGCGAGGAATATCCGGATTGAAATACACTTCAACCCTTCAAATGTGAGACTTAGCTCAAATTTAATACTTAACTTAAGCAAAGAGATAAGGTGACATTGAAATACCGGCCCTTAGATCTCTTTTGTACAAAGTGATTTTTACTGGAAGTTAGTACATAAGGAATTTTAAATCAATCGCATTCTACTTCGTCTGTGGGACTGGGACCGCACCCCACCGGCACCAGTCCGTAAGAGTCTATATGGAGTGTCATTAAATTGTTGGCGAAAAAGAGAGTAAATCAGCACAATAAACTGAACAACTTTCTCTGAAGAACATAGGTCGAATAAAACAAAAATCCCTTCTTTATAAAACTTGAGCGATCAACCTAAGCCTAAGTAGGTATTGAGAAGTCGAATTTATTTTTTTATTTTTTTCGATTCGACTTCTTTCAACTTTCCCGGGTTCCTTCGGGAGAATCATCCCCTAGCATTGGCGTATCTAGGCTTCTAGGGTTATTTTTCAGGGGTGCCTCGCGAAAATTAAATGTACCGTAGCTTATTACGCTGTGTACTCAAAAGTAACTTAATGGAATGTACTGTATACATATAGTATCTAATAATAAGTAAGTATATGGGTATGTAGGCTTCTCGACTGTAGATAATAATTGATTTTTAAATGGTTTTTGTGTGATGCTATTAGTATTTTGTTTGGCGTCCATCATAGAATTCTGAATCGGTAGTCCAACATACTAGGGTGGGCCCTAGACCATACTGAGGTGGGCACTAATTTAAACATTTATAGGCACCCATAGAATAGACCCGTGGTACAAATTAATATCCGTTCTAGTTGATTTTTTTAAAGTAAGTTTATGTATACTTAAGTTTTTATTAATGCAATAAAAATAAGATTGAGTAAAGGATAGGTATTCAGAAAGTGTAATTTGTGCTCAGTTTTGGAAGCGAATCTTGTAAATAAGTATTAAAGCTTGTCGGGCGCAGCACAGGTCACCTTGGCTACTTTCTCAGAGTAAAGGGCCCACCGGACCAGCGGGATCCGCCGGGGGCCGCGAGTCGACACACTTTGACAAATATTTATAAACTAGTCATCGTCGTACTTTGTTGTATCTTTACTCGCCGGATCGTGCGGTTATTGGGAAATGCATACTTTTCTGAACAAGTTATTTAAAATTCCACATTCTGGTTGACCCAGTGAATAAAATTTCAAAGTTGACTAAGGAATTTTTGTCAATTTAAATTTTGTCGTATGCCTTGTGGATTCTTTTTCCCTGTAGCTGTCATTAGACAAGTACCACGCTGTACCCACGTAAAGATTTGCTACAATAATAATGACTCGCTGGATTCTCACTCAAAGAAGATTAGATCATACAGATATCTTGTGAGTTGCTTTGCTCATGTCAGTTGTCAACTATATCGGTTTAGTCTTTATACGTCACTGAATGAACTATATGAGATTTATTTAAACACTTTATTAAATTTGTATTATCCTTTGTTATTCGTCCAGTTGCAGGTTAATAAATAATATAAGTGCTCCACTTTGAATAAATAGAAAAAGCTTCTGTCCAGTAGGTGGAAGGAAAACAAAGCACGAACGAATAATGATAGGAACGGGCCTATGAGTCACTTTCGCTTGGTAATGAGTGTGTAGGCACTAATGAGGGCGTACAACGTAGGTTTATGCGGCATCGACAGTGTATGTAGCGTCCCTTTACATACCTGTACAAATTACATCAACGCTTAGTGCTCGTATTCCTTTCATAGTGGATACGTAGTGTAAACGTGTAAGACTGACCTTCTGTCTTCATAGTTACAAGACATTATGAATAGGGTCTTATTACATCATGATCATGACTTGGTTAATCTAAGCAAGCAGATGTTGTTGATCTAACTAATTTTAATGAGCACGTATTGATGTAGGTAAGTACATAATCTGTGTAGCCAGCACTGATAGTTTTATTATTAACGTACTAAACTATGAATTTTTCAAAATTTTTAAAACGCTTTTCCTAAAAATGCTGTAAAATAATTTAAATACATAAATAAATATTCGTTATTTTGACTCTACACCTATTCGCAAAGGTGCAATCTTCACAATGATATTGTAAATTGTATGTACTCAGCATGTATTTTTTCGTTATATGAAACGAATTCGTGTCATAAGACTATAAGTAGTGTAAGTTATCCAGGCTTTCTTGTTCAACGTAGTCACATGTACGATTTGCACTCGCATCGCGATGATTCATAACATTTTTGAAAGTCTAGACTAGAAAGTTTGCTGCTTATCCTCGAGCTCTAGTTTCAGAAGTATGTATTAAAATACTACTTATAACGAGGACTGCTAAGCACCCACGGTCACGTCAAATCGTTAGTTTAAAAGTGTTAGCCAAATGTTCGTTCCTAATGTAATGTACTGTAATGTAAGGTTCGTACCTTATTTGGCAGTGCCATGCCATCGCAATATGAATTATTAATTGTCGACAAACAAGTTCACTAACCCCAGACCAAACTGTACGGTAATGAGTACTCTATCAGATTCTAATGAAAATTTTAGTAGCTATGTGGCAAGCTGGAAGCTTTAAAAATCATCCTAACACAGGTAATAGCCAGCTCAACTTCGTAATTTCGAATTTACAGGCGCTTTACCGTGACAATGTAGGTAATTCACTGGAAAAGTGGAAATTTGAGGAGTTATTATGCTATCGTTACGGCTGTTGTTGTTATCAAAAGACATTTTTAGATACCGCAGTAATGAGTTATGTTTGTTGGAGCTCGGGTGATGTCATTGCTGTTTTTGGAAGGGCGTTGGTTATTTATCTACCTATTGGTGTTCAATTTGTAAGTATTGTATTTATAGTAAATATTTACGTTCAAACAGCTTAGACCTAGTCAGTGGCTACTTATGTCCTAGGCACTTATTTTGCCAATTAGCTATGACATTATGGAAAGTGTACCGGATACAAAATGTAGACTTGCACTAGTATTTCCTCCGTGTTCCACTGGAACGGATCCAAATGGTGCTAGTGACGGGAATGTTTACCAGCAGCTGGTGCCAGGAATAACCGAAATACCGATAGGCGTGGCCAAGGAAGGAAAACGTAGACTTCGTGTAAACAAACTAAATGAAAATGAGTATGGAGTTGCGATAGCGCGAGAATCTGACCCTCACAGAACGAAAGATCATTGTAATTCTCGTGTCTTCGTTCATTCAAAGTGTTGAAATATCAGTTCCTTTTATCATGTCTTTGCTTGGCGGCTACTTAGTGGGAGATCACACTTGGAATCTGTATCTATATTTGATTTAGTAAGTAGTGTCGGCTGACAGAGCTTTATGCGCACGCGCGCGGTCGTCGACCCGCGGATCCTAGCGTGAAGCACACCACATTGTAGTTAGGGACTATGACGGTTTGCGCCGTCTTCATGATCATCATTAAAGTTTTTTTGTTATCACTGAGGCGCTAACGCGTGTAACTCAAAAAATTTGCTAGACTCTACCGCATTCTTATTCTTTCTGATAAGATTTATTCTTCTCGGAACATTTTCAATGTCGGGTAAGTTTATTTATTGGTAATGGTTTTGTTTTAATTGCGATTGTTTTAGGAACTGTTGAATCATTCGTTGAGTTTGGTCGCGGCTGAGTGGCGACGGCCGACGGCAATGATGACTCGCTAAAAGATATGAAAGCGCGGGACAGAGGTCAACATTTTCACCGTTTGTAGCTTTAAATGCAAATCTAATGAATACTTATCACTTTCTTAAAAAAATGAAAGAGTGAAGTCAGGATCAGGTAATATTTTAATATCATGAAACTTTATAAAGCAAAAGAAAGAAGCATAGTTTCCCAGGTATGTTGCCTAAAGAACTACTTAGGTACGTCGATAAATAATGCTTGTATACCTATCTTAGTTAATATTTTTATTGGGAATTTTTTTTATTCAAGTTACTGTTCTTATTAGAAACACTAATTTAGGTTCAGTAAGTGATTTAACTCGCAGAGCGTTGGTGGTCTAACAGCTATAGTGTGTCGGACTCGTGCGAGAGGTACCGAGTTCGATCCCCAGTGCCGCCATGTACCAATGACTCGTTTTCTGAGTTATGTACATTAGTTGCACTCTAACCGATGCTCTTACGGTGAGGGAAAACATCGTGAGGAAACCTTCACATTCAGGAGACTGAATGTGTAACCATGATCCAATTCGGGCAGGTTTCCCTGTTAGCAGGGTCACGGAGGTATGAAGATGGCAGTCGCTTCACTGTAATGACTTGACCTGCCAAACCCTGGATCATGGTCAAGCGTACCCGAATGAGAAACGGGACTAAGCGCTAAGAAGAAGAAGTGATCGCGAGTTAACTAGAGCAACCATTTAAAGAATTTGAACGGTTATCTTTGAACAACCGAGCCGAGTAATAGAAGTTTACGTACTCCCAGTGAAGACATACACTAATTAACTAGTTAGCTCTACCCAGGAGCCAGATAGTTGGCCGTCTCTAACATCAAGGTATGTGAAAAGAAAAAAAAATGCATTTGGAGACTCGCTCCACATCCTGTTCGACGAGATAACGGGTGTACACTGTACAGATGCATAGTTGAAGTTCGAACAGTTGAAATGTAAGTATGTGGGCACGAAAAACGGAAATTCCTTTATCTTCCGCTTGTGGTTTGTCCATTGATATGTCACGTAATGACGCGATGACATTGTATTCCAACACGTTATATTATCATATCAGTCGCGTATGAAACCTTTGTCTGTAGCGAGAATAATATAATTTTCTGTAGAAAATAATACACAAGCTGGAGTGCCTTGAAACGTAGGTACCACCTTGTAATGTAAACTTACGTGAAGTCGTCGGTTCATTGTTCGGGACTATCATGCAGGTACTTAAGTACCTTTAAAGGTTATTGCTGTTAACATCATCGTCACCATTATAGTTTGACAATGATAATCAAACATAGTGAAGGGATTTACATAATACTTAGCGTGCAAAGTAACAATCTAATAATTATAAAGCTTACGTAGGTATAATTTTACAATTAACACACCATGGTGGGATAAGACCTTAGCTATAGTGAATAGTTGCATCGATCTGTGTTAACTGTTTTATGTATAATTGTATACCTATTTCATGATTATTAGGGCAGAGTCCCTTGAATGGGCTGTTGAATAGGCATTAAAATAAGGTCGAATTTTCGCAAAAGTTGGAGTATGAAGGTAAGAGGGAAGTCGTTGCCCCTGTAGAGTGGAGAGGGTGAAGGGGAAAGGAAGGGGTGGAAGAGGGCGAGGGTGCACAGGGGTGTCGCGGCGCATGCGCGTGGCGGCCGGCGGCGCTCCCCCGGGACGCCGCATGTGCGCGCCGCCGCAGCCGGGTTCGGCTCCTCTAGCTCGATTATTAGCACTTATTCAAGTTTCAACTCCCGATTATTGCCATGACAACGGTACTCTACCCACTGCAGACAGGAACCAACAGCTATAGACATAGAGAAATAGGGATGTTGATTTGATACTGACCGTTGGCGGAGCGCGCTGCCGGCGATGTAGCTTCCTTGCTTCGAGCATTTTCTTTCTCCTTTCCATTGTTCCCTACGACAAAAGATATGACGTTTATTAAAAGTTTTGTCTGGCTAGTTTGCTATTAACTAATATTGTTGAAGCGTATCAAATCAAAGTTTAATACAAAATATGTTTTAATTAATATAGCAGACATTATCCTCACGAGTTTCCTGTTTTGAATACAAATTGTAAAATTCAATTTATTATAATATGTAAAATGTTCAATTCCGTTTATTAAAGTAATGATAAGTAATTTACGTTGAAAATGACAGTATCATTTTTGGTGTAATACTCATCGACACATAATCTTTTCGCGGAGCTCTTGTCGGATGTCATTTTAACGATCATTATTATCAAGTAGAACGTGAAGCTCTTTATTGGAGGTCGATACTTTATCTACCGACATGTATGTACTTTGATTTTGGTGTGTATTTTTACCCGACTGCGCGACGCAAAGGAGGGTAATGTGTGTAAGTATGTTTGTACCTTTGTGGCACTATGCACTATTTAGACCAAACGCGTGGGCTGATTTTGATAAATGATACGTCGCTGGATTCGCCATGACGGCGCGAATGTGATAGAAAGTATCGACGAACTATGTCAAGTGGGGTATCGTTGAATAGGTATTTAAAAATCATTTTTAGGGTTCCGTACCCAAAGGGAAAAACGGGACCCTATTACTAAGGCTCCGCTGTCCCTCCGTCTGTCACCAGGCTTTATCTCATGAACCGTGATAGTTAGATACCTAGTTGAAATTTTCACAGATGATTTGTTTCTATTGGTCATATGACAACAAATACTAAAAACCAGACTAAAATAAATATTTAAGGGGGCTCCCATACAAAAAACGATTTTTTTGCTCGTTTTTATAGATACGTCTATCCGAGGCTGTATCTCATGAATCATGATTCATGATAGTTAGACAGTTGAAATTTTCTCCGATGATGTGTTTGGTTGCTGCTATAACAACACAACAAATACTAAAAAGTAGAATCAATTAAATATTTAAGGGGCTCCCATACAACAAACGTAATTTTTTTGCCGCTTTTATAGAGATAATGGGTTTTATAGAGTCCGACTCGCACTTGGCCGGTTTTGTAGGTAATGGTACGGAACCCTACGTGCGTGAGTCCGACTCGCACTTTGCCGGTTTATTAGGTTTTTATATCGTTTCTCAATCAGAATTACGTTTAGGATCCATAACTATTTAAAGTTGGTTAGTAAAGATTTTCACTAAAATATAGGCTTTTAATTCGGAAATTGTTAAATTTTTATGCAAGTGAGATATACAGGGTGTTTGGTGCATCGTGTGCCAAATTGAAAAGGGTGATTGGAGAGGTTTTTGGCTACCTCTTCAGTCCCCATAAAAAAATCTTGGTCCAACTGAACTTTTTATGCGGATTTTAAATATTTTTAGGTGAAATTTTGTAAAAGTCTACATTTAAATTTTATTAAAAAAAAAATATTTTTTTAAAATCTTTAATCTGTAACATTGTACGCTTCTATAGAAACCAAAATCACTCGCCAGCAACATCTAGTTTTTTTTACTGACCCGCAAAGTTTTTTGAAGTAAAAAAAAAAACTTGAACGTCAACTTTCGTTTCGAATTAAAAAAAAAACTAAAACTGATCAAGGTCTTCCGATTTTTCAAAAACATCCCTGGACTGTCCCCTTTCTAATGGTATGCAATATGCCATGAAAGGTTATTAGTAACATCGCTAATGAATTTATTTTATGGACTTAGTCGAATTTTTCTAATCTGTATCTGTATTAATCTGTATTAAAGATTTTAAAAAAAACTTAAGCTAGACTTAACAGTTTCTTTTTATTAAAATTTAAATGTAGACTTATACACAAAATTTCACTTAAAAATATTTAAATTCGGATAAAAAATTCAGTTGGACCAAGATTTTTTTAAGGGGGCTGAAGAGGTAGCCAAAGACCCCTCCAATCACCCTATTCAATTTCGCACACGATGCACCAAACACCCTGTATATACAGCTAATGAGAAAATTAATAAACAAATATAAATATCTAACCCTAACTAAAAAGTGTAAAATAAAATTAATTAGGTAATTTAAAAAATAAAAAACCCGACTGCTTAGTAAAAAGTGAAAAAACTGTTTTTTTATTTTTTAAATTAATTTAATTTTGAATAATTGTCCTAATAATATCTATATAGTCGCAGTGTATCATCATCATTAACCAATCAAAGCCAACATCAGTCAGTTCTAACTTCGTCTACTTATAAGCAGTCATTGATCTGAAAGTCTCGATTTCCTGTGCAATCTGACAGTTACAACTGTACGAACTGGTTCGCAATGGTCTCGTCTAGTTGGTATCAATCAGAGGCGGAAGCATGGGGCGAGAGTCGAGATAGAGGGCGAGTGGTGTCCGTCGTAGCCCGGAGCACATTCCCGGGAGATCCTTTTTGCCCGCGCCCGTCAACCGGTTCCCTGCGATCGTTCACCCGCCTCGCAAATCTCCTTCGATCGACTTTCCGCCTCCATGTTCCAAGCGACAATCTTTCGTCTCTGTTTAAATTATCTACCAATAATGACGTATTATACTTAGAATTTTGATAAAAGTGCACCTTTACTTATAGCTTAAGAACTACTTATACAAACATTATAGAAAAGATGTAAAAAATACAATAAATGGGATTGCTTATTTACTATTAAAGTCACGTTTTGCTTTTATTTTACGAAGTATAAAAAATATAAAAATAACTCATAACATAACATAAAGTAAGTTAACCGAAGAGACTTTGTAGACAACGCTCTTCTGCGTTTAAAACTAAAAAATCAAACCTTAAAGTTATACAGATTCAATAATAATCTTCACGAGCATTTGAACAACGAGTGTAGCGTTCAGTTTATGAAATCTCTTTCTTTTTATTATCTTTATAGTGCCATAACATAATCTTATCGATCCGTTCGTCAGGAGTTCTGACTGGAAATGAATTTTGGATTTAATGCAACAATATTAGTTTTTACAATATTTGTAGGTACATTTTGTACAGTACTTACACCTTTACTTGCATGTTTACCTTGAAAATGAAATCGCTTTTATGATGTTTCCAATAGAGATTGTTTTTGCAGTGCTAATGTGCTCTGGCTTTTAAGATCTAGTCCAGGGGCGGAGATGTGGTCGAGGACGTAGCAAGCTCACTCAGAAGATGCCTATTGACTCGAACTTTAAGGAGAGTTTTTTGGTAGAGGCTCGAGTGTCCTTGGCAATGCCATTGACTTCAGACGCAAATCGTAACCGTCGTCGTCGCGACGCGGTTGTCTCACACGCGCATCGATATTCAGTATACATACATACATAGGTATTAAGACCTAACTCTAACTATCGTCAATAAAAAAAAAGGGGAACTAAGACGTAGTACCTACCTACGTTGTTATTTTATCGAGCTGAGTAGGTATGCTGATGATTTAACGAATGAACGATTTCACTGTATCAGCTCTACAATTTCTACAAGAAGCCTAAGTATTTAAATACCTAAAGTCTTATTTTTATTATTTAAATGCTTCTTTTTTAGTATTTAAATGCATATGCCTAGGTAGAACAAAATCATTATGGAAGGAGATAATGTATAGGAAGGTAGGCAACTGGAACACAGAAGTAGAGTCGGTATAGACCGCAGTCAGTCAACAGGAAAACCAGACGTAGCTCGTTGAGAACGATAATATAACAAACTCGTACTAGGGAGGTAGGTACAGAGTCTAATAAAATAATACTCACATAACGACGAGGAAATAGCCTCAGTCCTCAAAACATAGATGCTATAATTGGACATGACGCAATATGTTAACGCCCGCTCAGTGTATGCCTACATTGATTTAAATCATTAAATAAAGCCTGTTACATTTGTTATTTGTTTATTAGATTGGTTTTTCTAGTTATACGATTGCCATTAAACAAATTGTGTGAATCTCTTTATTTTTTAAACACTTTTCTTGCTATTTTAACCTGATTGAAGTAATTAGTTACGATAACGGATGATATTTAATGTTAGTAGTATAGGTAGAGAAACTAGTCTCGGGAGGGCGAGACTAACTCAGGTGGAATTTAGTAGGATTATCTATTCGGTATACTTACATTATTGATTCCAAAAAACGCAGTCAGTTTCGCATAAGGGGAGCTGAATAGGCATATCTAGATTTTAAATATGAGCATGACGTTAAGGCTGTGTGCACAGGTGTAGAGTAGACTAGCTAGTGGAGGTATGTGGGTGACGGACGCGGTCAAATTACTTGCATAGCCAGTTGGCTGATCTGATCACAGTATGTATAACAAGTGCGTGAGAAATTATCTCCGTCTGGGGACTTACATTAAAGTATGACGCGTTCTCTGTTCACACTGTATAAATTGAACCATCTCCACTTTTTTCTTTGAGTTAATCGCTTTTATTAGGTTGCGTTTCCTTTTCAATTTATTTATTGTTTTATCCGACTACAGTACAATGACGGGAGATAACATTAAATGAGACTAAACAATTCATGGAATATTTTTGTGAATAAGTTGATGAAATTGTTTAATATGAGCATGACGTTAAGGCTGTGTGCACAGGTGTAGAGTAGACTAGCTAGTGGAGGTATGTGGGTGACGGACGCGGTCAAATTACTTGCATAGCCAGTTGGCTGATCTGATCACAGTATGTATAACAAGTGCGTGAGAAATTATCTCCGTCTGGGGACTTACATTAAAGTATGACGCGTTCTCTGTTCACACTGTATAAATTGAACCATCTCCACTTTTTTCTTTGAGTTAATCGCTTTTATTAGGTTGCGTTTCCTTTTCAATTTATTTATTGTTTTATCCGACTACAGTACAATGACGGGAGATAACATTAAATGAGACTAAACAATTCATGGAATATTTTTGTGAATAAGTTGATGAAATTGTTTAAGATGCGCGTCTTCATGAGTCATCCATCACATAAAGTAGTGGCAGTAAGCATCATTTACATAAGTTGCAGTACAGTAAACTGTCACAAAAGAGCAATCATGCCTTAAGCCAAGCGTGGCGCCTCGCCATTCGCCATATTGGATTACTACGAGGTCGCACTCGAGCGTGTGATACAAAAGGATACTATACTGAGGTTAAGCTGTGTATCATCACGATCAATCATCTTGCGAAGTGAGTATCACGACCGAATTCTCCACTAGCTCGTGAAAGTGCCTCACTCAAGCGAAAACGTGGCGTGGAGCTCGAAATCGCAGATTAGAAGGCGTCACGAATGACTCATAGTTTATTAGAATCGTCGTATACTTATTAATAATTTAAAAGTGACTTGTGAATGCGACTGTACTGTACCATATGGCACAGATTCGTGTAGTCATGTCCTTAAAAGGTTTATGAAGCTTTTAAGTTGTGTGGAGGTCAAGCGTTTATCAATACATACATACAGAATGTAGAGACTACATGCCATCGATGTACCTTTTTAGAATTACAAGTTGTATTTACCTTGCTTTGTTTTATAAAGATCTACATATAAAGGAAAACGAAACAAAATGATTTTTATCTATAGAACGGAAAAATATACAAATAGAAAAAACTTACAACATATAAATACTTATTTAATTTATGAAGATTTTCTGTTAACTATTAAACTTACCTACATCTGAAAATGTAATAGTGATAATTGGTTCCCGATCTGCATAATCTTGGACTATACTCAAGCGGGCCCGGAATGAGAAACGGGACAAGGATATTGAGCTTTTACAGGAAACAGCAGGATTCCTGTAGGAGGAGCAGAAAAGCTCGATAGCCTTGTCCCGTTTCTAGATAATTTGAAATAGTGTCGAATGGTCGAGATATAATCAACAACTGGTAACTCCTCTAAATATCAACTAATACAAAATGTGTTTTATGTTAAATACCTACTTTTGGATGTAGCTTCAGACATGGGTATTCGGTAAGTACCTACCTATTTTTTCATACTTTGTTTGAGCGTAAATAAATATTGATTTGAACATGGCGAAATTGAAAGAATAGGCAAACAATAAGTATCTAAGTAACATTTCTGTTTGTTTCTAATTTTTATAAAAAAAAATATTTACTTAACAGAGGCTGGTCGTTGGCCTTTTGATAGTTTGATGGGATGTGTATTCGCTTATAAACAATATTTTTAACAGCGGATACGAATTTGATATGTTGTCGCTATGTGCTCTTTTCTGGTCAAACGTAGGTTTTCAAGGATAAACAATATTTTATGTACAATTAATATTCTTTTGGCTGCAAAAATATTTATTAAAAAAAACATATACATACCTATGTATGTACTTAAACTTGATGTTAGAGAAAAACATCGTTATTTATATGTTTTTAGTAGGTTAAAATTATTTATAAAATAACCTGCTGCTTACATATTTACAAAAAATCATTTTCAGCGTGAAAGGTTCAATCAAATACAGTTTTATAATTTTGATACACAGCATAATAACTTTAAAATCAGGAGTAAATGTGTTACTCCGCCAGGAGTAATTGTGTTGTGTTTTAAATGGTTATTACTATTATTTACTCACATTTAGGGACAGAAGGATCCCAAACAAAAGACTTATAACACATATTAAATACAGATAAGCGTCTAAACGTGACCTAGGTATAACTGGCCAGTGACATGACGATAAAAAAAACAAAGAAAAAAATATCTTGGGTAGGTGAGATTAAATTAATTGTGTAAGTATATTAAACTAACTTTCCACCCGGGACTTCGTTACCGTGGGAATTAGGAAAAAATATAACCTATGTCAGGAAGCTTTCTATTGGTGAAATATTTTTTAAATGGTGCAGTAGTTTTATGTGTTCATTCGCTACAATTCCAACATACAAAAATACAAATCTTTATTATTTATAATTTTACTATAAATTATTATAAACTCGCTATTTCTTAAAATGATTTGACAGAAATCTCAATAGAATTAACTATTACATGAATTAAATTTAATACAGTATGGATGCAATAAAGTATATTAAGTATTAAAACCGTGTGGTCAACTACCGACAAAAGCAAAAAGTGGAGAATATCTTTACAGTCTTTGCCTGATTTGTTAAGTATGCTGAATCGGTGATTAGCGAGTGTTTTCTCTAAACCATCCTCATTGGGAATGGCTTATTTTATTCAAATGTTATTTTATAATAACATTAATATAGAACCGGTTAGGCGTACCGGACGTAGATTTGGTCGTTGCCGGACGGATGTGCCACCATTTGTATGCGAGCCGCGGGTGCGATGACAATGCGCAGGGACCGCTGCCAGAAATGTACCAATAGGTACTTACATCGAGGGAACTCTACTTCATAAAACGCGCAGCACAATAGGCAATGTTTGCCCGTCCCGGACTCCTTTCAAAGCGAGGGCTTGAACGGTAAAGTTTACATAATACACGCTTAGGAATATTGTTTTGAGACCTCATAGAAATTAATTAGAGTCAAGACAATGTAATGACTTGATACTTATTCATGTATTTCTTGAGTTATTGTATAAAACTGAAAACTTTCACAGATTAGTTTGTGTTTAATATTAAGTTGCATGTCTATTATAAATGAATCTACCTATAACTAAGTAATTCAGAGGGTAAAAGCTTATTGTCACTTGCGCTTAGAAGCTAAGTATACTTTTTACAAAACAAAAGAGTGGGCACTTAAAGCTCTATCGTAAAATATCGAATGTTTTACGACCTCTTAATACAAAAACAGTGTTTCGCTCTACTCAGAATACATATTGTCAGCTGTTTTTGAATATCACTTGTTCCTCTGGCATGTATCCAACAGTGTTATTAATGTTTTAGTTTATCTTTCGTCATTACCTATCATAAATATATTATTTTGGGTTTAAAAATAAACATCAAATGACGAACGTTCTCGCTCTATCTAGGTATTAAGAGAGATTAAAAAAATACATAGTCGATTATCTAGATATTCAGTAAAAGGCATTAAAATTTTACCACCACGCCTTTGGCTTTAAGTGTACCTTTCAAAATGCACACAAAATATTGTCAGCTCGGGTAGTGGGCCGAGATAACGTTGATTAAGATGTGAAGTCGATTGATAAGAGGTGTTATCGGCGCCATATCACCTGCTATCAGTCACCTTATCATATCACTATTTCATATGAACACCGGTAAAATACTGTTAAGCTATGTTTTAAATTACTGTAACATAATACCGTGCAACCTTACTAATAGATCGTTTCATAATTTTTTTTAGAAATATAACTCGACCAAGTGTTCACATAACGAAAAATCTCTAAATAACCACATCATTTTGAACATCAATGAAAGTTGGCAGAGTTTCAAAGAATGTGAAATGCAACAGAAAATATCTTTAAGAAGTTGTTTGGTTGGTACAATAAACTCTTAACACATATTAAAATCTATAAATACGCTTACAAATAGTATTTTGTTGTTTCGTCATAATTAACGTGTTTTTTTGTAATTAGCGTTGATTTTTGAGTTAAATAAGTAGAATGAAGTAAAAGGAGAATGAAACTAGATAGTGCTAGGTCGTTCGTAAGTAGGGCGGCGGCGGTGCGGCGCGGCGGCCCGATGGCGGCCGCGTTGCGCTTTGGTCTTGGCCTCAAGACCGGTTGCCATCTTTGGTCGCGACCGGTTTCCTCAGATCACGCTCTCGTAGTGCCACTTTACTCTTACAGATCCAATGTTAACATTGACGTATCAAATGTGGATCCGGTGAAATCATGTTATTTTACGAATTATGAGTCGACTATCTGTTTGTTACTCGCAATGCGCTCTTTTGGGATTGTGTTTTTGCTCGAAGAAGAGAAAACAAATTGGTACAACGTTTCTTACTTCTTCCTCTACTCATAAATAAGGTTAAAATTACTGTTATACTTAGATAAGAAAACTATGTATTTTTAGAGTAATAGACACAAGATCCTCCCCCGTGCCTCACACGAGTGAGTCACGGCACGGGCGCCGGCGGAGGGCGATCGCCGGGCACCGCCGCCGTCTGAATCACTGCATATTGATGTTGCAGGTTAAAGAAAAGCCATTGTATGCACTCGCTATTGTGCCGCACAACTTTTTAGGCTCTCGTAAGCGATTGTTACCACATTATTGTAGCACAATTCCAACGATCGATTTATTTTTAAACGGGGATAACAGCTAAGCTGCACTCTGATTCATCTGTTCGTTACGGATTCGGTTACCTGCTAAGTATGCAAGTATGAGTTTAATTAGTCCGTTAACTCCGTACAACTGGTGTTTTTCGATATAATTACTGCAATTAGCAAAGTATCTTTATCTTAATTATATTATTTGTATAATTGCTTAATTAAATTAAATTTAGGAGACTTACTATCTCAAAAAATGTAAAATATCAAAATGAAGCTGGCGAAATCAAGATTGTAATGCCGTCATTTCGTTAGTTAGATTTTAATTCGATATGCACAAAAATTTTACTAGCACATGGTTTGCATGGTGTGATTATTCAACGTTAATTTATACAAACAATATGAGTGCATAAATTATACCTACTTTAATAAACGACAATTCGAATTGTAAAAAATTTATTTATTTATAATTTCAATATCCATATTTTAAATATTGATATCGACATTTTTATTAATTTCATTAACTTAATATTGAGTCCTTATGTTTGCTGTACCTACTAAAAACAAGTCAATAAAGGCTCACGACAATCTTCAACACGCTCAAATGATACTTCTAGCGCCATCTGTCGGGAGTTAGGTGAACTAAACTTTACAGAGAAGTCGCGCCCAGCCTATTTTGGTTATTTATTCCGTGATTTTGGGCTATCTGCGTGGAATGCAGCCGAAGTCGCGCAGTTTAAAAAGTTTCAGATTTTTAATATATACATCTATATAGGTATACATATTTAAACGCAGATGTTTGTTCTCGGGACATGGATGTTCGTGTCTGTCTTTGTATATGTTCCAAGGGACCCACGACACCGGGGAAACCTTAGTGTGGGTCTTTGTGTGTAGCGTTTATTCATTATTGCTATTATTTATTAGCGATTTGAAACATGTTTTGTCCGATTTTGGAAAAAAAACAAAAATAATTGAAGAAAAGTGAAACAATTCTACTACAATAATGATAATGGATGTTACGGATATTGATCAAGAATATTTTTTTATTAAATACTAAGCAAGTATGTGTTAATAATCCGCGGCCTACAAAATTGTAAAAAATCAATGCTATAGGGCTTTTTTATAATTCGAACGGCACGGCACGGCACTTCGAAATTTGAATCAACATTGCCCCCTATGTTCTCAGCTTCTAGTATTACCTACTATTACATAGGAGGCAATGGTAATAAAATTTTGCCGTGCCGTTTCCGAATTATAAAAAGGCCCATTAGCTTAGAAGTAATTATTGGTAGATCGACTTATCGTCAAAGAAATAGAAAACATGACCGTCACGAGGAATTTACCGAAAGCAATAAGGCATGGTGTGCAGCATGTTCACAAATTGAGTAAATAAACACTAGTTGGCAGGGCTCCAGATAATTAGATCTGGACATCATCTAGCCTCCTCCACAAATCAATACGTAGGGCACCTACCTAGGTATGTAGCTGCTGGCACAGATGCCAAGATGGCTGATTAGTTAATTACGATTTAAGTAGGTTCTTATTTACTAAGCTCTGGTGGCCATGGTCAAGGTTTATTCCAAGTGATGATTCATATAATACAATAAAACTACGATTCAAGGTCAAGTCAACGGATTTTGAATAACAGTTTACTGTTCAAGTAGGTAGGTATAAACCATTTAAAAAAAATCTAACTTTTCACGTTCAGCTACTATGAAAGTACCTATGAAAGTGAAAATCCCTAGGAGCATCACCTCAGGCCCAGACTATAATAAAAAAATATATAATAATAAGTAGGTAGTAAAGAACTAATGTGAGCATAACTTTATTTCATGTCCTTGTTTGGGAAGATTTTATAGATTCGTTTATAACTAAGTAATCTAAGTATACATGTGTATTGTACGTATCTATACAGGGTGACTTTTTATTTTAATCAGTGCGCATTTTTTTCTTACGGTGTCAGTAACGGTGATAGAACGTAATAGGAGGAAAAAATATTTTTTTCCAAAATTTTCAGATTTTGATACCCCTTTTTAACGTCTTAAATGAATGAATTTTGTAAAACGCAGAAACACGGGTGTCACAAATTGTGTTGAAGAGTACTATTACCAAGTTTCAAGTCAATTGGACGATGTTATTTTTTTCTCCATACGAAAGTTTTGATTTATTTTCATGCTTCAGACGATCTAGCTTGAATTTTTTATATGATTTTTATAAAGTTTACGTACAAAAAATCTGCGTACTGATTAAAAAACAACGTGGTAGGTAGGTATAGGCAGAAGATCTGCAGAAAAAGATGATTACTCTCCGCAATCATAGAAAAGATTTAAAAAAATTGGTCAATTTTATTTTATTTATTTACCCGGAAATGTTTCTTAAACATTTAATCCGTTACTAACGATGACCACTAAACCATTTTATTTAGAGACAAGGTAGGTACAACATTTTTAAATCGACTTCAAAAAAGGAGGAGGTTCTATGTTCGATTCGTTTGATGTAAGTATCTTTTTTGTGTAGATTCACCGATTTCTCGGACTTTTTTGGACCGATTTTCATTTTCTTTTTGTTTTCTCGATTTTCATTAGAGTATGTATGCTTCTGAGGTTATCACTAAGTCAGGATCTAATGATGGAAATCCAGGGAAATCGAGCGCTACCCTCGAATTTGATAAGCAGCGTTTTTGATAAAATTAAAATAACTTGTATTATTTACACAAAAAAATGGAAACATAAATAAACATAAAATCATTAAAACGACTTCAAAAATAAAACAGATTTACTAAAAAGCTAAAATCAAGATAATATTATTAAATGTGCTAGGTAGACCTACTGATCTGTTTGAAGTCGGTGCCAAACCAAATAAGTTTGATAGGCTATCGTACGTCCGCCTCCGCACCGACTCAGACATAATTATCAGTAGGTACGTACTTAGCAAAATTAGTTATTGGTCTTTTTTCCTTTTTATTAATTACTGCTGTTTTATTTTTGAAGTCGTTTTAAAATTAAGTAACGTCTTATATCATTCACACTTTCAAATACGTAGGTGCAACTACCTCTACTTACTCTAAAATGTTAATGTTCATAAATGGTATTATTACATTCACTCGTTGGTAAGTACGTAGTTAAAATAACTGTTATGTTACATAACAAAAGTCGATTAAATAGATATGTATCTTTCCACCCAAAACCATCTACAGCCTTAACTTGATTGTTCATTGTTCAGTTAATTTCTTACAAAAGTCGAGTTTTAGAAAACGAATTTGCTACTGCTACTATTTACGTAATTAAAAAAAAAAGTTTACAAAATGTAGATAAAGTAAGTATCGGTTACCTAAAAATCATAAAATTCTCGTTGAAATTTTTGTATGTTATCTAGCAAAACTGACGTACCTTATCCACCCAAAAAAAGGTACTGATTACCGGTTTGTATCTATATTTCTATATTTCTTTATCTTATCAAGATCAGCTTATTGTTTGTGCCCATCAGTCGCACTTTAGCATTATACACTACATGTTCTTGCATCAAACACGCACTAAGATTTTTTCAACGCTCCTGTTCATGCAGCTGTGTCACATCAGAATATATTATTATTCTATTCTATTATTTTATATAAGTATTACTCTGCACTCGATCTCATAAAGTTGTCCCTAAAACAAGGGTTGCCTGAAAGAGATAAGGCGATAAGGCCGCCTTTGCGTACTTTTATTTAGTTACCCTATGTAATTTTTGTTGTGACTGTGTGCAATAAAGACTTTCTATCTATCTATCTATCTATCTATCCACCTGTGTACGAAACTACAGAATATAAAATAATATGCTTCCACACAAGTATTTAAGTATAGAAAATGCTAAGTAAAAAATCTTTACATCAAGAGGAAATTGCAGGCGAACGTCGGTAACGTCTTGGGTGGAATACAGCACTCCTGGCTGAACAATATACCTACTGCATACAATACCTGCTGGTATTGCACTATTAAAAGTCAAGATTGCTGTAATGTATTTTACATCTAGAGGAAAGGCACCAGAATAAGTATGTTTTCACTTCGTTCAAGTGAAAAATCGTATACACTCTGTACTGCAGTCTTCCACACTTAATACGGAATAAATATGTTGATCTGTTCCTTAATTATGATATGAAAGCAGAAGAATTATACGAATGTGCTTAGTTTCCCTATAAATCTGGTAATTTTAATTCATAAAACATATGTAAGGTTTGTATAAGGCTGTTGGGCTAATACAAATCCAGGTTTTAGACTTCTCCAGTCTCAATGATCAAAGTGCTAATAAGCCCTTGCAACTGTGCTAATAAGCCTAACAGGCCTTATATACAGAATCTTAAATCTTATAAGTCAATTTGGTTAGAAAGAAATTATTAGTAGTGCTCACCTTTCCGAATTAGTAAACTGGTGACCCTGCGCAACGCCTCTCGTGGCGACTTCTGGAAGAACTTGGGGGTCAAGTTTGGGGGCAGAGTGAGTGGTTTTCGTGCACCCCCTCCTTCCCATGGGGTGGGGTGGTCCGCGGCCATTTTAGACGCTGTTAGTCGATCCAGGTGCTCGATTGACGCCGGCCTGCCGGCAAGCAATGGGGATTACAGCTTAGTTGCAGTTAGAACAGCTAGGTAGACGGTGGATTAGAGGATAGCTCATAGGATACACTGATAAAGAGTTACTTTGCTAAAACGAATGTCGTCAATGTTTAACAGTGGTAAGTAATAGTTATTTCGATAAGTATTCATTGCGGGAATAATTATTACGAAAGTTGCGTACCCAAAGCAATTTATGTACAACTTGAATTTTTCGAGAAAAAGCCTTGAAACCCCGATAGATCGAAAACCGCGTATTTATGTTCCCTAGTTGATAGGGGGTTAATTTGTTGCAAATAACCTGTAGTATCTATAGGTAAATCCCCTTTCAAGGAATAGTTCGAATTTCCTGTCACCCTGAATGTAAGGGTTTTTCAGTTTCAGTTTCATGGAAGTATCCTTCCCATGGGGGACCGATCACTTTTCCGAAGAATTTATGTCCGAATTTTTTTTGACTGAAAACGGTTAACCTGCGTCTTTTTTGCTATATGCGCCGTATGCCATATTTCTAGATCATCGAAATGCCATTACACAAAATAATCATTTTACCGAATTATGTTTCATCTATTTTCAAAGTAACTTTTTACTGTTGGTCGAAGTTTCTTTTGAGCACTAACCTACCTATTTACCGAATTCTCTTTTGAACTTTTTACTTGAAGTCTCAGTCCCTAACAAAAATCAACTTTAGTTGGCCGAGGTCTCTTTTGAACTTTTTAGTTTCGGTCTAATTCTTTTTTAATTTGCCTCTTTAACTTCATCGAAACAACCAATGGGACAGGTTAGGTTAGACATGTTTTTTCATTACTCATACTCAGAAAGTAGGTCTGAAGTTGCCTACGGAGCGGCTTGAAAGTAATACTTTTCATGCCTAGGGAGAATCGCTTTCAACTGACAGCTGTCAAATTAAGTAATAAAAATAACATGTTCCAACTTCCTATACAACCACTCTATTACAGCGCGATGTAAAATTGAAATAACAAAAGTTAAGTATTCATTATTTTTTAACGACTTTATAATAGTTTTTTTAGATATTTCTTTAAAACATAGATTTTGGCAAAATATTTACTATTTTTTTCAATGATGAAAATGAAAAATAATGGCTGAACAGCTGGCCAGCCACAGAAAAAAAAACCCATAATAGGCGGGAAAGTGGCATTCCAATCTTCATTTGTTTTTTCGAGTTGTAGAGTTTTGTAACTTTCGCATAGCAGCAATGAGTTCAGCTTATTTATGTTTTTATTTTACTTTCTTCGTATGTATTCGTAATGAAAAGCACAGTGTTTACCTCGGGTGAAAGACTTATTTAGTCCATCGAACAATGAGCTCCCTCGCTACGCTCGGTCGCCAAACCCCGTCTCGGGACTTAAATAAGTTGCTTTCACCCCTAAAGTAACAATGTACTATTGCATTCCTGCTTGCTTGCACGCTGTATGCTTGCATGCTGCTTGCTTGTATTCTGATTGCATGCTGCTTGCTTGCATGCTAATTGCTTGCATGCTGCCTGCTTGCTTGCATACTGCGCGCTTGCTTGCTATAAGTAATAACTACTATCGAATGCTTAACTAATATAATACCATGGTGTTATGAATGTTTGGAAAAAAATAAGGCAAATAAAATGGTGGTGTAACGAACACATGTGAAAAAAACCATGGCAAATAAAAGGGTGGTGTAGTGAAGTGGTTGCTGAGCATAAATTCGCCAAAAAGTTTTTCGGCCAAATAAAACGATGGAGTAACGAAAAACATCGAATTAATAATAGGTCAACTGTTACAGTGGCAAACGGTTTGTTGGCGAATTTAAAAAAAAAGAAACAAAAAAAGTTTTCCGTCAAATGAAAATCGGTCAATATTTTTTCGAATTTAAGATAGGTAACCCTTCCCATGAAACTGAACAACTTTTTCCAAGGGATACACAATAAATTTTCAAAAAAAAAAATCGACTTCCCTTTCAAGGGCAAATCACACAAGTTGTATGGAGAACCGAACACTTTCTTTTATATTTCGCCCTATATTTCTTTGGGAAAGCTGTTCAGTATCATGCATTAATTTTCGATAACTAATTTAAAGTCACCCAATAGACGCATTACTTTTGCAAAGAATATGTAAGCCGTCTAAGTAAGCTTCAGCAAACATGCATGCCTGAGGTACTACAGAATTGAGACGCATTAGCATCTGACAGAGCGTTGCAGTTGCAGGTTTTCTTGATGTCAGCTGCAAAGTTGTTTAAGCGGATAAAGTTATTTCAGGATTATGGTGTCCGCGTCAGCTAACATGGGTGCGTGTTACCATTTTGTCGTAAGTATCTTGTTCCGCCCTCTCGTTCTATCGCATAGTGTCAGTAAGAAACAAGCAGAATGACATTGACATGAAAAAATTATGTCATGCGTCAACGTTAGCTAAGCTCACAAAGTACGGGGTCTGAGCTCACTGCATAGCAAGAATAAGACTAGCGAATATGCTAGCATATTTTTGCTTGCGTATACGTTATATGTGTCATAATTTTGTCATATGTATCTTGATCCAGTTAGAAACACCTTGATATGACAAAATTGTCTCACGCGCTAATGCCAGCCCCGATGCTGAATGTCTATAAGGTGCGAGGATTCACAACACTCACCGATTCCTCTGCCTCGGGTACCAGCCTCGCGGCGGGCCCCCGAGTCGAAGGAGGTCGGCTCCGGTGCTGACTCCAGTTGCGGCGCCCATGACCGACCCTCGCCCGTAGCCGCCCAGCGTTACACTGCTCCCTGAAACAATGTTTACGTAAGTTCCTGCCCTATCGTACAGGAATGTCCTGCCGACCACTTATATCTTTCTAATACTTCATTTGGTTTACTGGGAGAAATCCCTTGTAGGTAAGTCAGATTTGGTACCGCCTTCCGTTTATTGTATCTTGTTATTACATTTGCTCTTGTATATAGGTTTAAAGATCTTTATTTCTTATTCAAGACATGGCGTCACTTACATAAGAAACTACAAATTACATATGCATGCAGTTGTAAGGCCGTACAGAAGTTAAAAATTGGGTATAAAATATAAACATTCACATTACCGATATACTAAATTACATTTTGAGCCACATAAGCAGCAAGATTTTAATTTAAAAACTCGATCTCAGTCAAACAATTAAAAAGTTGTGCTCCCTTATAATTGGTTCTAATTTTTGGTGTAAGTTTAGGTAATAGATACCACGCCGTGTTGTAAATTGAAGGTCCTGACTTACTGATTTATTAACGTTCTACCTAAACCCTTGGACCTAAAAAAGCTGAAATTTGACACACACATTCCTCTAACCTGTGTAGACAAGGGATAAGAAATAAAACAAAATTTCCACAAGGATCCCGGGAATCTTTTAGTAATGAATTTGGAATGGTAGATCTACCTCAGAGGTCCCTCCAGGCAACGTCACCTTGGATTTTATTCAATGGTGGTGGCTGAAGAAGGTGTGGTAGGACGTTACTTATAGGACCGGTCTTGGCCGATGAATAAGACTGTAGCGGGTAACTCATCTTGTAGGGTGGCGGGATCCTAAGCACGGTCTCTCGCCGTAGGCCGACCGCATGTAGTAAAGGCAAAGATACACCGTGCCAGTTGGCGACTAGTGGCCGTATCGGGGACCGAGAAGGCCCCCTCGGCCCCTGTTCTTTGGACCAACAAGCAGCTCCTATTCTTGTTGACGAAGACAAAGCTAGCAACACCGTCGGACGTGGCGTACCTCAACTACCCAGGGTACCTTCTCGAACGCTGGGGTCTGTGTGTATGTCCGCGATGACGTTTGCTGTCGGCGTCTCCGCTGCCATGAGTAGTCCGAGTTTTCTACTGTCTGGCTCTTGGTGGATAAAACTATCTATGCTTCTAGCTACCGATCACATAGTGGGGACCAGGAGACAACTAAATTCTTTAACCACCTGATTAACCCTCGCACAATTCTTGCACACCCGTGTGTGCAGGATTTATATCGCACGCGCCGTAAACAAGCGCGCGGGGGGGTTAAGATGACAGATACAGCCCAACAACGATACCAAACGTCTGAACTTGTATTTCTGGTGGACTTTATTGCCTACCATAGTGAATGGCTCTTCTCATACAAGAAAACTGACCGTGCTGGGAGAGAGGCGCACAAGTTTGCACTATCGCTAAATCTCACACAGTCGGTAAACGACGCGATGAGGGTACCGATATTGACGGACATACACCTTATTACCTTGACCTTTTGCTGACAACTGATCCAGACAGAATATTCAATAGCGGATTCGGCCCCACTGGGAACATCCGACCACTGTGAAAGTCGTATAGATCTGCTCTTTTCCACACGTTAATCTCAAAGGCACTAGGAGAAAGAGTTTGGCAATACGAGTCCGAATGGGATACGATGCGGCATTTTTTTGCATCTTATTCTTGACGGCAAATGTTTTTCTCTTCCGATGACCCCTTTCGTTTGGCTGACGCGATTGCGGATGTGATACGGCAAGGAATGGAAATTGGAATTCTTTATTTAAGCAGTTCTGGTGCCTATCAAAGTCAGTCGAAACAAATTTCTGCCGTCCAATGTTACCTCCTATGCAGAGACCTGATGGATCGCTAGCTCACTCTATGAAAGACAATGCAGATCTCATCGCGAGCAATTCTGGTCTGGACACTGGGATTTCAACAGTCGCCGTCAATATCCCGCTGTGACTTCTCAATCCCGGAAGTCACAATACTTAATAAAGAGGTTCGCAGAGCACTACAGAGTCAAGACGTGAATAAAGTGAGCGGTCTGGATGGGATACTTGCTAAAGTCCAAAGTTACTGTGGTTCCGAGTTGTCTCATGCGTTGACACTCCTGTATTGTCTCTCCTTTAAGACTAAAACTGCACCTAAGTCCTGAAGGGCACGGGTAGCCGTACCGACCACTGCAATTATAGATCTATCGCCATCACCTCCATACTATGCAAGGTTATGATTGAAAAAGTACTGAATAGCAAGCTGCTAGCATACCTAGACGATAACGACTTGCTTAGTGATCGTTAATATGGCTTTCGTCGGAGACGGCCAACTGGAGTTCTCCTGGAATATGTCACTCAAAGCTGGGGTGAAAGCCATCGAGAAACACGGCGAAGCTCTAGCCTGCTGTCGCCTGGAGTCGTTGCGTACGTACATGATAGTACAGTCATGAAGAGATACCTTTCCCATCTGGGAGACAGTGGGGATGAAATTTTATCAGAGAGGAGAGCATTGGTAGAGCGAGTAAACTAAACCTAAGTGTTGTCTCCCAATGGGGTTCCAAAAATGTGAATAGTTTCAAAGCCATCAAAACGCGGGTGCGTCTGTTCTCTGCGACACGGAGTCCGCTTTACTTGACTCCTACTTTTCAAGGTAGGTACATTCGTTTCTATAACCGATGAACTTGAGCTAAACTTTTAAACTTTTCGGCATGAAGTTATCTGCAACCATAATTTCGGTACCTCCATCGAGTCCAAAGCCCAAATTGCAGCACAAAAGCTGGGCAAGGCACAAGGTTAAGCGATACTTTACGTCGCATTAACTACTGTCCCTTATAAGGCACAGGTGTGGAATATTGCAGCCACCTTTAGGATGGTTGAGCCAAATATCAACTAGCGGCACTGGACTCGGTGGATCGCAGAGCCAGAAGACTTATCTGTGATAAAAAGCTGGTTAAAATAAGCTACAAAGCGTGCTCAGGAGCTGAATGAGCTCATCCCGTCTGCCCGTTTCTTCTATCGGACGGCCAGAGGCACTGTGGGGTACAAAGGTGGTATCTTGTCGAAATCCCGCGGATTCGCACTGAACCTTATTCGTTACCTGTTATATAGCGCACTGCCAAGGAATGAAATTCCTAGGCTTCGTTTGTGTTTCCGAGCTTATGTAACCCAAAACTTTTTAAAATTCGAGTGAATAGGTTTCTTCTGGTGGGTGAGATTGCTACATCCTCGACTGCATCTTCGCCCTTGTGCTAGATCAAGAGGGAAACCATTATTAATAAAAAAAAAGAATAAATATACATTCAACATACAACTTGACTAAACCTGGTGTCAGACAAAAGTTGACAACTCAAATTTAGGGAGCTTCTGTCTTACTCATCAGCACTGTTTATCGTGTGAATATTTTCTGATGACTCAATTTCTTTTAAGGTACCACCGCTTCTCATAGTACATACATCAGCCGTCACACGTTTTATTCTAAGGCTGTGTTGGCTCGCTCTTCTTCATCAAGCAACATATCTATGTTGATAAAATTATTTTAACCACTGCTGAAATGGTCTTGCCAAGGAGACAACTTCTCTCTAAATCTTTCTCATCCAAGACTTTTTCAAGTTCGTTACCGCCAAAGGTAAATAGCCATTGGGCAATAGGTATTACACTGCGCCTTTGTGCGTAGCGCCAGCATGTAAAAAACACCCCGCGGATTTCCTGACTATAAACATTTATACTATAATTTTCCACGTTACAAACGTATGAGTCACCGACTTCAATCCCAACAACAGTTCGCACAAAGTAGATAACTAGTATTTTTTGCGGACTACAATGCCTATTAGCAAATAACCACAAACGAAAATGTCACTAATTTATTTAGATGATGTTCTGGTTTGTAGTATTTTTTGTTTTTGTTGATTTTTTTAAAGCGCTGAATCATTTTCGATAAAATCTATAGGTATGGGAATACCTCTGGAGTATACTCTTTCCAACAAAAAAAGAATTTTGAATATCGGTCCATAATTGGCGGAGAAATCGGTGAACATACATTAAAAAAATACATACAGTCGAACATAGAACCTCCTCCTTTTTTGAAGTCGGTTAAAAATATTGGCGCTTTCTAGTTTTCTTATACACCTTTTATTACCTACTCAACAAAATCGATAGTCACATTTTTATTTTTGAAACTTCAACGTGATACATTGGTCTCCGAATCGCAGCCAGTGCATAAAGGCCCTTAGGTATAGAGCCTGACTTCAGCACCTGAACAGCTTTCTGCTCTTCTAAATCGTTGTTTTTTAATCGTTGTTTTTTTTGTCTTCTAGTATGGGATTATCAGTCTTCATCCAGAAATAGTTCCAGTGCTCTGCACAGTGCACAAATCAAGGTTATGCATAGTTTTTGCTTTGAACAGGCTGCGGCTGCTACACCTTCACTAGTACAGTACTTAGGTACTCTCTAGGTACAGTACTTAGGTATATCTCTGAAGACTGGGTGGTGTTCCTAGGAGAGGCTTTGATTTGCAATTTCGTGTCAATCTAGGGAGTCTGTCACCATTAATTACTGTTCAGCACCTTCATTACACCGCTATCCTTCTTTTTACGAAGCCTTGAAACCATCTTTAGGTAGGCAGAATTTCGAGTCACAAAAAAGTATAGGAACAAATTAAAACACAAACCTATAGATTGTATAGAATTCATAGTGCTATTCCGGGGTGGTCCCGTAGAATTTCTGGGAGGTGTCCTGGGGACGTCGCAACCCCGGGCGAACACTGGAGTTTCGGGTAAACTAGCAGAGGTCTGCAGGGCCCCTCGGCCCGGGGCGTCACGGTTCTGACGTTGCAATGTTCTGCGTCGCGCGCCACTCGCGTTCATGTCTAGAAAAAAAATTTAAACATGTCTTGAATATGAATATGGAACATTCTTTCTAATAAGAATGTTACGCTTTGTTTCTACGGTATCTTCTTATTCTAGTCATTTTCAATCATAGTCAAGCTTTTCATCTAACTAAAATAAAGCGCTATAGCGGTTTTTCTTCTTCTACATCAATCATTATAACTTCTACAGTCGGGCACGCACGGATTTACATGATACTCACATGAAGTAATGTTTGCAGTTTCCTATAAAAAACCGATTTCGTCGTGACGATAAATCAGTATGGAAGATACTAGCCGTACCTATCTGCAAAACTGGCTTGCTCTGGACACAATTTTGGTTACCTATTACTGGATAAAATACACTGGGCGTCAAAAATAAGTAGTACACTTTTCAAATTGCAATTACTCCTAAACTATAGTAGTTACACTTATGAAATAAAAAGCAGTTTATAGTAAACTTAACGAAGTTTATTAAAGTTATATTTTATTTGGCATGAATAAAGTTTCAAACTTAAAATTAAGATAAATACTAAAAAGTATCAATTTTTAACGATATGTCAACCACTTAATTTTCACGTTTTGGAACTTTTTCACAATTTAATAACTTGTGTTGCCGCCTCGGGCTCTAATTACAGCTTGGATCCGGTTTGGCATGCTGAACACTAAGTTTCGGAGGCGGTGTTGGGGAATATTTTCCCATTCTTCTATCAGCGCATGTTTTAGAGCCCTGAGTGTGGCAGGAGGTGGACTGCGCCTTCTGACTAGCCTCCCAAGCTCATCCCAGGCGTGTTCAATCGGGTTGAGATCTGGGCTTCTCGATGGCCAAGCCATCAAGTTGATGCCAACCTCCTGAATGTACTCTTGTACGTGGTGAGCAGTGTGTGGCCGGGCGTTATCATGCATTAGGATGGCTCCATCACCCATATTTATTAAATATGGCCCTGCATACTCGTTGAGGATCTCCGAGGCATATCTTTCACCAGTCAAAGTCCCATTTTCTATTACCACAAGCTCTGTGCGACTCTCTGAAGAGATACCAGCCCATACGTGTACAGAGCCCCCGCCATATTGGACTCTTTCCGAGATACAAGCTTGAATGTATCGCTCACCGGGTCGTCTGTAGACTCTCCGCCGTCCATCTGAAGTGTATAAAGAGAATCGAGACTCATCTGTGAATAAAACTCTAGCCCATTCTTCTTCGCCCCATTGTACGTGTTGACGGGCGTAGCGTAGTCTTGCTACGCGATGCTCTGTCTCAAGTTTGGGGCCATTTGCTGGTCTTAGAGGCTTCAGGTTAGCTTCAGCAAGTCTTCTTCTCACTGTACTCTCACTGATGTAGTCTGTTCGGGTCCGAAGAAGCTGTTGCTGAACCTCAACTGCATTAAGGTGTCGATTTCTTAACACAGTGGAAACAATAAAGCGATCTTCTCGGGTACTTGTGCACCTGGGTCTGCCATTACCTCGTCTCCTTAGATGGTTTCCAGTCTCTTCGTACCTTTGCTTTACTCGCTGAACCGTTCTTAAAGTTACACCCACCCTCCTTGCAGTACGACGCATACTGATGCCCACTTCGAGAAAAGCTAAGATTCTTGCACATTCTTCTGGTGAAAGAGGCATGATTAGTCAAATTTACTCTCTGAAGATACCTATGCTTTTCAATTACAATTGCTTTATCAGCAGCGAATGTGTCAAACACAAAAATCCTAAGTAAGACAACACCTTTCAACAGTTTAAAAAAAGTGTTTTTATTTATTCGTTTTTTTTAAAGTCAAGCATTATAAGTTCTTATAATGCATGAAGTTTTTATTGAATAAGATTAAATTTTCTTTTTAACCTTTTTTGTTTCAAAGGTCTAAGTTTTATAGTTTGGGAGAAATCGCAATTTTAAAACTGTACTACTTATTTTTGACGCCCAGTGTATTTGTCATGAAATTTTAAAATCCTGCCTACTACGGGATACTTTTAGGCCTATAGTTTCACCAATGCAAGACTTCCGTCTAGTTACCAAATACCAGTCGTTTACCTGATTTACCTACTTATCGCGTCGCTTAATAAGACGGTTCTATACGGTCATTTATATCCTTTTTTTGGTGCGAACAAACTTACTACGAGCTGAACTACGATCATAATTATGTTAGTTACCAACCTCTACTAACGAGATTTAAATTAACTATTACGGTAGTTTTTCATGTTTTCCATAAGTCAAACACCGTTGTGTCTTAATATAAAATCGGTCTCAATAACTGCTAAAACAAGATTAATGACAAAATTGGAAAACTAAATAATCATTACAAGAAAAAATAATTATGCACGTAAGTTCCAACAACTCTTTCCACTCTAATACTCATCGACTAGAATTATGGCTACAACCGATCACCACTTTATTAGAATTAACTGTGGCGACAAGTGGTTCTAGATGTAGAACCAAATTTTACTCTGCCTACCTAAAACATATTACTGTTACAGCTATCCTCTACCATTTAAGTACCTAACAAAGAAACTCTACATGGTAATTACATAAGTAATTCCTACCTTAACAAGTCCTGTCCTTATAAATTCCACTCGGAAATAATATTCTTTCGGCTATCGTTGGGTTTACATCAGTTAAAAAAAATGTGTAGTATATTTTACCTGTAGGTAAAGTTCTTCTGTCGGTAGAGCCACTCTTGAAATTACTGCTCCTTCGGTTTTTGTTGTAGCTGGTCTCCATAGACCGCGTCTTCAGACTATTTGTTGTGTCGCGATGCGGAGGGACTGCAGGTGGCTCAGAAGGCCTGTAAGTAAATTAAAATAAGTTTTTAAACATCTATGTAATGTTTGGATATCCAAAATATTAAAATATTTCACAAACGTACCGTCTTCTTATATCTAACGTAGGTGTAGGTAGCGTTTCAGATTTCTTCAAGTGACGCTTTTCTGAAGGTTGCACTATTTCCGTGTATTCATCTTCAACCTCTTGAACGGGTGAAGGAGGCAGAGGAGGGAATTTTGGCGACTCTGGGGTTTGCGGTAGAGGGCCCATGTCGTGCCCTAAGTTCGGCGACGGCGGCAACGGATGGTGTCGGTAGGAATGCTCGACGATCTGCACGTTTAGTGGAAAGTCACCTCCACTGGACACTGCAGAATCCGAAGACGACGGCTGCCGCATCAAACTAACCGGCACATCTTTGGCACTTGTAGATTTATGCATACTATTCGATCTCCTACCCGACGAGCGATCGCGACGCTCTATCGATCTCTGATTCTGTATCTCATTGTGACTTGAAGATTTCTGTATATCATGCCGCTTCTGTCTTTCTCTAGAACTATAACGGTAATTGTTTTCTAATATATCTTTAGATACGTCATCACAGTATTCATCCTTATGGATATTCCAGTCTTTAGGTATGTATGGGGTAAAATGATTTTGGTCCCGTCCTTGACTTAGTATAGCGCTAATGTTGTTCTCGATCTTGCGAAGCGGGGAGGTATCACCGCTGGACTGGTGGGGGCCGCTGTCCTGGTCTTCCTCCTCCTCGACGGTGGTGCTGAGCGCGGGCCGGCCCCCTGCTCCCCCGCCCCCGCACTCCTCCCCCCCAGCCACCACGCTCGGCAGCGAAACTACGCGCACCATGCTCACTCCCACCGGCGAGAGCTCACCCACCGTTTCGCTACATTCCAGATGAGGCGTCTCTTCCACTTTTCCTTCTTTTATCAACGACTGGATATTATCAAAGGTCGAGGAGTATTTTTTAAAATCTGTAAATCTATTCTGCGGCGATAGCTTATTTTGGACTAAGTTACCTCTAAGGGGTTTATCGCTTAGCATTTTTCTACTCTTAGGACTATGACCGAAATATTCCTGACTTACGTATCTATCCTGACCATTATTTAGGTCTAAGCTAAGCCTCGATTTTGGAGACAGCATCTCTTTGCTCAGTTTAGAATTTGGTGTACAAAGATCTATACTATATCTAGAATTCGGTGTATTGAGCTCGCGACTGAGCCGTGAGTTCAAGTCTACGCTGTATCGAGACTGCGGTAAGCTCAAGTCAGAACTAGGCCGCGAGTTGTACGAGCCCACCGACCCGGAACCACTTATGGATATACTCGAGCCATCTAATGATTTGTCGGTGTCTATACTTCTGTTTAGGCTGTGATTTTGAAGTAGGTTGCCGGCGTTAGGTTTGTTATTCGTGTTTTTATTGAAGCTTGGAAGTTGTTTGCGATTTTTGCCTTTTCGTATGACATATGTTCCAGAAGCGAGATCTTGCTGGCGTCGGTCGGAGTCGCCGTCAGAAGTGGGAGAGGCGAGAGGTTCGCATTGATTCAGCGGAGGCGGCGGCGGCCAGTACTCATCACCCCATTCTTCTTCGTCTCGTTGAGGAATAGAGCTAGTGCTAGAATGTGAATGATCTCCTGATTTCCGTCTTCGTCTACCTATTACCTGAAATAATAAACAAAAAACATACATATTATTGTCCCGAAATATTTTGTAAATTGCAGTTACATGATCAACTTTAGTTTCATAAATTACCTTGGTGCTCCCGGGAGTAAGTAGAGGATCATCACCATCGAGTGACACTTCCCAAGCTATGGAATTGCGTTTCGAAGGCGTCGTGGCGACCGGCGGCGGCGGCGGGAACGACTCTTCAAGTGAGTCGTCCGAGAAGTGCTCGTCGTCGTTGCATCTCGAACCTCTCGTCTTGTAGCTCTCCGCTACATCCTCCGATGATCCTCTACACACTTCTCTATGTCTTTCCATAGAACCGGCGAGAGTCCGCGGAGGGATTTTCCCTATAGGTGACAGCATTTCTCCATCGGACCTGCTGTCTCGTTTTATGTTTTTTCGTTCTGAGCCTTTAGTATTGGATGGTGATAATTTTTGAAGGTTGTATGTCGGTGAGTGTAGTGGGCGGTTGAACTGTATGTTCGGTCCGGGGTAGATGGTGACTGGGTGTTCATTGTAAGGTTTGTCAGCGAATTCAGTAGAGAAGCCCATGAAGGGGAAGATGGGTGGGCTGTCGAGGCTGGGGGATCGTTTGGGCGGAGGCTGTGGGTGGCGGGGAGGCAGCCAAGCGGGCGCTGCGGCGGGGGGGCGCGCCCCGTGCTGCAGCGACGCGAACCGGTGAGCCGGCGCCGGCGGCTGCTGCAATTCAAACCCGCCGTTCGCTATGCCGTCCTTCTCCCAACCGTAAGGTCGCTGGTGTCTTGTTTTCGGCTGAAAAATGAGTTAAAAACAAATCACAACCCTATTGATAATTATGTGGTTAAAACTGTTAAGTATTGGACAAATTACTTCTAAGTTGTATCGGCAATTTCGACCCCGTCTGAAAATTTGATATCTTGCACCAATTTCAGCTAGTCGACGGTGGTATTTCTCATAATCATAAGCGGTAATTGGCAGAAAGAATAAACTGTAATTGTACCTTATTTGTGTTGGAGTGGAATAAAATAAAGTATATTGTATTGAAGTCACAGAAGCCATTACGGATTAAAAACTATGGGGGTTATTCAATTCAATCTTAATTTTTCAGTGAACATAAAATGTTGGTAATCAATAACAAATGTTTTTAAGTCTACCTCGCTTCGCAAAGGTGAAGTCTTTCCCTGAGAAGAACAGACAAGAAATTCGAGGGTTGGTCTTTTTAACCGACTTCAAAAAAGGAGGAGGTTCTTTGTTCGACTGCTTGTATCTTTTTTTTTATTTATTATGTTCACCGTTTGACTGTTTTATGTATGTTCACCGATTTCTCCGGCATTTATGGACCGATTTTCAAAATTATTTTTAATTCAAAAGAGTATACTCCAGAGGTGGTCCCATTGTAACCAAGTCAGGATCTGATGATGGAATCCCAGGGAAATCTAGGGAAACCCTAATTTTTAAGAGGCACTTTCACTGTTTCTTACATACTTTCTGTTATTTACACTAAAAAAAGAAAAGTAAATAAACTTTTTATAAAAAAAAACCGACAAATCAAATACATACATCCGTCAAACATCAGATCAGTAGGAACGTACAACACTAAATGCTACGTTTTTATTTTTCGCTTTTTAAAGTCGGTTTATTTTTTTTATAAAAAGTTTTTTTTATATAAAATGTTATCTCATTAACTCATAAATCTGTAAGATCTCATATCTTTTTAATGTCATATGCTGTCGAGCTAACCATCCTGACAGCAGCTCGATATGTGCCACGGTAATTTGCTATCAAGTCCTATCCCTAAGAAGACAAGTTTGTCATTTATACTATCTATATCTATTATCTATACAAATATTCTGTAGAGGAAAGATTTGATTGTTTGTTTCTTTGTTTGTTTGCATTGAATAGGCTCCGAAACTACAGGACCGATTTGAAAAATTCTTTCACCATTAGAATCCTACATTATCCCCGATGAACATACGGCTACATAATTTTCCCGAATTCCCACGGGGACGAAGTATCTGGCGGAAAGCTAGTTATTTAATATAACATCATCGTTAGGTGAAACACAAGGGCCTCGATTCTGTAAGTGCAGTTGTGTGTCGATGGAATGGAGGCCATTTTATCTGTTCATTGTGGCGAAATTGAGAACTATTTAATTTTCATACACTTGTTGACAACCACCCCGACCAGCACCGCTACCGCCTACCGAACGTAAAGTTGCAAACTAACCTGCAACTGAAAATTCAGTTTGCGGTGGGGTGCCACCAGTCAAAGCAGCCGTCATTAGATGTAGGAAATTTGGATAGTTCTCAATTTCGCCACCTGAACGGATAAAATGGCGACCATTCCATCGACACACAACTGAAGTTACAGAATCGGGGCCCAGGAAATGTAAATTTAATACATATATTAACCTCCAGTTGCAGAAACGTCCGTTAAAGTTCATGGTTTTTTAAATGTCATGCTTTCCCTTTCAGTCTAGTTGACGTAAACAAGGACGGTACTACACTAAAGGAAGCTTTAGCTTTAATGAACGTTTCTGCAACTGGGTGACAGTCTTGCATTCAAAAGAAGATTATTAACTGTAAACCAGTTATAAAGTAGGTGGTCAATCTTTAAACGCTTCCTTAATCATTTTTGCGATAGGAAAAGACAGGTGTAAAAATACTTTCTGTTGCACTTACAAAAGTAGTTTGCGTTGCAGAAGTGACGCCGTTCATGCTCATGATGGAGTCCAGTCTCTCCTCTTGTTCGCGTTGTTCTGCTGTAACGTGTTTTGCTGGAGAGACCCTGAAAGGATTTGAAATTTGGTTCATTAATTATACCAGATAAATAAACAACATCAATAAGAACAAAAGAATAACTTTAGCTTCTTAATGTACCATCTGAGTATTACTACAGCAGCAGCTCAGTCGCTTATTGTCCATTCATAAAATGTGGCTGAAGTTTTCAACGTCAACTCCTGCGATTGCTGGTTAAGTTGGATATTGAGTATCGAATCGAGTTGAACGATAATTATGTCAATATTTATTACGATAAAAAAGCGAGCTGGTGAGCGCAGAGCAGACCCCGTATTCTATACTACTCGAGTCTATACCAACGGTTGGAAAAGCTCAGGGAATATCTCTCTTCTGCAATAGAATTAACAGTGATAGGAACAGTCTTGCTGAACGTCGAAGGCGATTCAAATGATCTGAAATGTGGGGGCAGAGCCTCGCACTGAAAATGTTGCTATAGGTACCTAGCCCGAAAATTGGATTCGTTTTTCAGATGCCGCTACTGCCACTAATTCGGCATCAGAGCCTCATGCCAGCAATTACTCTCGGGGTAGGTGATGGTGACATTTGAATCACAAGGATGTTTCTTTGCCCCCTTAAAACCTTACTCACAGTCCGTCATGCGACTGTGACGGAGATATACTAAGAAACATTACCGACTGACAATCTCTCGCTTCACTGTCAGATGGTCCAGCAAGATGGATAATGTCTAAAGCGTTTTAACAACTCTAACCCCTCTGGGGCCTGGTAAATTACTTGGGTAGTAGAGTAGATATGATCCTCTCGGCCTCCTCGGGTGGCGGCGGGGAGCGCGGGGAAGGCGGATCCGGAGGCGACGGCTCCTCGCGCTCTTCCGTCGGACGGAAGCCCAGCGCGAACTTGGCCCTGGAATATGATACAGCAGCCCCTAAAATTATCGTTTTTTAACAGGTAATGGCAAGTTCTCGAGGAAAGTTCTATCACCAATCGAAAAGGCCACCTATTATAAATTATAAATAGTTGCTTATTGTTCGTGGTCATAGTTTAGCGCGTGGAAAATTGGAAATGCTTCAGTGAACGTCTTCCGGCTGATAATACGTAACATGTGTCGATGAGGAAATTTTGTCTGCCCAATAATGTGCATAAAATTTCAAACTTGAGACGTCCTTTTCTGTCTCTTTGTAAAGAAGATTTGACCGGTAAGAGAAGAGATGATGGTAAAGGAGGATCGGGCATAACGCAACTTCTTTCTCATTCGGTCATTTCGAAGAAGATAATTCGAATACCATTTCAAACCTTTAAAATTGATATGGCCCTCATACTCAGTGGTCCTCCGCCTCTGAGGCCATAACTTGGGCACTCCGACAAAATATGCATGTGAGGGAGAGGTCAATGCAATGTTGTGCACTCATATGTTATATCTTTTGGGCATACAGTGATAAGGGCATTATGGTATAAGGACATTTTGGTATAAGGACGTTTTGGTAATATAGGGACGTTATGGTAATATAGGGACATTTTGGTAATATGGGGCATTATGGGAATGCAAGTATAGGTGCAATGTAAGGAATATGCACATGCATATAAATGTTATTCCAGTTTCACTAATGCTCTGTTTTCAGATTTTTGTTATTGTATTCTGATCTGTTTTACTTTTTTTTCATGTCATATGGACTTCGAGCAACGACGCTGAAGACACCCGTAGCTTCGATGTTAGGCGCGTGTGTTAAAGTGCGGTTTTGAAATTTTTTAAGTCCGCGTCTTTGACTTGGGGTCAGGGTCCACCAGCACCTGGTGACCTTTGGCTTCATGTTCATAAAGGCAGTACCTGGGTGTGCAGCGTCGAGCTAACACTTGTTTACTCCTTTTAATTTTTAGTTAGGGACAGGTGCGGGTTTGATAGGAGCTATAATATTTGGTCTTATTTCCCCATCATCCGAACAAAGAAGATCTTTATCCTGATGGAAGAAAGAAGACCGACCCGACCACCTGATCCAATGCAGCCCAGAGAGATGCTACTTCAAGGCCAGAGATGCTACTTCAAGGCCACCTCGATGGATTAAAAACTTAGGGCCACCGTATAGGAAGTTAGGTAGGCCTGTTGGAAAAAATTTTCGACCGATCGAAAATTTTTCAATGGGGGGGAGGCAGTTGTGGTATGCAGACCTTCACGGAGGATCGGGCATAACGCAACTTCTTTCTCATTCGGTCATTTCGAAGAAGATAATTCGAATATCAATTTTAAAGGTTTGAAATGGTATTCGATGTCATGATTCGAAATGATTGAAGATCTGGCCTTGCGCCATTCATTGTTTGATCTTTGCGCATTCATTGTGATAAGCTCGCGGAATAAGTGTAATTTTGAGCATAGGAGTGCAATAGCACTTAATAAGCGGTGTCTAGTTTATAGCTGTGGATATGTTACAAAAGTAAATGATTGTATAACGAAGAAAATACTGTTTGTTAATTATTTCCGTGATTGAAGAGGAATCCAGCTGTTTTTATTAATCGCCCCCCAAGAGACACCGTTGCAGTACTGACCTTCTACCGTTCATGCTCATATATCCATCGTCTTCTGAAGTATGACCAGCGAGCGGCGAGTCGTCGTCGGTCGCAGGGGTGGCGGGGGTCGCGGGGGTGTTCGGCGTGGCCGGCGGGTCAATGACCCCGGCGGGGGCCAGCGCCCGCGCCTCCAGCGACCGCGGCTCGCCCTCGTCGTACTCGCTCAGCACCTGGTCCAGCAACTCCAGAGAACGCTGCACATCATCACACCCACTGGAAATTTAAAAATCGAACTGTTAGGATCGCCTTTTCTTAGGAAATTGGAGTCCGCAATCATATTATGTTAACATGACGATGTGTTTTTGATGTGAGGACGGATTTAAGGAACCCTCTGCAGGGCACAGCCTCCTGCACAGGCAAGGCAAGCGACCTTGACTAATATTTTGTGGTTCATCCTATCTTGAAGCGTGTGTACATCGTACATCGTTTAAAATTTAATATTTACTAAATTACACATAATACCTACAAAACCTTTAAAAATAATGTTGGATGCAGCATGTTTCAATCATCCCTTAAAGTTTCGCTAACTTATTTAAAGTCACCCCATAGATAACATCTCGTTAAATTACCTACTCTTGATATAATAAGAAATGTTTCCCACGATTGCGTTACGAGGGCTTCAATTTCCTTATTGGTTTTGGTTTTCCATAGCTTACCGTTCGCGCCCGTAATGTAAAGTGTAAGTACAGTGTACATAATATACGGTTATATGAAGCCTCGCTCGGTCGTTCGCCAACATTCAATTCCTTCCTTTAGTAGGTAATCGCAGATTGAACTCATTTCCTTTACGACCTCCTTGCGAGAGGACTTCCTCCACAGCATCATTAATGGCGGATTAGAAGGCTAAGTGAGAGTAAGTAAACGTAAGTGACCCCCATAAATTTAACCCTATATGTATTGAGGTTAGCTTTATGACCCTTAACTGTATAGACGTATGTACTTCAATGTTTCTCTTTGTTTACGGTCCATCTTTAGCGCGCTTCTATCAGAGTATGTTACTGTTAATTTTTAAAGTATGTTACCAGCTAAATCCTTTAATGGTTAAAGATTAGGTATAGGTACTAAATATTATTTTTACGTAGTTTTGTTTTACCTACTTATAGGCAAATAAAGTTGCAAACGCCTGGCTAAAATAAAACAAACCGCAAAATAACACAACGTAAAAACAATTTCTCGCAACTCTGATAAATTATTTATGCTCGACTGTGTCAGTAACACGACAGCATTACGATAACTTATTTATAAGTCTATCCTGACATTTATAGGTAAAAGGGTAATGCTGATTTATTCAATGCCATCGATAGTAAAAACATTTTTCCAAAGGTCAACGTCGAAAGTTTGAAATGGAGAAGTCTCCAAGGAAACTCTTTCTCCAATATTAGATAAACATCATCGTTGGAACGGTTCGTAAAGTTTTTGCGAAATTAAATAAGCAAATTATAAAGAAAAGCAAAGTTGTGAAAAGAAGTTCGTTGCGCTTGAAAGATGCTCTGTTAGCTCGACGGCTACTCTGGAGAATTCATTATGTTTAAAGGCATGTCCTGGGCGTAAAGTGGTTCTAGTGGTAGGCACAAAGCAACCCTTTTGAACGAAGAGGCCGCCTCTCTCGGCGGCTCTCGATAAGCTCTCGGCGAGTGCTACACGCGGCTTTATATTTACTCAATAAACTGCACCGCTCATTCAGGACAAATTTATTTACGACTCCGAGCGTGACGGCAATAAAAGCTACATCTGGTAACGTTCCTAACACCCATATCCTTTGTCGTCTGAAGCAAGAGCGTTTGAAATGAACACACGATTTTATTGCTATTCTGACTGGATGTGTTACGCTGAGTAGATAAACACACCAACACGCTGGTTGTGATTGTACAGGTCGTAAAATACAGGCGGACATTTATGAAGTGCCTAGTCTGTCGCCGCATATTTAGTCTGCACTAGATGTCTCCGAACATCGATCTTATCCATCCCCATTAAATATTTGTCGTAAACTTTAATGAAACACGTGTACACATTGAAGATGTACACAAGGAAGATGATTCCAATTTATTGATATGGAAACGTCGGTAATCTTTCGTAGGGTGAAATCTGATGACAAAACGAAGGGGACCCTTATAACGGCGTATTATGAGCTCTTGACATGGCAGGCCCAATATCCCCGAGGTATCTGCGGCATGGCTTGTCTCCTCCGGCAATCTACGTCGATCTGAGGGCTTCATTAGTGTTCACCGCGACTACAGAAGTCAGATTAATGATCTCTGTACTTGAGATTTATCCGCAAATAAATCTCATCCAGATCATTACTATACGCTTGGACTTTTGCGGTTGTAATATTAAATGTAACAGAAATGTAAATCACGTAGTTAATTGGATTACGATTGGCTAGCTATTAAAATTAAGGCCCCATTAAATCTGCGAATATTGCTACGAAATATCTAGTACGCCAAGATTCGTTTCTCATCAACAGCAACATCTCGATGACTGAAATCTATAGAGATTCCGAAATATAGGCATACCTATGAATTGAATTCAATAGATACTCTGTAAGTATCAGTATCGCATTTCACTTCCGCTGCTTGAGACGCGGTCTATTCGCGCATCTACTTGAGAGGGCATGGTAGGTATGTACATCGTGATCACAAAAACCTTCAAACTGTTTGTCTTTCTTCTCACATGCTTTAGTTCTTGAGCCGTACTTAAAAAAACTAAACTAAGTTCACTAGCTTCCAAAACTCCTATACTTTATGTTTTTTTTAAATTATTGTATTAGAAATATAATGTTGTTGTTGTATTGCTGTGCCACAAAATACTTAATTGTATATTAGTCATTTTCCAATATCTGTAGGAGCGTTTTCATATATTTACTTCATTATGTATGTTCTTTCTAACTTTTTGTTTGTAGAGTTAAGTGTGAACTTTTCGTCATTACTTCATCACTTGTTACAACATATCGTGGACGAAATGTTGGAATAATATACCATCCCCTATTCGGAATGCAACTTCCAATAAACTTTTAAAAATTAAATATACCTATTTACTAAATATCCAAAAACTCGGGTTATCACGATAATAACTACGTGTTGGGCGTAACTTATTTAAGCATTTGTCTTTAGTTTACTCTCATTACTTACAGCAATGTTATACTTATAATTGAGAACTGTACTTTTTTATTTTTTTCATTTAAGGCGCGGACCCACCGCGGTGCACGGAGAGGCTACGCACGTCGGTTAAGCTTCGCTTTGCAAGAAAATGTATGTGATTGTGTCCACTGCAACCCACGACCACGCTACGCATTAAATGACGTCATCGATACACGCGTGGCTTGCTGGAATATGTTGCCCACGTAGCTCAACGCCATGCACGCTGTGCATGCGGCACACGGTTGGCACGCGGCGTATTTTAGGTGCGGTGAATATCTACTCTGTGAGTTTGACATTAAAGCTCAAATTAGATTTTGATCTAGTCCAATTAGCTAAAATCGTGGGTTTCAATTTGTATAAGGCGTGTACTGCAGTGGAAACGTAGACCCACGTTGACAAACAAATGAATCCACGTAGCTAAAATGCGCCACGTGGCCGTGCACATCCTGCGCCGCGGTGGGTCTGCGCCCTAAATTCTTGTTTAAGAATAAATACATACATACATAAATAATGCATTAAGCAAACAATAAAATATTACTGATTAAAAAAGCTGGCTGCGCAATATAGCGCTCTCTGCGGGTATCCACGGAAGATCAGCGTTGTAGTCCCGAGAGGGATCACAACATTTCTGAGTGGAGGCCTATTAAAGCCAACCCTTTTAATACAGGATGTCCCAAAAAATAGTGTCAAGCGGAAGTCCTGAGGTAGACCATCACCAGGGGCATTAATCATCCCCATGTATGTTCTACGATTTTTTGTAGTTTAGAAGTTACAAGGCATTTTATTACTTTGTTCATACTTTCTACCTGACATCGAATTTTTTTTTTCGCTTTCTTTTGAACATTTTTTAAATATGACTTGGCACTAATTGATATCAATTAGCGCCAAAAGCCATATTCATAAATGTTCAAAAGAAAGAGAAAAAAAATATAATTCGATGCCAGGTAGAAAGTATGAAAAAAGTAATAAAATGCCTTGTAACTTTTAAACTACAAAAAATCGTAGAACATACATGGGGGTGATTCGGATGCCCCTGGTGATGGTCTACCTCAGGACTTCCGCTTGACACTATTTTTTGGGAAACCCTGTATATATGTATATTTAAGTTTAGATAAGTTTTTTTTATGTTAAATGAGGGTCTTGCTTTAATAAACAATTTTTCTTTCTTTCTTTCTTTGTTACAAGTAGTTTTTACGCGATAACTCCTTATTTTTTTTAAATTCAGCGCTTTTTGCAAAACTTAACAAAAACAAAAAACTAATACACATTATATTTAGATGACGTTTTGGTTTGTGGTTATCTGCTGATAGGCATTTTTTAGATTGATTTCGGTTGAATCCTACGTTTTTAACGTGGTCAATTATATAATAGGAAAATTAGTGGCATGTATCGTGTCTCACTTTGAGATGCTCTGACCGGCTTCTGCTACAAAGCAGCACTCAGGTTGAGTGCGCGGAGAACGGCGCGTGCCACCACCGTTGCCGCTGCCTTTGTTTTATTTCACCCCCTCACCCGTAGAAAATTTTAGGGACGTCGAATCTAATTGAATTCTTAACTTCAGGTGAGTGGTTATTTTGTATTTTCCTAATGCCATCAGCATTGACAAAGTATAACCCCACAAGGTATAGAAATTCAGTTTCATATTTTTAATTTGTTGCTGCGAAACAAAATGTACCACGTAGAGATTTAAAGTTAATTTTCTCGAAGTGAAAACTTCTGTAAATAATGTTAAACTCGCGTCAGGTTACGTGACCTGATCGAAAATTCGTAAGACGGAGGGAGAGTAGACCGCAAGGAAGTAATATATAATCAAGTATTCACTTCTGCCGGCACTCCCGGAGTGCAACCCGTTGTTTTTTTAGTATTTTTCTCAATTTCGTCATCTGCTTCATGAAGATGATCCAACGTTAATTGAATGCAAAATATGACGCATCAAAAGCCTTAAAAGCCTTTACTAAGGTCTTAAATTAAGGCTAAAAGAAGTGTTACTAAATAAACAGTTTTTCCAGTAACTCATAACAACTCGCAGGCCTAAATTTTACGCGACGGCAGGTAGTACTTATGCGGAAATGAGTGCAGCGAGGCGGAAGTGCAGGCTCCTCGGCACCCCCGAGGGCGACGACCCTACGTACTCAAAGCCTTGGCACACAGTTACAGCTCAATGCCTTGTTCTTAATACTGGTACAGCCTTGAAAAAAGTCGTGGAGATCAATCACTGCACCGAGTGCCGAAGTTACTTGAAAATATACAAAACTTCCACATTCGTTTGTTCCCAGGGGTATCATGTATACATATGTATAAATACCAAATGTGTAGAAACAAGTACTTTTAACTTGACTTCATACAATACAATACAATATACTTTATTTGCACACAAAGACAACAGCACAATCAACAGAACATAAAACATAGTGTACAACAAGGCGGCCTTATTGCTAGGTAGCAATTTCTTCCAGGCAACCTTAGGGTAGGACAGAAGTAAGGTAAGAACATCAACATTTTATCACACTATCTCAAAATAAACTCTTTGTAGAGTTTAAAGTAACTTATGCTAAAAATGAGGATGGTGATGGGGAGTGTGTAACACAGTAAACTTATTTATTCAGGTTTGCATAACTAGTTTGCGAGTGTAGCATAGTAAAATTTTCGTTAAAATAAAATTCACCAAGTTCTACCCCTTAGGAGCTGAAAATAGTTTGTTGAAAATAGTTGAGCGTGGTCGGAATCCAGCTAGTTTTTAAAGTGCACCAAACTTGGCCAATTAGTTGCTGTTGAAAGTTTCGTGCTATTAGTGTTGTTCAGCATGGTTTAAAGATTTAAATGAGTTTTAATTGATTTACGGAGCTCTTTTCTCGTAAGTGCAAGATGACTACAGATTTCTTTGAAAGTGCGTCGACACGTTTGATGCATCGATCTTGTTCTTTTATTCAAGTTTATATTTTGTTAAAATAATTACACAATGAAAACGTGACCAAAACGCAAGTGTCCGGCTTATCTCATAAATCTCGTGGAAGTGCTTCCTCTGCTCTATTATGTACGTACGTACACACAGAGTTGACTATCTACTGAAAGTTAGTTTTCACCTTAAACCACCCGTCCTCTCTACGGAAATTGGAAATTGGTATCTGATGTAGGTAACTAACATTATAAGTAGACGCGCGCTAATGTGTGCTATCGCTACAGTGCGAAAAGCTTTTTCTTCCTATCGCAATTCTCATCAAAACTCACGCTCACACCCATTAATTTTGCACGCGCGAATAAACTCCGAAATACAATAACTTTGTTAATAACACTTTTGTGGATTACGTACGGTAACTGCTTTGCGGAATTATATTGCCGTGAACGTTTGAAATCACATCTCACGGTTTGGCTGACCTGAATTCACTAATTAGCTCGCAAAAATATTGGATACCGACGCGATATAGGAAGCTGTCTCGTTTGATGGAGCTCAACCCCCTTTTTTGAAGTGACTTATTTAGCGGCGTTGAGCACTTTTAGTACGGGGAAAAAATGTTAAACTCGCGATGAACTCGCGTCAGATCGTCAGATGTCACGTGACCGTGATCGAAAATGCCACCTTTTTTTAAGTGAAAACTTCTTTAGCAGCGTTGTGTACTTTGAAGTATGGGTGGAAACCCGGACGGATGGCAGCCCTATGGTAAAATTATCTCTGTGACAGATGTCAACTATTATTCGCACATTTCCATATTAATGCACAACATTAATGTTCAAGTTTTCACTTCTGCCGGCACACCCGGAGTACAACCCGTTGTTTTTTTTTTTTTGTTATTTCCCGACGTCGTTAATGAAGCCCTAGCTGCCATTAAGAGAAGCCTCGGTATGACAACATTAGTTATAAAAGTAGAAAATACACGGTACTCCGTGTCAAAATTTTCTAAATGTTATTAGACTGTTGAATCTTTTCGGAAAATCCTTGGCGTCTAGCGTCGGCTCGGAAGGAAGCTTGGGGACATGCCAATAAGTGCGGTGAGTTGTAACAACACCTCGAACAAACAAGCCAGGAACCAATTTCACTCCTGAGCACAAGCTATAAGGTTGACATTCCAAATAAGCTTTTACTATTATCGGCTGCAGCGGCTTAAAGCAATTTTGTGAGTCAATATTGAACTTTCAACTTGGAAGCGATGTGTCCCAATGAAATAAATCAACTATTGCTATTTACAGTACCTTCAAGTAACTCGAACGTTTCCTCATGTTAAAAGAGCACTCAAAACGAGTACTCGAGGACTCTACGTTCCGGAATGCAATTTTCAAATTCGACTAGGTGGGTACTTAGCTTCTGAGGAAATTGAAAAGTTCGACTAGCGAAACTTTTTTTTATGTGTATATGGTTAAAACTGTTAACTGTTTAGTGTACGAGGTTCGGTGTTAATTAAGCAATCAAGTTAGGTCTCATCTCTCAACTCTCGGAGACTGCGACGAATTTTCGTTGAAGAAATAATTTTAATGGTGGGCAGGCTCCCTCTTAGCAGCCAATTAGCATTAATTACGGGGCTTCCTTGTAATATATTACTTGATAAGATTCTTTTCAACTTTACAACTTTTTAATATTAAGTCATTACACAAAATTATCGATTACACGTATAAACATAATTGTTAAAGCTGTGATACCTTAAAAACTTGGTATTCCTTTAGTTAATATGATTTTTCTGATGTGTAAAAACGGCAACATTAAGCGTTAATGTCGGTGGTCAGCAGGGCTGGGGTCCTAAATTACGCGCTAAATCATGGCAGTCATTGGGCCCGGACGCGTGTCCCGAAGGGGGAAATAATCTGTAATTTGTGGCGTGTTTTAATTTCAGCTGCCCGGTGTCCACGTGTCTCCCGGGCGGCTTGTTCGGTCAGTCAAATCTAGGACCTAGCTGAGAAAAGGGCAAGAGCATATTATCCATAACATTTTATGAAAAGAAAATTAGTCCAATTTTTGAAATTCTTAAGAACTTTGTTGACTGGAATCTACAAGGTAAGAATAGATTTTCATGATACGAAGGTACCTAAGAACAATCCCGATTTAATCAAATTTCAAACAAATATACTTTGTCTCTATTAATCAATAGAGGTTTTGTAGTCATAGAAAGATACGCGGAGAGAGACCTTTGTACTAAAGTATTAATTAGTAAAACTCCACTTTTGGAGTAGAATTTTAAGGTCTTAAAAAACACAAATTATAACTTATTTATCGCTATAAGCTTTTGCCTTTTAGAATTTGAATCAATGAGTAAGTAAATCAAATCGGACCCCAGAACTCCTAAAATAGAGAAAACAGTAAGACTGTAGAGTTGCAGTTCCGATATTGATCCTGCGGTGGGCTAGACGACGCGCCACTGAAAAACTATGCTTTTTGTGTGTCCAACTTCTGCCAACTACTTGCTTTGTCAAGCGCCAGCATATCTTTGCCATGTAGCCAATCTCTAACAAAAGATGATTAAGGACCACAAAAATTACACTAAGCTCCTTAAATTTTAAAATTGTCCAAAATCTTCAAAATACTGTGAAATTGAAATCAGGATCGTATACTAAATTATAGGCCTTCAGTAACAGGGAAATTACGAGCTTCTAAAACAATTTATACGTGAAGGGAAGCAAGAAATTTGGTAACAGAGTTCCTCAAATCTTGTAATATTGGTATGTTAAACATTGACTTTAAATTATGTACCTTTGTGTAATTGTGTTGAATTGTGTAGTTGTGTATTTCTGATTATACCTGTTTTTGATCTACGTCTGCTTTCGTTATGGTTGCCATAAAGTTATAGCAAACTTTCTATAAACCCTTCTAAAACTTTTGGGAAGGGGTGCAAATAATAGTTTGAGGAGCAGTCAAACCCCAAACTACACTCCTATACAGTATTTCAATGTCAGTTTCAGATCATGAAATAAGATTCAACTATAATTTAGAGTATGAAAGATGAAAACCATAACAGTTTATTGATTTGTCATTTTCGGGATCTACAGCGACTATCTGCGTTAACAGAGCCCCTCGCTGAGATGTCGCAGTACCGAGTGCTTCAAAAACAATTCGCGCGAATTAATAAATTACGCAGCGCCCTTCTTCCTGCCTGTCGTTGCCATGGCGCTGCGCTGGTGCGAGGGTGCTGTGGTAGACAGGGCAATTGTCGCGCCACCACCGCGCGTCGCCGCCGCCGCGACTCCACAATAGCTACACCCACCGGATGCTGCAGCATTAGTTGCGTGATTTATTCGTCTGGCAGCGGCTGTGCTGCGTTAATTCCCCAACAATGCATAGGGGATCTACTCCCACTGATATCCAATGAACAACACCCGTCTTTTTCACCAACGATATAGTCATATAGTCAAAAACGTGTTATATCCAAAGCATCAATATGTAAATGTAATTGGGCAAAGGGTGACATATCAAAAGGGATTATTCTGATTGCATAATTTGAATATCTTCAAAGTGTTGTGATGTGATGAGCTATAGAGATTAAGATATGATTATCCCAAGTTTGGTGTTCCAGTTTTCAATAGTACTGGGGCAAGTGTATGCCATCGGAAGCTACACTTCATATAGGTAGGTAGACAGGTTGCTGCGAAAGTAATGAAATAAAAGATTACTTTACACACAAACCGCGAGGGTGTAAAGAAGGGTCGCCAAAAGAGATGTCGTTTTAAAAATCAATAGAATCACGGTCGTTTACCTAGCCACCCCAGCAAATTGTTCCAACCCTATCACCGCTGCACACTCGAGGCTCCGGACCCTACCGCTTAAAAACCAGTTGGGTAAAATGTTGATCCCGCGTTGATTCCGCGGGCACACCGCGCACCTATCTACCGTTAATTATCCTTCTGCGCAAGGAAGGGGAAGACGCGGCTGCCAATTTCTCCCCTATGCCTCCTCTCGGACCCAAGATTCACGTTGCACCCAACAACGCCATAAACCTGCGTAATTAGTTTTAATTAAAATCATTGGAGGATAAACGTGACTCGATGTTAGATTTTCTTCAAATTCCAAATCTCTATTTATAGAATCTTCATCCAGATTTCATTTTCACTTTAATTAAATATTCAGTAGCTGTTTCTGTGATTTTCAACAATACAACCCATCTATTACGAAAGGCATAACATTTTAGAAATGAACAATAAATAAAAGTGCTATTAAGAAAACTGTAAAGGTTAAATGTGCTGTAAATCATTAATATAAGTGACGTGAGTGAGCGAGCGGCGCGCGGCGTGAGCAAGAAGACTTCAGGCAGCCCCGCATGAAACCGCGCGATTGCTTGAACTAATTCTTCCCGGTTCTCTGCTTATAGCATAATTACCGACATCAAACGGACAAATTAGATTAATCACATTTGCTTTGACGGCCAGGTGTTAATGGAAACTCACGTAACGACCTCTAAAACGTTAAGTGTTGACGTGCTCGCGAGCTTGTCGTAAAATTGAATACGACAGTGTTATAGTAACAGGCTGTACTGTTTTCACCAACCATCCTCGTCATTCTGGCTTTAATGAACTTTTACAAGTTTAAAGTTCGTTTACACCGCGTGTGCTGTACGTTCTCGTGGCTTTGTATGTTTAACGAGGTAATGTGAACTACGTGGAGCCAAAGCCGAAAGTCATCCCGGCTGTAATCCATTAACACTAGAAAATAGAAACTCATTCTAGGAGGTAGGGTACATAGTTACTTTTACGCTTTTCGACGGTGTAGTCAGACATACTAGTGCCTACATTAAGTATGAACCCGGCACGTACTAATAGTGCTAGTGAGTTTGGGGTGAGGGTGCCCCGTGTAATTAGCTGCGGGCGACGCGAGTGTTTGCTCACATCACTACCCCGTCGCCGCGGCTCTGCCCGCCCCACGCGTCTGCACCGTGACGGCTTCATTAAAAGACCCACTTACAAGCTTGCATGGATTATGAGAGGTTTCTACATAGAAGCAAAGATAGCCAATTTGGGTATTGTATTTTTAAATACAGGTTTATTTGTTTTCACTACTCTACATTCTACTTTTTGTTGTCACAAACAGGTAAATAACGGGCAGTTGTGTACCCAAACATATTTTGTAATACGTAGTACTCGTGGGAATACCAGTGCCTTTATAGGCATTTTCTGGGTTAACTTGCTCCATCGTCGACCTCATCTTTGACCTTTATGGTCAAGATTGAGGTCAAGAGTTAATCCATCTTATAATAAAAAATATAATTAAAAAAAACGTGCACAGTTGGAGGACTGCAAAATAACATAGGCTTCTTTTCCACGCGAACAAAGTCGTGGCGGAAAGCTAATTTAAATATATTTTTTTAGTGTTTGTTATCTTAGTTTCAATAGTTGATTTCATATACATTATACTGTACACCTGTGCTAGGGCAAACATAAAAACATTAGAACTCTATGCACTAATTACAGTTAACTAAGATTTATAACGCATCCTGGGGAACATTTGCGAAACATAGATACTATGCGAGATGCAACGAGCATGTCAGTGCGTTCACTTAACGACTGCAACATAAACAATGTAGTGCAAATCTCACAATGCACCTCACAGAGCTGAGCCGACACGAGGAGCTCATTAGTGAAAGAGCTGAACACACTAGTGTGCGTAATAAACCCTTAAAAGCACCGCTTCAAAACGCTGCAATTTAACTACAAAAGCAAAATTATCTTTCTTAAAATTTATTTTAAAAAAAAAGAAATTTATTGTCAGATAATAGTAGATTACCTAACCAGTGAAAAAAAAGGGGATTCTTTTCGAGGGATACAAGAGCCGAGATGAATTTTTTTTTCACGTGTTAGGTAAGTACTCTACTTTTTACCATTGACTACGAGAAAAAGAAAATAATTACTCTGTGACAGTAAATTATCAACAATAGGTGCTGCTTTAACGCGAAATGACTCTGGAACGAGAGGTTCACTTTTCATCACTGGATGTTAAACTCATTTTATGATTTTGAGACAAAAACTTTTAACAGAAACTTTTAATTTCATGAAAATTGCACAGAAAATTGGCTGAATTCCTTATCCTAAATTTAAAATTTTTAACCGAGACATATTCCATTCCATACAGACAGTTATTACATACAGCCAAGTTTTAGTACGATTTTATAGCGAGAGTATGCAACCTCCTTGCACATTTTGTTTTGTTTTCTTACTAAAATCCGTATATTCGCGCATGTTCCAAATCCAAAATGTTTTATTCACTCAGTGAAATAAACAGCGTTTTATTCACTGTTTTTAAAGAATAACGGACCCTTTTTCGAAGGGCAATGGTAAAAAGAAAATAATTACTCTATGACAGTAAATTATCAACAATAGCTGCTGCTTTAACGCGAAATGACACTGGAACGAGAGGTTCACTTTCATCACTGGATGTCGAACTCATTTTATGATTTTGAGACAAAAACTTTTAACAGAAACTTTTAATTGCATGAAAATTGCACAGAAAATTGGCTGAATTCCTAATTCTAAATTTAAAATTTTTAACCGAGCCATATTCCATACAGCCAGTTATTACATACAGCCAAGTTTTAGTATGTTTTTATAGCGAGAGTATTTTCTTTTGTTTTCTTACTAAAATCCGTATATTCGCGCATGTTCCAAATTCAAAATGTTTTATTCACTCAGTGAAATAAACAGCGTTTTATTCACTGTTTTTGAAGAATAACGGACCCTTTTTCGAGGGGCAATGGTAAAAAAAAAAATATTACAACCAATGCAAAAACATATTATGTCAAAAACTTAAATTATTAAAATCAGTCAAATAAACCGCCCCTTGTCATCCCTGGTGCAAAGGTTGCAAAAAACCTGGTGCAAAAAACACTTGCGGCATTACCACGTTGAATGGCAATGGACAACCTTTGCACCAAGTATGACCCGGAGCGGGGGTCACAACTCTTATCTCTTATTTCTTTTGAATATTTTTGCTACAAGTAATTGGGTTGCAATAATTTATTTTTCTTTTATTTTGCGCTGTTACCTTTTGAAATTGGCTAATAGTGCTCTCTCTTAGTAATTTTAGCGAAATTCCACTAATTCGAATCCATGTTTGTTTCGTTATGTTATATGTACATATATAACACGCTCACTACATTAACTAACTAAATCATTTAACCATAAATAACAAAAATCGATTATGTTTTAAGAGCCGCATACTAATAAGAAAGCAAACGCAAACAAATGACTTCCTCGCAACTTCCTCACAAGTCAAAACTGGGAGGAAAAATCAGAGACAAGCGCAAGGGGTATTGAAACTGGCTAGGTATAACGATAATAAACAGTATCAGTATTCCCTGGCGAGTACTTTCGCTAGCCGCCACGCGTCGGGAGCAGCGGGGGTGGCAGGGCGCGGGGGACGGGGTCGGGCGGCAGACGAAACCTTCACTTTCAACCATGCGCCACGCTGCTCTTTGCAATTTCACCAACAGATTATTATCTACATTCTACAGGAATAGATACTCAAACTTATAAATGTTTCATAACAGCTTGGGCGATGTTATGATAACAGCACCATTGCATTTCGTCCCTAGTATTCACACTAGTTGAATCTACCGAAGTGAACCATTATTTTAGTTCGTGTGTCGTGTCCTTTCAAAATCAAGTTAATTTGTTTGTTTTCATAAAAGATGTAGGTAACTGACTCACGTATTCTACGAATTATGATAAGTTTGTCTATAACTACGAAAGAACTATGAAATTTTTGCGGAAAATGTCAACCGCCGAAATAAAGATCTCTTAAATCACAATATTGATTGCAATGTTAACATGACAATCCAAACAGGCATCATGTTTGGCTATTTAATTTAAATTCGTGAATTAATCCACTTTAAAGCCATATACAACAGGGATGTTGGAGTGTTTACGGAATCGCTTTCACCGTTCAGGCTAACAAAAGGCTTATGCAGGTGTATTACGGCAATAACAGCTGGTCAGCGAAAAGCCGAGCGTTCCATTATGGAAATTGACAAGGGAGGGCAGACTATGCGCATAATATTTACCATAATTTTATAGAGGCGGCGCGAAGTATCCTCCCTATACGCGCTGTTGACGCCTTTTGATCATGTTGACTATGCATACGATGGGCCTGTTTATCCGCAAACCTATAGGTTATAAGTATAGTATACTAGTATCTTATATCAGCATATCACATAACAGTTAAGCTGTATAATGTGAAAATTCTGAAAAAAATATTCGGTAGTTTTATAAAATTTTCTAGGCATTCATAAAGTTACTTTCAGTAGAGTTTTAGTGGGTCTAACTAGGATCTAACGTAACAGAAATAAAACGGGCAAGTGCGAGTCGGACTCGCGCACGAAGGGTTCCGTACCATTACCTATAGAACCGGCCAAGTGCGAGTCGGACTCTATAAAAACCATTATCTCTAAAAACGGCAAAAAATCACGTTTGTTGTATGGGAGCCCCCTTAAATATTTAATTTATTCTACTTTTTAGTATTTGTTGTTATACCAGCAACCAAAATGCATCATCTGTTAAAATTTCAACGGTTCATGAGATACAGCCTCGGACAGACTTATCTATAAAAACGAGCAAAAAAACTATTTTTAAAGTATCAATCTATAAAAACAAACAAAAAATATGTTTTTAAAGTATCAATCTATAAAAACACCCAATGTAGAGTAAATTATGGATACATTATGGCCAACGACACCCTTAAAGTTACGAAAAACAAGTGTAAAACATATGCAGAGGCTCTGCTTTTTATTACTAACAACACTTTTCCTGATTAAGGAAGTGGGCTCTAAATCATAACACACCCCAAAACATGTCCAAAGGCGTGGCTTGAAGTTATCGAAGGCATTATATTCAGGAAAATTACTTACCTTTAATCTAATAATAGAAAGGAAAATGTGTGGGAGGGAGGAAACCCTGAGCAGCCAAACTTCGTATACGTGGTCATAATTATTGAGATTGGATTTTCTTATCCTCCTATAAAGAAAAAGAAACGAATCATAACTCCACTTAATGATTTGTTGATCGAAAATCTTAAAAATGAAGTTGGCGGCACGGGTATTTTCAATTTGGGTCTTTTGCTGAGAAAGATACAATTTAAAAATGCAGACTATTCAAATTCAGAATTAAGACAAAATCACAAATAAAAGTTGATTTTTCCAGGGTTCTTGAATATATTGGGTAAGTTATTTAATTTCAGAAATTTTAGCAATTTCACATGGTCTTCTGAAGTGAAATATATGATCATACCATATTGTGGCATTTGTGGTGCGGTTCCCGACATTCATGCTGAAGACAGTCATGAAGGAAAGCTTTTGGCCGGAGGGCGTGGTGTTCCTCCGTTTCCGAGGGAGATTTCCGGCTGCAGACACCCCCGGAAAAAAACCCGGGAAATAGTGTTTATAATTAAGTTTTGTTTTGTTTAATTATATTTTATATGTATGTTAGTCTGTAAAGTATTTATACGGCCCTAGTTGCCTAAAATAAATGATTTTATTATTATTATAAAACAAAGTCCCTCGCTGCGTCTGTCTGTCTGAACGCGATAAACTTAAAAACCAGTCAATAGGTTATCATACGGTTTTCACCAAAGGACGGAGTGATTCAAGAGGAAGGTTTAATGTATAACATATAATTTATTGCTAGTACTAGTTTAATAAAGTATTTGATACTGGCTCGTACTCGTGGAAATGTCAAACTTTTTGCAAAACTACCAAGGAGCTCATTCAAAACATAAAATGTAAATATGGCGCCCATGTTCGGCGTCAAGCGAACGACGACGACGCGATCCTAAACAAATCGACTTACACTCAACCAGCGAATATTTGTATTTTTACGGCCTTTTCCTGCCTATGTAAACAAAATTTCCTTGCTTTGTATTCTGTCGAAATACGGATTTTCTGTTGCTAATAATAAATGAGAAAAATCTATTGCTTTTAGACGCGTTCTCAAGACCTTATAAAGAAAAGTTAATATAGAGAACCTTTAGGCAACTCTCGTAGGTAGGACGTAAGACTCAGCTCCGCTGTATAGACATTGGTATTCGGTAAAATTGTCACTTCGTAAGGTTATTGTTATATTGTTGCTGTTTTATACAGAGTTACCTACAGCAATTACCTCAAGTTAACGAAAATTGCTATCAGACATCGGAAATCAGTCGTATGCAATCGCCGATTGGAAACGGTCGGAGTGATCCGTCCCCAACGATTTTACATTTTACGCTCCATTATGAAATGAAAGATCTATCTCGGACCAATATCAAATCTTTACGAGTGCCGTTCGTATTTTGCTTGCATATTTCTTTTAAGGATAAGTATACCTTGCAGTCAGAATAAATGGCTGTCCATAAAATAGTTTTCTTCGTTTTTAGGGTTCCGTACCTCAAAAGGAAAAAACGGAACCCTTATAGGATCACTTTGTTGTCCATCTGTCCGTCCGTCCGTCCGTCTGTCAAGACCCTTTTTCTCAGGAACGCGTGGAGGTATCAAGCTGGAATTTATATCAAATACTCAAGTCTACTGTCCCTTGGAGCTGTGAAGAAATCAAACTTCTAAGCCAACGTAATCAAAAGATACAGCCGTTTATGCCGCAAATTTCCGCAAATTTTCGACACTCGCAAAGGAATCAAAACCTACAGGGTACTTCCCGTGAACTCAGAATCTTGAAATTTGGTGCGAAGCAACGTCTTATAGCACAGATAAAGGGAAAATTGCGATAACCGTAAATTTTTAATTACATCATATAATAAAAATATTTTTAATAATTTTAAACTTACTACCCCTTTCCTTATGAACGCGTAGAGGTATTAAATTGAAATTCATATTCAATACTCAGGTCTATAATACCTTTAAGTTAGGTTTGTACGGAACCCTCGGTGCGCGAGTCCGACTCGCACTTGGCCGGTTTTTTCTGTTGTGGCGAAGCTTTGCAACTTTGTAAGATTTTCCCGAAAGGGGTTTTGATAGTTACAGTCGTGTTTTATTTTTTGTGTAGTTGGCGATATGAAGAAAGTTTCGGTGTTTTCCCTAGAATGGTTATAACAGTAGTAGTGTGAGGCAATATCGAATCCTAAGCAAATTGTTGGAATGGGCCCGTTGCTCGCATTATTTACGTTTGTCGCGAAATTGCGAACATTGTGCAAGGACATTTTTATATCTCGACGAAAGAAATTTGTGGTATTTTGCCAAAACCACCAGGGTCTCTCTCAAAAAAGTGGCACGGCCTGAATTTTTTTGCACATTTTCAAAAAAGTATGAGAATAACGTATTTGATTATATATAAAAAAAATATTCCCCCTCTTTAATATAAATATCTAAGAGGGAACAGGTTTTTTAAAGAATTGTGCCTTTGAGAGTACGCAGAAAAAATAGGAGGACAGGTGAATGAGGTATCGTACAGGTTAGTTGAGAAATGGGCACAGGTTAATGTGATTATATACTAAGAATAGGCAATAAGATATTTATATACTAAACAGCTTGATAAGGAAGCTTTTTCTGAAAATATTTTACGGGTTTGCATCAATTTTTTATAATGTTTTATGGTTATAAGTATAACAATAATATAGAGGTCAAGTATTATGTAATAAAGAGCATTGTTAACAATAGGAACCATTTTATTATCTTTATTTTTTGTATGTAAAGGAGACTGGGCGGGTGCGTCTCCAGTGTTGTAAAGGTTGTGTTATATGTAATTTTAAAGCATAACAATAGCTTCATTTCATAATTTGACACCAACAACCAGACTCGGGCAGGGAAGTAACTATATACCATTTTATCGTAACTGACCGCATTTTGATTCCATTATTTTGATTCATTGCCAGTGGCGTGTAAGGTTGTAATATATTTCCTTTTGGAAGGTCATAACAATGACTTTATTTTATTAAATGACACTTAAAACAAGTATCGTACAGGGAATGAAGTATGAACCATTTTAACACTTTAAACTTTCGCCATTTGAACACATAATTAAATTATAAACCAAGTCAGAATTCACGTGTATATTATCTTTTACGTTTGATCCCGACATAAGAAACATAATATATACGCGAATTCTGGCCCTGTTTATAACTGAATTATGAACCATTTTACCGTAAACTGACTTTTGATTGCATCGGATGCCCACCAAAACTCCTTAGTTTCATAAAATCCTTCCACCAAGACACCAAAGGAGCTGTGGTCTTTAACGGGGACACTTCTGAACCATTCGGAATGCATAGAGGCGTTCGGCAAGGCTGCGTGTTAGCTCCAACCCTGTTCAGCATATTTTTCTCGCTGCTTCTAAAAGTTGCCTTTGGGGACGATCAACAGGGTATTCATTTGCATACGAGAAACTATGGAAAATTGTACAATTCTGCCCTATTCAAGTCCAAACGCAATCGCGAGGACTTATTTATTGACGGTCTTCTCTTTGCCGATGACGCAACTTTCGTCGCCGTCACAGCCTACGAGCTTCAGACACTATTGGACAAATTTTTGAAAGCTTGCAAAATGTTTTCCATGAAAATAAATGCCAATAAGACAGTTGTTATGGTACAAGGCAGTGCAGAAGTGCCGACTATTTCGTTGGACGGCAATCAGACTCGTAGACTCGTAGGGGAGCCTAGAAGTAGTGGACAGTTTTTGCTACCTGAGTTCTGCGGTGGCAAACAATCTCTCGCTCAACGCAGAGATCGACACCCGTATCGGCAAAGCAGCAACTATGTTCGGAAAGTTCCATGACAAGATTATGGTGTAACAAACATCTCACAACTAAAACCAAGATAATCGTGTATCAGGCATGTATCTTGAGTATACTGTTATATGGAGCTGAGACATGGACTACCTATGCGAGGAAAGAACAGCGACTCAACAGCTTCCATATGCGCTGTCTTCGTAAAATCCTAGGCATAACTTGGGAAGACAAGGTTACGAATGAGAGGGTTCTGAAAATTGCACAGCTGCCTAGCTACACGGCACTACTTAAGCAGAGACGCCTGCGCTGGCTGGGGCATAAGTACCGGATGGAGCCATCTCGTATGCCACGCCGGCGCCGTGAAGTCGCGCATGCAAAGAGAGGAGTTGGCAGACCGTTGCTGCGCTTTAAAGATTGAGTCAAGCGGGACATGAGTGCTTTCGGTATAAAACACCATACATGGGAAGAGCTCGCAGCAGGCAGAGATCAATGACGCGAGAGAGTTGTGGATGGGCGGAAATTGCACGACGAATCTTGGTTCCAAACACTCAGGAACAAAAGCATTAAAAGGCATCAAAACCAAGCCATACCAGTAACCGGTGACTTCCCCTGTACATATTGCGAGAGACTTTGTCGTTCCCGCATAGGACTTTTTAGTCACCAAAAAAAGCGTCTTCAATCGACTGTTTAAAAAGTCTGTTAAAGATATTCAATTCAAGGCCTATGATGATGATGACTTTGATCCGTTGCCAGTGGTGTATAAGGTTATGACATATGTCAATTGAAGGTCCCATAAATAGTTTTTCAGTTCATTGCCTTCACCAGTCACGTTGTTTGTGTCATTGAATTAAAAAAAAGCTATTTTTATGAAGTTTAGAATGAAATTCGTAACAATCTTATAAACCACTGCTGGCGGATAAAAGTATAATATAAAAAATGTATTCTGTATACGACTGAATCCGATTCATAGTTCATTCTCTGCACAAGTTTCCATATATTTTGTTCGGTTTTCAGTGGTGTATAAGGTTGGGTTATATGTCATTTTAAAGGTCATAAAAATAGCTTCATTTTATGCTATGATACCAAGAACGAAACTTGTGCAGAGAATTAACTGTGAATAGGATACAGTCGTATACAGAATAAAAATGAATATCGAATCGGTATACGATAAAATTATTCATATATCATTCCCTGCACGAGTCTCTTTGTTAGTGTCATTTAATAAAATAAAGTTTTTATCATGACCTTTAAAATGACATATGTCACGACCTTATACACTACTGATATCGGGTCAAAAGTCAGTTTACGATATAATGGTTCATAGTTTATTCCCTGCACGAGTCTGATTGATGGTTTCAAACCATAAAATAAAACTATAGGTATGATACCTACTCGTATGTCACACCCTTATGCAACACTGGCAACGGATCAAAATAATAGAATCTAAATCCGGTCAGTATACGATAAAAGGTTCATAGTTCATTCCCTGCACGAGTTTCATTGTTACTGTCATATATCAAAATGGCATTATAGTTATGAGCTTGTAGGTGACATGAATTAACTTATACCTATTATAACCTTTAAAATGACATGTCACTACTTTATACACCACTGACTGATATCGGTTCAAAAGTCAGTTTACGGTAAAATGATTCATAATTCAGTTATAAACCGGGTCACACGCGAATTCTGACTTGGTTTATAATTGAATTATGTGTTCAGATCGCGAAAGTTTTAAGTGTTAAAATGGTTCATACTTCATTCCCTGTACGATACTTGTTTTAAGTGTCATTTAATAAAATAAAGTCATTGTTATGACCTTCCAAAAGGAAATATATTACAACCTTACACGCCACTGGCAATGGATCAAAATAATGGAATCAAAATGCGGTCAGTTACGATAAAATGGTTTATAGTTACTTGCCTGCACGAGTCTGGTTGTTGGTGTCAGATTATGAAGTTAAGCTATTGGTATGGCCTTTAGAATGACATATAGCACAACCTTTACAATACTGGAGACGCACCCGCCCAGTCTCCTTAATATACAAAATGAAATAAACTATTATTTTAAGGAAGAACGTTTTTTATACTGATTAAAAAAGCTTTTAGATTTAATCAAAAAGTTTAGGTATTTGGTTAACATACTCGAAAGTACTAAATAACAAAGAATATCAACAACTTTCATAGTAGTCTGACTAGTTTCACATTCACCTGTCTAGTTTCTCTTTCACCTGTCATAAACAGGCAGGTTAAATAGGTACAGAGTAATGAGAATCAGCCGAAAAATAATTATTACTACTAAACGCTTTGTTGTACTGAGCTGGAGAAACCGTTATGTGAAAAAAGGCTAATTGAAGAAGGAATACAACTTACTCACATTAAATAAACGACTCAATTTGAAAAAATATCGTGCACAGGGTAAATATAACATACCTGTTACAAAACCCAGATCCAGACAGATCGTTGCTGATAGCTTGAAAATTTGGCAACAACGGACACGTGTTTCACCTTTGATGCGTAGCCAGTGACTTAGTGCGTTGTTACATGGGAGGAAAGTGGTTCAAATTGCAATAGTGTGAGTGGTACGCGTGTGTGTTCACGGCGACAAGTTGATGACAAAATAACGCCGGACAAAGTTTAACTTAAGTTAATTTAGTACTTACTTATAAATATGAGCAATAATTTACAAAACAACAATGTTTAGTTCACTATCTTTCAATTAAAATGGACAGAACAAAAGAAATCACTTTATTAATTCAGTCAAATTGATTTTAAATCGATGTAAGTCGCGTTAGGACACGGCAGGTTGATGGGAAACTGGTGTTACAAACTTTTACTGCTCAAGAAATAATAATTTTATTGCCATTAAAATAGCTGGCCTCTATGTAAAAAGACTCGATACAACATTTTAATATAACATTTAGTTTAAAAAACTCAAAAATTCATACTTTTCTAATCAAAAACTGTACGGCAGGTTACGGTGCCACTTTTTTGAGAGATACCCACCTAACAAACATTTGTAAGAACCAGCAACTCTAGATTATTCACATTTTGTTGGCCAGCTGTAGATAGAACGCCGTCCTAAGGAAAACAGGACAGTTTTACAAAGTTTGCCTTCCGGTTTTATTATAACTGTCCAATTTGCGGATAGACCAAGTTTCTGGATGGAGGCAGTATCGGTTATCAGCTTAACTTGTAATTGCTTTCAAGTGACTCAACAGAATTTCCCAGCCTTTGCCAAGAGGAATTGATTTTGTATAAGTACGTACATCTGCTTTTATTTAAAACGGTAAAAAGATGTACAACTAATAGGTAGGCATAATAATATAATATTATCCAGTAACTTTGCATCTGTTATTAGAAAGAATGATTCTGTTATTAAAGCTATTTCGTCGGACATTTACATTAATGGTGATGAATATTTCTAAAAGCTTTTGGTGGTTTGTTATTGTGGCGCTTGCGAGTTAGCTACAGAGCTTGAGGCTAGGCGAGGCGAGGCAAGATCTGTAAATAATTATGCGGCGCGGCTTACCAGCGCACCGCCCCCTAACTAGATTTCACCTTACCAAGTGCCTGCAGGAACACAGAATTCAATGAAACTACAATACTTTTTACTTCACATCCAGCTATACCACCCTAGAAATAAACATTTTTTTTTTAGTTCAAACCTTGACACGAAAGTCATCAATAGTTTTTTCAACAATATGTTGATGTCGTTACTGACTCTAACACGCTTGTTACCTTAATCGAAGCCAACTACCCTGCAGCAGTCATGCGGACACTGAGTTGGTTAGCGATCAACCGGTATAGTTACACGTGGCGTTGAGTGAATCAGGATGACGGCACGAAACAAACGCATGATTTTCCAAGAGTGCTCGAGGCCCGAGGGTCCTCTGTCGAAGCCTCGCTTTGATCGCCGGCTAATGGGAAGGCCGACCAACCCGCGGAAACTTTCACGGGACACTGACCCACTTCTAAACGAATGTAAAAGTAATCTATAACGCGGCTTTTCTTTAAGATTCGTGACCATTATAGAAACCCTCAAATTTGTTCAAGTCAAGACCCATCCTTTGCAAGCTCATCCAGAAAGGCTATTGATTTCGTCCCGACCTCCTTTGCAATTTCCGTAGAAATTTTGAATACGCGTATAACTTTGGGAGTCTAGAAAATGTAGTGGTGAAACTTGCTAAAATGTGAGTGATATTTACATCAAACTTCTTAAAACTGTACACGCCATCCTATCGAAATGTGAAGCTTAGACTTTATAACCATAAAAAGTTATCGCTGTTATACCATAATAAAAATATTATTATGATTACATTATAATATGCTCTAATCAAGGTCATAAAAGAACAGTATAAATTTTATCGTAAATTCAGAAATTACAACAACCGCAATGATGCGCCTTCTGCGTAATCGTGCAAAAAGGCTGGAACGAGAGTGTTACGAGAGTTATATTGCTTCAGTTGAAAAATCGATCGTAAGGGATCCCAAGCGCTTCTGGGGATTCATTAAATCACGTTCTAAATCGAATGTTATGCCTAGTAGTATGACCTATAACGATAGTCTCTTGAATAGCGGTGATGCCATATGTGATGCTTTTGCTGCGTACTTCAACTTAAATTTTCTCATTCCAAATATTCACTCACCAACTCGTGGTGACTACTCAAATTCCACCTTTCCCGATGTTGATGAGCGTGTTGTCTTTCGGTTACTGACTTAGTTGGATCCTAATAAGTCTGCAGGCCCAGATCAGTTACCGGCTCTGATATTAATTAATTGTGCAGAGGCACTGTCTCTACCGGTTTCCTTGTTGTTCAGAAGATCACTTGAGGAATGTCAAGTCCCAGAGCTCTGGAAATCAGCATATATAACCCCTGTCCACAAAAAAGGGCCTAGGAACAACATTTCCAACTATAGACCAATTTCTAAATTATGTATTATTTCCAAACTATTTGAAAAGGTTGTGCACTCCCAGGTCTATACTGGCATTCGGCAGTCTTTGAATAGTTTTCAACACGGATTTATCCCTTGCAAGTCAACCGTTACTAATTTAACCATTTTTAATGAGTATATAACTGAATCTATGGATGAAGGTCATCAAGTGGATACTATTTACACTGACTACAGCAAGGCCTTTGATCGTATCAACCACAAACGGTTACTTTACAAGCTGGAATGCATAGGAATTAGGGGCGACTTGCTAAGGTGGTTCGCATCTTATATTGCTAATAGAACGCAAGCAGTAGTGGTTAATAATTATGTCTCAAGCTGGATTAAGGTGCCCAGTGGCGTCCCTCAAGGATCGCTTTTGGGGCCACTTTTGTTTGTTATCTTTATAAATGACATTAGCCTTTGTATACGTACATCCAAAATTTTATGCTTCGCCGATGACATGAAAATATTTTCACGGGTTTCATCAGTAGATGCCGCTGAAGCGCTTCAGGGCGATCTAGACAGGCTAGTTGAGGTCCTTGAATGACCTCGACTTGAATCCTTCAAAATGCTCCGTAGTCACGTTCAGTAGAAAAAAGAATAATATTCTGTATAATTATAAAATAGGTGATCAACTTCTACCTAGAGACACTGTAATTCGTGACTTGGGGGTTTTCCATGATTCCAAGTTATCTATACTTCTATACTAATATTATAAAGCTGAAGAGTTTGTTTGTTTGTTTGTTTGAACGCGCTAATCTCCGAAACTACTGGTTCGAATTGAATAATTCTTTTTGTGTTGGATAGTCCAGTTATCGAGGAAGGCTATAGGCTATATAACATCACGCTACAACCAATAGGAGCAAAGATATAGTGGTAAATGTGTAAAAAACGGGAGAAATTATTTCATGCGGGAACTCGACCATTCCGAAAATCCCGCAAGAACGGGAACTATGTGGGAAGAACCAAAAATCTGCCGGAAGTCACTATTCCACGCGGACGAAGTCGCGGGCAAAAGCTAGTTATTCAATAATCATATTGAGAACATATTGGCTAGGTCATTTAGGGCCCTAGGATTTGTGATGCGTAGCACTAGAGACTTCAATCATGCTAAAACGGTTAAAATTCTTTATTGTGCATATGTTAGAAGTACTCTGGAATATGCGTCGCAGGTGTGGAGCCCCAGATATGCTGTTTATCGGACTAGAATTGAGCGTATACAGCAAAAATTTCTGAAATATTTGTGTTTTAAAATGAAGGTACCATACAGCTCCAGTCGTTATCTCGAAATCTGTAGACAATTTCATCTTTTACTACTTGAGATGCGCCGTAATATCGCAAATATGTCATTTTTATTAAAAATAGCGTCATCTTCCATTGACTGTTCGGAGCTCCTAGAAAAAAATAATTTAAATGTTCCACGATCAACTCATCCTCGTCGTAAAATACCACTGTCACTTCCATCAGCCAGTACTAACTACAGATAGAATAGTTTCATGTACCGAGCGAGTAATGGTTTCAATGATCTGTCGTGCTCCTTCGACATAGATTTGTTTGGCACTAGTGTTGTGGCAGCCAAGCGCCTTATAATTAATAGTTTTTTTCACTGCGTGGCGTTCAGGCAATGAGATAGCACAGCGATCATCTGTTCTAAATAAAAACACACTTGGTTTAATTGAGGGATTGGGCGTGGAGGTGTGAATATTGGCAGCACCGTCAGTCGGGGCAAGTACGCCATACTTTCTGAATAGTTGATTTTAATGTGTGATAAATTATCTAAATATTGATATTTGAGTCTACATTTAATAAAATGTGAGAGATTGGTATTTTGTTATTGTAATGAATGTTCATTCCATTAAAACTATCAATAATTTGACAATATTTTTGATGCAATTTCAAAACATGTACGTAGGCGCACTTACCCCTGGAAATGGGGTAAGTGCGCCCATATAAAAAATGCATTTAAGTACCGCGCTACAAGAAAAACATTGTTTTTACTCTATAGAACATGGACAATTAAAAGCATCACACTAGTTTCTTGTTTTATTATATAGTCTTTAAAGGAAATACGGCTAACATTTTGAATTCGGGGCAAGTGCGCCATAGACGGTTAATCAGGAGTTTCAAACCTTTAAATTACTTTTACAAAGTGGTTCTGTTTTTTAATTTAAATGTTTGGAGTTTGTGCGTTAGTAAATATTTTTTAATAAAACTCAAATTTATTTTTATATATATTATATTTTTTATTAATTCAAAAGATACAAATTTAAGGTCAACAATTGATGCATGGCATAAAAGTATGCAAGTATACACTTTTGGGAATACGCTCTTTGGTTTCTAGTGGACGGCACTTACTGCCGTACTCAGAGACGTCAATTAAAGTTAAGAAGTAATTAAATGTCATGCTATCCTTGTTTACATCAACAAGACAGAATGTGACAACATCTGGTTAAATGATTAATTAATTTAATTGACGTCTCTAAGTGCGGCAGTTAGAAACTTATAAGTTAATCAGACTTAGAGTGCATGGCGCTTAGGAACTTACTTATATTGCTCATTAGAATAAAAATCTGCCTTTTTATTTAGACTTAGGCACAGAACATATTGGGGTAGGCAAAGCATCAAGTGGTCATAGAACTACTTAATGCCACATTCGATAAATATTGTGAAGGATATTAAGTTGAAATATATGTACGTGGTCATAGGCTATCAGCCTTTCGCCCGTAATAAAATGCAAATACAACCCTCAAATCCATTTTTACAGTACGCCTAGAAAGATTCGGCAGCTGGAACATTTTATGTTTTTCTTTCGTCCAGCACAGAAGCAGTATAGTGTAAGTAATTAATTATTACGTTGTGGACCTTTGTGAACTGTGTAAGATTTCCATCCAACGTCACCATTCCAAACAAAATACAAAGTTAAAAATAGAAACATCACTAAAATCAAAAAGGTTGCCGAACTCTGGCTTGGGGCAAGTGCGCCATACTACTACAGTTTAGGCGCACTTTCCCCTCACTTGATTATTTTGAGGACATAATTTTAAATTGTTAAAAAAAGCATTTATTATCCTATTTAGGTGTAAAATACATTCACAGATTTAAAGAAAAACATCTAAACTTTGTACTTACCACATTGGTTTGCCGCAAAACATAAAACTTTTAAAAGATTTGGCCGGATTTATAACACGAGTCATCTCCGATCCCACGTGCAAATGACACTCAAACTTAAATGGCGGATATGTCAAGTTACGGTGCACAGAGCCATCTGAGATTGTTATCTGGAACTATATTTTAGTGTCGTTCGTGAATTTAAGATGGCGTTAGTTGTATAAATTGTTTAGTTTTCGATATTTTAAAGGTAGGCGCGCTTACCCCGTTGGGGCACTTACCCCGGCTGACCTTATTTTCTATCAAATTGATTAAAATTATGATTTAAGGCTTCTTGTCGAAATTTTAGAATTAAGTATACCTTCTTTATTATTACTACTGTAAATCTATAGGCGAACGTCTGTAATTGGTTGTATGTATCTATACTTTAGTTCCAATTTGTTTTTTGATACTGATGATGTTCCATGTTTAAATAAAAAATAAAAATGTCGAAGGCACAATTTTGGGTATATTTTATTTGTGTTATTTAAGCCTATTGCGATAAAATAAATGTGTACTTAAATGTTTATTGAACTAGAAAGCTATAGAACACAAACTTTTGTGAATGACATGGACTAGATAGATAGATAAAATATTTATTTGTAACACTTAAACACACACATTATTTACAAAATCAACACATACTAGAATAAAAAAAGAAGCAAAACAATAAAGATACAAATAATAATAATAACTATTATTACTTATTCTATATGTGTGCCACAGTGCCACAAAAAGGTCGTAGCTCAGCATATGTTTTGCCTTTCGACAAAACACTGATATTCTTGCTACAACGCTGTTAGTCACGAATGCTCAGGACTAATTATCTATTAGTCCATGGATTGAATAAAAAAACTTAAATCGTTGAAAATTTGTAACCCACAAAGTGGCAAAGCTAGTTAAATATAATATGTAAAAGTCGTTAGAGACATATTATGCTTTGCAAGAAATGCGAGTATGTTTGAAACAAATTGTAAAGCTTCATTTTATAAGCCCGTAAGCCCCCTTGGAGGGAATTGGCGTTCTGAATGCTCGTGATTTCGATGTCTGGAATTGTAAAGCCAATCGCATTATGCTCAACTTTTGAATTTGTTGCCAATTTACTGTCTCTCTGTTATTAATGCCTTATATTTTTGGTTCTTAAATCGATTGCCATCTTTGTAGTAAGAAGTTCTTTCAGAAAATAAGTAGCATCGACTTTTCGAGTAACAGACGTACTTCAAATTTATTTCTACTTTATTGTACACAAAATTTAAAATAAACATTTTACAGAGAACAGGATACACAATGGCAAGCTTAACTCAAAATGAGTTCTCTTCCAGCTAACCTAAGTGACAGAGAAAATAATATTGAAGCGGGCAAAAGTGTACAACACGGGGAACAAAATTACTAACATGGTAAAATTTATATATTTACAAAAGCAGAATAACTACTAACCTAACCTAAACATACATTTAAATACTTACTAAAATAACTTTATATAAAAATACATAAATCCAATACATACATAATATATTTATACAGGGCTTCAGGCAAATCTCCTTCAACCTCTCGGGTAGTTAATCAGTCCATGAAACCGAACAACTTCCCCAAGAAAAATAGGTCAAAACACGAAAAAAAAAATTTGAGTTCCCATACAAACTTCATCAGCATATAGCGCATTTTGTATGGGAGATCAAAACCTTCCCTTCGCACTTTGACCCATGTTCCCTGGGGAAGCTGCCCAGCTTCACGGACCGATTTAGCACCCGAGAGACTGAAGGAGATTATTGGTTTTGGTTTTAGGTAGGTATTTTACCACTGTATAGTGATCGCCAGTCTAAAATCTGGAATGTAAAGATGTGTCAGTCCTCATAGAATATCACCGAACCAGGATGCTTATTCTCTAAGTGCGATAGAGATAGGTAAAAAGTTATTTTCCTCTCGAATTCACTGTGAAAGTGTTTACACTCAATAAACCTGTCAGTAATCAAATTATCATCACACATGTCTGATGTCATTCGTGAATAATTATTGCTATCAAGAGTCAATTAGCTTAATACGATTCACAATATACGTCATCACTACACATTCAATTACAATTTACAGTTTGTAGGATAAAGTACCATTGTAATGTAAATTATGTGTTATTGTATTGTTGACTTCGGCCGGTTGACCATGTTGTATTGTTTGAAAGCAATACGTTAATAAAGTGTTGAATGTGTGTGTGCTATAATGTACATGTGTGGAGAAGTTATTGTGTTTGTACGGGCCACATTGACCCACAAACGGGTGGCGAAGGTGAGACCTTGCGAGCTTGCGGTCCGCGTCGGCCAATCAAAGTTATGAGCTATTTCCTTACCGTAAAAGTAAGACACGTATATACTCTGATTTACGATGCATGCGGTCAATCGTAAATAATACGGCAATAACTACTATCTTAAAGCCGCAATCAAAAAACATCAGGAAGGTAAAACGTACGTGGCTGAAGAAATAGTTAATTCATCTTTATATTGCAAACTTTGGTTTATATTTAGTGAGGTTTTCTAAACTGATATTAAAAAAAGATTAGTTCAAACCACGGATAATGAGACATATCTCAACAATATCTGGTAAGTAGTCACTAGTAAGTAGTCCAGTAACTTTCCAGAATTCAGTGCAGAATTCACATCGGAGTTGAAAACGGCTTGCCCTAGACACAATAAGCCGATCTGAAGTGAAATAATAATAACAACATACATAATAAAGTAAGTATGAGGGGAATTTTGCCGACCATAATTCACGAGGAACTGAAAACGGATATAGTACGTACCGCTTTGTGGGTTGTGGGTAGGAAGTTGACGGTTTGGGAATATATTGTACTTACCCAAAGCTGCGAATGAAGCATATTATCGCCTCTCTGATCAACTATCCTACTGGAATACTGTAAATAACATCGTTAACCGTTCATAAATTATTTCTCTATAATTAACTGTACTTAGATGTAATTTTACTTTTCGAAATAAGCATGATTAGCTTCAAATGCCTAAACATAACTTACAAGAAATTCAATTTCAGTAATTGTATTGCAAAACTTCTTAATAGTGATGATAATTCGATAAGGCTCGAAGGGAAAGCTGCGTGCGTGACGGATCACCGGAGGAGATGGAATCAAATATTGCGCCCTCGCCCCGAAAGCCTCCGTAAGAACAACAACAGCCTACGTTACACCACCTCCATTCTGTATTAAAATATTTCTCCGGTCCCCTGGAGATTGAAACTATGATTTCCGGCGTATATGCTGCTTGGCCTTTCATGAGTTTCTTGTGCGTGGAAGGATACGATATTGCCTTACATTTTCTTCTATATTTTTGCCCTAGATGAGAAAATATGGCGCAGAATGTGCGCGGATATTTTATTGAAACTGAAATGAAACAGTCTTCAGAGGTAGAGAGTAGTACGTAATAAACAAATAAAGTTCAGCCGAGTGAAAAGTGAAGTTACAGCTAAACAATTTAAAGTTAGTCTTGCGGAGTGCAGCTAAGCGAGGTGAGAAAATGTGGCGGAAAACTAGAGGAGGGAGGCCGGACATCAATGACAAAGTTGCACTGAAACCTGTTCAGAATTCCTTAACCACGATGCTCAAAATGTGTCTGTCTATTGCCACTATCCCGCCTATTTTGTTTCTTTTTTTGTGGCCAGCCAGCTATTAAAACATTATTTTTCATTTTAATCATTGAAAAAAGGTAAAAATTTTAAAGAAATAAGTATAAGTAAATTATAATAAAGTAATTTAATTTTTTTAATTCTCTAAAGACTTACTTAACTTTTTGTTAAGTACAATTTTACATCGCGCTGTAATTGAGTGGCTGTATAGAAAGTTGGAACATGTTTTTTTTTTATAATTTGACAGCTGTCAGTAGAAAAGGATTCTCCCTAGGGTTGAAAAGTTTTACTTTCAACTCACTCCTCAGGCATCTTCAGACCTACTTTCCGAGTATGAGTAATGAAAAAATATTTTTGAACTTCGTCCTTACAGTACAGTGCATTATGCTTGAAAATTCATTTAACTGGGAGTATAATGTCTGGAGTATAATTTCATACAGAATCAGAGAGAGCAGTGTTAATATTTAAGTTATATAATAAACACATCCGTCGGAGTGTCTCTGAAATCCCTAATGAACTGTAACCGCATCAAAGGGGAGAGTATCGGCGTATTCGCCGGGGAGGTGTCTGCGAAGTTGGCAAGACGGATCGCGTGCTCTAACAGCATGCACTGCAGACCGCCAACTCTCCCTCCACCATTGTCACTGTTCACTTAAACTTTTCTCAGTATGCCAGTCTCCTGCGACCGATTCAGTTAAGTTTCCGCAAGTATAAATTGAACCTTGAAGTATCTCTTAGTGCATCTTTGTTGTCTCCGGAACGTAATTTGTTTCTTAGGCTTAGATAGAAAATGTACTTAGTCGTTTCTACGAAATTGTCTCTTGTTTTCTTATTGCCCGTCTGTCTGGGGAAATTTTTCATTTTTGTGACACCTGAGTAATAATGGCAATTTCGTTCGGGAGCGAGAAAGAGACAGGTTCAGGGCCTGTGACTGGTATTAAAAATATTAAAATAAGTAATTGGGCTATCAGGGCTGCACCTGCCGCCCGGGACCGCTTTCGTAGCCTCGCGCTCGCCCTTCGTAGCGGTACTCCGCGATAAGGGCAATCGTCTACGCTCTATATTTATATCCTACGTTATTTATGGTTGGGTAAAATTAACCGTTCTCCACGTGTCACTCCCATAGGACTAAGAATTAAGCTCTTGGACAGTTTTACTGCGACAATGAATGTTGTGGCAGTGCAATTAAAACGAGAGAGTAGGAGTCAACAAGAAATCTTTCATTGAAAACAGTATGTTTTGCTGGATAAGCTTTATCAAGATAAACCCGTCTAAAAAGCTAGCCGCAATTAAGGAAAGTGCTAAATCATGCCAGGGTGAACAACTTTGTGTAAAATGACATTATTTCAACCCGTAGTCTCGAACAACATTTATCTCGCTTGAGATATTCGGCAGATAAGTACATGGTCAATCTTCCTATTATAATCTTTGAGATTGTACTTGCCCATTTTTTCTCTTTTGCTTTGGTAAATTAAAAGGCTTTATTAGCAGCAGTTTATCTTGATAATACTCGTTGGGTTGTGGGGTTTTTGTGTTGGTGTTCTGCATTTTGTTCCTATTTTCGCACGTTGAAAGTAAAATGAAACATTAGATAAGCGTTTAAGTTCAAATCGTATAGTGAATTCTCTCTATTGGTAAAAATGGTATACTTTCACATTTTAATACTACTAGAAAAAAACTTTTATTAAATAGGTGATTAAAAACACAGCGAAATACATTTCTTTAGTTGTGGTTGTGGCCATTGTGGGTTAATAAACATTTTGTCGGAGTGAGTTCTGTGCACAATATGTTTCTGTAATGTGATTAGCGAGAATACGGGCAACATTGTGAACGGGCACGGGCCTAACTTTAAAACAGTGAACGGGTGTAGCATATTTTTAAATTGGTACATAAAAATTGCTTGTACTTACTCGGCTGCATTTTTTCCTCCCCGGTGCAGCATGCCCGCGCGTGCCATCTCACGCCCGCGTCCTGCAAACAAAATAATATATTATTAATGCGAGTACAGTTAATTTGAGAAATTGCTGTCTAGCACAAAATTAAAAATCTGAGACTAAAATAAGCAGTGCCGTGTTGGTCACGAGTAGCACCACATTCCATATTTAACCACATTAAAAAAAATATTAACGAGAGTCGCCTGCGACTGTAATCAGCAGTATTCTTCTAATGATTAACTATTCCCTGTACACCCTGGTACTATTGTGCGATTATTTTAAACAATTGTGCAAGTATGAGACACATGAGGAACGGCAGGCACGACTGAGTACTCGACGTATGGATGTGGGTATATATGAAAATAAATAAATGAAAATAAATGTAGTTGAGCATAGTGCCAGACATCAGGCTCCTAAATTTTTTAATCATTTGCCTGAGGAGATTAAAATTCTGGACAAATCTCAAAAGTTTAAAGTTAAATTAAGGGCTTTCTTGCTGGAGAGGTGTTTTTATAGTTTTAGTGAATATTTTGATTAACATTTTTCCATTTTTTTTTTACAATAATTAGTGACATACTTAAGTTTTTTTTTTTAAATTGATATTTGATTTCATAATTATTTAGTTTATTGCTGTCCCAAATTGCTACTGTTTTATTAAATTGACTTTTTATGAATGTATTCGACACAAAGTATTTTGTTATGATTAAAGAACTTGAACTTGAACTTCAACTTTATACGTAGTTACGTTAGGATCTTTTTATACGAAATAAACAATGAATTTGGATTTAAAAATAATATATGTGTGGTTTTAATGAAACATGGGTGAGTCTTGAGTGCGACTTTACATTTAAATTTAGAAAAGAAAACAAAAGAGTTTAGAAACAACAAAATCGTATTACAATGTTTAATTCAAGATAAATTTAATCAATCAAATTATTTCTTTGCCAATTATATCATTGTTTGTAGCATTAAATTTTTACCTTCTTGCAGTATAATATGATAAATGACATCAAAAACGGTTAGACACGCGCGACACGAGACGAAATGGTTGCTTTCATTTGTTTCAAGATGAGCTCGTTAATTACAAGATACCTGTCAATGTTTTTTGTGCCCAATGAATCATTTAGGGGCGTTATTGTTATCTCGAAGTTTTTAGTTTAATAACAATTTGGCTTGTTATGATTATGAGCATGCGTCCCATCCGACGTCGACCTTCCAGCGTTTGCATATGTATGACGCATATCGGTCACATAATACACTAAGACCATCGGGTATATACAGGTACCGTTACATTAGGTAACCGTCAATTATACAAATAAATAAGAGCGATGGTAACATCAATATAAAATACCTAGTCGACATGCTAACGTGTGAATGTGTTTGATCATGTTTAATTTTAAATTATTTTTAAATGTGAACGAACTCAAAGTCGATTTTAATTAGAGGTTTGTTTAGTAAATGCCTGATAGATGGCCTTTAGAGAGGAAATTTCAGTGTCGAAGCGTTTCCGAGTCTAAATTGCGTTGTCTGAGATACGATAGGTAGACAAAGAGTTACGACTTAGATTTATGGCCTGTTGTTTCGAGTCGAGACTAATACCTACATTTTATTTTAACTAGTGACGAGTTTAACAAACAAACATGTACTTAAGAGTTGATTGGAAAATAGGATTTATAGATGCTTCCATGCAAAAGGATGATTTTCGTTTATTTTAGGATAGTTTTCTGGGTTTTTTTCCGTAACAAACAACTTTGTATATTTCCAAGGTAACAGGCTCCTAAATTGCGTCTCGATTGATCGAATACCGTTCGGTACAATTATTATGGCAAATTCTTGGTAGTATACTCCAAAGACAATGTAATAAAATTCTTACTAACAATTATGAAAAGATGTGATTTAAAAGTGTGTGCTGTTTTGTTTGTTTTTCCAACACGGAGAAACGGATCAACGTTATTTTTGAAGTGAAAACTTCTTTAGCGGCGTTGTGCACTTTGAAGTATGCAGGGTAAAAAATGTAAAACTCGCGTCAGGAACGTGACCCTGATCGAAAATTCGTAAGATGGAGGGAGAGTGAAAACTTCTTTGTTGTGCACTTTTTGGGATGGGTAAAAATGTTAAACTCGCCTCAGGACACGTGACCTGATCGAAAATTCGTAAGACGGAGGGAGAGTAGACCGCAAGGAAGTAATACAGGGTGTAAAGAACAGCTTAGCAAATACTTAAATAGTGGAATCTACCCATAACTATCATCAGCTAAAAGTAATTCTGACCGTGTGGTGATCAGTTGAGAATAACACCACCCCATCTCTTTCCGTGGGTGTCGTAAGAGGCGACTAAGGAAACACAAATGAGACCTGCCTCCTAGTAATCCATTCCAGGCAACGACACTTCATTTTTTTCTGAATCTGAGGTGTCGTCCTATGGTCTCATGCGGTGTGATAGGCTCTGTAAAGGGTCGTCTGGTTCGCGACCACCCTCCCACCGAAGTCCAACGCCAAACAGCTTGCTGTGTTCCGTCGGTGCGTGGGAGTACTAGTGCCTTTATAGGCATTTTTTGGGTTAACTCGATCCATCGTCGACCTCATCTTTGACCTTATGGTCAAGATTGAGGTCAAGAATTAACCCATCTTATAATAAAATAAAAAAACATTATTTTTTCCCGGAAACGTCATGTTAAGGAGTTTCATTATTTACCTACTTTGGCGCTACGCAACGTATCGTGAAACCGCGCCCAGCGCGCGATCCCCCCGCGCCGCGCTGCTATCGGAGTGCGATGTACATTGCTGGTTTTCGTGTTTTACGTTGTTGTGATTGTTTTTTATTGCAAAATGGAGTTTATTCGATTAAATAATAAAAATGTAAGCAAAAAAAACATGAAAAAAAATTGAAAATTTACCGGAGACAAATTCCACTGGAAAATCATTCAGAATGATTGTTTGATTCCAGGGTTTCAGTTTTTGCTAAGCTGTCTTTTATAACCTGTACATTGTGTATATGTTCAAGTTTTCATTTCTGAAGTGCAACCCGTTGTTTTTTGAAGTGAAAACTTCTTTAGCGGCGTTGTGCACTTTGAAGTATGGATAAAAAATGTTAAACTCGCGTCAGGACACGTGACGGACACGTGACCCTGATCGGAAATTCGTAAGACGGAGGGGTGTTTAATAAATATAGGAAATTAAAACTGCAAAAGTCAAGATGTCTTCCGGTGTCAGCATAGAAAAAAATAATTTAAATATTACTTCATTACTTAATGAATACCGATAAAAGATAACACGGGTAGAATACTTTCTGACAATTTATTTATAACATTGACTCAGCAAATCATAAATTTATCGTAAAAAGTTTAAAAGATTTTTGAAAATTTTCCTCCGTTCATCGCAAACCAAAAATTTCCACTTTCGATCGTTTTTTTGATAACTTATGATGAAGACTGTGGCAAAGTTGATTTATCACACGAAAGGGTGATTCAAGGTGATAATGCTGCACAAAAAAATATATGCAAATTCTTAAAATTATGTAAACAAGTTATGATTTTTTATAGTAGCACTGGTTATGGTAGAAAATTCATAACTTCTAAACTAAAAAAAATCGCGGAACATACATGGGGTATTTTCGGATTCACCCAGGGGTGAGGAATCTAAAAAAAATTTTTTGACGTCACCTTTTGGACCACTCTATCTTTGAAATTATTCAAATACACGTAATCCCGCAAGCTACTTGCGTATTTATATGGTTTTAAATTAATTTACATGAATGAAGACGTCCTGAAAATAAATTGGTTGTCCAATTTGGTCGCGAATGCTCTCATTCACAAAGATTGCATGTCGCCCCGCATTACAGAGCGTCGAATATACCTGGGTAGTTCTACTTTTAAGGTCTAAACCATGGACAAAAATGAATAAAGCTATTTCATACATGTCATGTGACTAAACTGTGGGAAAATTACCATAGATTCGGTATTTGTTGACCAGCAGCTCAGTTTTTTATTAAAATTTATATTTTTTTGCGGATTACTAGATTCAGATGGAAAATAATGTATCCTTCGTTACGAAATTCAGTTGTTTAAAACTTGCATAAATTAAAAGAAATTTTAAATGGTTATTTGTATTTATTATTATAAAATCCAAACTTTAATCAGTCTCAAACATTTTGGTCTTTATAATCAGGTAATAATTCCGTATAAAAAATTAAATTTGTCTCTTTCGTCACATTTACTCCTTTCAAACTTCGTATAAATTATTATTTTTTCACTTTTACAAAAGAATATTTGAAAGAGCAGTATTACATACTAAACACCAAGTATTACACGATATAAAATGAGTAGCAAAAAGGACTTAACGCAAGAATTTTGGTTTTTAACAACAATCTTTATATGGGGACGAGATCAAACTTATTGTTACGAAGGAGACGTAAATGTGACGAAGTAGACTAACAAACAATTATGACTTAAAACTAATGAGATTTTCAGCTTCTTTTTTCATTAATCACAGGCAAAACTTGCTTATAAGTAAAATAAAAAAAATAATATGTGAGGAAAATCAGCAAAAACCCACAGTAACAAACTAAACAAATAACATTTAGGGAAAAAATTACATTTCGAAAACTTCCTCCACTGATTTACTAAAGGAATACAAAACTCTCGTACCTTTTTTAATAATTTGAGGTTTTTCGAGTATTCTTAGCATGTCATCTAAGTGCACAAAAGACACATCATTTTTATCTAAACGAAATAAGGTCTTTGTTTCATCTAAACATCTTAAAAATATAACTTTGGCTTCGAAATCATCAAACTCACTGTCTATCAATCCTACATAATTGTACTGCTTTCTTTTTTCGCTCAAAATTTTTATCACAACATAAGTCCCAATAGATAAGTTTCTGGGGTGGATAGTAGTTTTATCTAGGCTGGTTCCACTACTATTACAATTTTTCGTGTTCCTTTCGCGTAAAGTAGCCAATGGTTCCTCGTCTGAACTATCACTGGAGTCATAATAAACTCTGTTAAATATTTGTCCCGTTCTTCCACTTGACATGCTTGTAATAGTAGTAGAACCACCCTCCGCGAAATCAGTTTCAGAGTTATTTAAAGGAGCAGTCTCCATAGTGTTTGTTGCAGCATTTTCAATGTTCTGGGCTTCTTGGGCGATGAGAAATTTGTGCGACTTATTAGGAACACATGAACAAAACCCAATAATCTCTCCATTACTACAGAAGCAACTCTACTCGCTATAAGTGATTTTTCCCCGAGAATTTGACGATATATGATGTAAACACATCGTGCCTGGAACTCGTTGTAATGTAGCCGGTATCTCCCTAGATACTTGATCTACTTGGTCTTGACTGATTACAAACATTTTCACGGATGTTGCGTCTTTCAATAGATCGTAAAATTGAGTCAGATTTACTACATCACGTCCATGAGCAACTAACCTATCGGCTGTTCTTTTGATGACGCCTCCAATCCCGTCAGCGGCACCCTTGCCGTGCCCAGATTCAAAATATGACCATGTCATATGTTTAAATCCATAATCGAAAAACTTGGTCGACATCAAATAAAAGTTTTGCTTCTGTCTGTACTGCGTACACGGACCGTCAGAGAAGAAATGTATGGTTTCGACATTGGGGTATTTTTCTTGCACATATTTTAAAATTGGGTCTGTATGTGCCCAGATTGCTGCAGGACCATGAGCTAGGCTAGAAGACACCGTACAAAAGGAAACTGTTTCATTCGTCTCTGCTCCTTCTGGCTTTGCGTACAAAACAACAGTGTGTAGTGTTAGCTGATTACGTGAGCCTGCGAAGTGATGAGCTTGGATTTCTTTACTATGCTTGCAATTATAATTTTCGCTAAAATCCATATGAATGGCAACACTGTTAGGCGTGAGATTTTGAATGCAACTTCGATAGCCTTTATGTTGTGTGTAAACGTTAAAAACATGTTTCTTAAAATCCGTAAAGTCTTTTTCAAAATTATTAATTAAGTCGAATAATTTTCCAGTCTGTAATTCTTTAACATTCTTTATAACTTTTCGAGTACCATTTGCTGTAGTAAAATCTTCTGTTTTACGAATCCACTCCCACCATGACACATTTTCTTCAGGATTAATGTTTTCTAAATCAACAACTTTGTTTTTTTTTACATTGTTCACAGTTTCCAACCATACAGTGTTTTTGGTTCACATTACACACAACAGATTCCAGCAAATTATTCAAATTATCAGTGTTGATAGCACCTTTTTTTTTTATAGCCGTTGCTTTGAACTGAATATTTGTGTGTTTCTTACACAAACACGTATCTCTTGCATTTACTGATGGAAACATAACGTAGAATGGTCTCATTTTTGCAAAGTAAGCTAATGAACAAGGAATGTTGCATTCTTTTTTAAAGAGACGGTATAAATTGCTAACTGTATTCAAGAGAAACCTTTTCTGTTTTTTAACCTTATTTTTTGTTACGGTCTCCTTCTTACCTGCAGTTGCACGACTATTGTCGTCACGAATGTAGAAGTTTACAATCATTCTTCTCAATTTCCTATCAACTGCCTTAATTCTCTGTTGTTTGTTGTAGCGTATACCCAGTGCATCCATTCTTATTACATTTTCAAGGCCTGCTTCCTTCACTCTATCTGACATTACGGTTTCTTTAAGTACTCTTCTATCTTTTCGGGATTTTAAGTTCTTGTAATTTTCTTTAATGCTGTTACAAAGAACATTATATTCTTCGAACTTTGCTTGAGTCCTTTGTAGTTTTTTTTTGTACTTTTCATACTTTCGTCTCCATTTGTCATTTTCAGTTTGTAGCTTTAAATTTTCTCGATATAATTTACTTCTATTTCGTCTTACTTTTTTTCTTCCGCTACTTACGATAGGCGAGGCTGGCGGTGATGGTGGTGGAGTATACGCTTCTAACGTTTTTTCCTGTTCCTTTTGTTTATCTCTGTACTTTTTTTGCTTTATTTTCCACTTTCTGTTCGCCAATCTTTTTTCTCTGTCATTCATATCTTTCACTAGCGTTTTGTTTTTATGATAGCGATCTCTTGCCTTCTGTAAATATTCTTCATATTTTTCCTTGTCTTGCTTTTTTTTCAACCTGCAACGACGTTGCCTTTCAGCTGCTGACAACGGCATGGCTTATAGGTATTTATTTCTGAAAAGAAAAGAAAGTAGGGACTTATATGTAGCGTCCTATAATGAAATCTTCCATAAATGTAACCTTCGTCACTTTCATGTCTCCATCGTCACATTTTGCCTGTGCCGAAGGATACGTGTGACGAAGTATACAATTTTTGATTAAGATTGTTACAAATCGTGCATAGCGAACACTTAGATAAAAAATTTACTTTACCGTAAAGATTACATATTTATTTGAATCATATAAAAGCTAAAACGATTAAAAATTCATGAAACACATACCAAAAAACGCTGTGACTAAGGATAACCTCAAAAAACACACGCCGCCGGTCTTCGTCCTTGATGTAAAAGAAGTGAAAAGCTGTCAATGTCAATCACTTGATTTGAGTTTCGCTCTATGCTCTATGGTCTTTGGCGTTTCGTTTCACTCAAAAACTTAACACATTCACATATTTTTTTTAAAACTTAAGGTAATATTTGGCCGTCGTGACGATGGATACTCGAATTTTCGGGACAATCTTTCGTCACGGCAAAAATAAAAACTTTTACAGATAAATTAAATTAAACTTTCTCGTTACCATGCTTACCAATTTATCTCTCCATGTATATATTAAATTGTGTGACTTCAATAAATTATTTTCATATTAAACGTAATAGTTCCAAGCAACACCTAATGGGGACATGTTGTTTTAACTTTGTAACAAAAGTTTGACTCCATTTTAATAATAAAGTTCAAATTAATTTAAAATAAATTTAAAGATGGTTATCTAAATACAAGTTATTAAATTGATTTAAATATAATAAATGATACTTCCCCCATTCTGTATTTAGAATTAAGCCTTTGTTACAACGGGGACCACCTTAATTTTATGAAGGACTTTAAAAGTAGAACTACCCACCTGTGTATGAAGTTTTAAGTGGATTACAAGAGTTATTAGCCGCCCGCCATCCATCTGTGTCAGAGTTACTCAAAGTGTAGGTTACCGACCCACGGCTTTTAGGAAACTTTGTGAAAGTATAATGGTGTATCATTGGTTATTGTGGGGGTACAATATTTGCCTTGAATTTATGAGTAGACATTGGTAAATATATCTAAAATTGTAAATCGTATTTTTGCAAATCTACTGTTAGTGTTAAAGAACTAGAAATATACAATACAGCTTTTTTGTGTCATTTTTTTTACCCCTTACTGTCATTTTCATTGCCTAAGTTAGTTTAGGTATGTCTCATCAGTGCTAAAGAACTAGAAATATACAATACAACTTTTTTTGTGTCATTTTTTTTTACCCCTTACTGTCATTTTCATTGCCTAAGTTAGTTTAGGTATGTCTCATCTGTACAATGAGTAGTAAATTAGGTAGATGTAATTCAGATCAGATTAGGACACAAAATGTTTGTTATTGTGACGTATTGAACCCTGTTCAGGATGATCAACGTAACTGAAATTTATTAGCGTTTAATAATTATTTACAAAAGGGAGAACGTTTTTTGTCTTAGTCAAAAATAAAAAACCAACAGAACTTTTGTATTTGGATAACTTTCTATTTAGCCAATGGGCCTTTTTGTAATTCAAACGGCACGGCACGGCACTTCGAAATTTCAATAACCATTGCCCCATATGTTCTCAGCTTCTAGTATTAGGAGACAATGGTGATACAATTTTGCCGTGCCGTTTTCGAATTATAAAAGGCCCAATGAGTGCTCCGAAGGGGGTCTTAAGTCTCTATAGTTTTAGAAGCAATTCCTTCAGTGAACCAGCAGTGAAGTGATAATTCGGTGTCGCACGCGAGCTTGCCATTACCCGGCCACACTTGTCGACATGTACTATACATCGCACTTGTGTTTGATTTATCGCGCACATATTGCGATTTACAAGGCACTTTGTTACATTAAATTATGTAGTTTTAATTAGGTTCAAATTGTCTTATGTGTTCTGGGTCTAATTTGTGCTTTACTGATCTCGATAAATCAGTTAGGTATCTATTTAAATTACAGTGATTTAAATGAGAAAATACGTGCGTAAGAACGAATTTAAGGGAAGAAGGTCCCATGATAGGTACACTCTCGAATCAAAATCAGCTCATGCTGGATGGTTAAAGCCTATTTTCTGGAAAGCTATTTTCTTTGTTCTTCGATATTAGTTATTTCAAAATTTCCCTAAGGATTTCACAAATTCCCTACTAGGATGATTTGTAGCTAGGCTAAGAACGTAAATGTACCCGAAAATCTTTATAAAAAGTGGATATGAATCTTATATTAAAAAACAAAGTAGTTTCGTTTTGTCGAAGTTATTTCTGTCGTTTTATTTTATCTAGGTAACCAACACGGTTTGAGAGAGCGTTAAAACGGCAATGTAAAACAAAATGTCCTCGTTTCGTATCCCGTTCCCTGTCATATGCATGTAAAGTAAAAATATTATAAAAATAAGCTAGCAAACACCCTACCAAAAGAGAATAAGCGAGCCGTAAAATGCTGATCCTATAGTTCGTGCGGCGCGGAGAAATGCAAAAAATCTCGTGCAAACGCCCACTGCGGCTGTTGTGGCTGCCGTTGCCATGGCAACGGGGAATAACCTAGCTCACTCATATGGAACCGCAAAAACCGGAGAATTTACCAAGTGAAATACGACTCTGTCTTATGAACATCTTAAAATAATACAATCTCATCCTTATAATTTGGAAAATCTCAACAAACTCTTAAATTATTCGCTATAAAAGATCCAGTTCTGATAATACCTATAAAATAATGGTCACCGAAGTTTGCTTCTCGGTCAGAATAATTTTGTTATGTGTTAGTTCGAATCAAAAGGAACTTAATGGCGATACTTCAAGGTATTCAAAGAAATACCTACTAATAACAAGGTTTAGCAGATTCTCCTGTAGCGCTCTGTTCCATTTCACGTTTAGGGTAGGTACCTATACCTACGCTTGTCTTCGGTCTATGCGGTCTATGCTTTGGTAGATTAATTTTGTAACACAATAATCTGGGAAATAGCTGCTCCTCGTGTTCTCTTAGTTAATCTATCACTAAAATTTGTAAAAGTTAAATAAAAAAATATTAGTCGATCAAACTTTATAAGATAGGGAAGAGACGTTTTGGTAAATATTCGTAAATATGACCGTTACTCAACACGTATCTGGGTATTTACTATCGATATATCTTATTAATCGTCGAGCGCCCTGAAAATCTAGGATAAATCATTCGTAGGATGTTCTAGAACTCCTAGTATAGGAGTTAGTTTAATTATCCTTACCTGGTCATTCGATCGGGTGGCTGGATGGGCTGCTCTTGATCTTGGTTCATTCCAGATATCTGAAACAATATAATTATTGTATATCTCAGTATTGACCTCTCAATGCGAGCCACGCGGAAAAGGGACGAAGCAGCAAGTGACTTAATGTGATATTTTTGGGCCAAAAACTACGGATATCAAGTCACTATTTTTTCATATATTTTAGGTTGCCTCGAAAACGAGCGAAGTACCCTAAATATGACAGCATTGTTATACATGTTGTTGTTATAAATACAGACGCCATCAAAATATTATTGCACCGACGATTGCAAGCATGATGTCGTCAATTATTTTGGGTTTCCGGGTAAATATCAGCTGTTGACTTTATCATCAACAGTAAAATATATTATCAATGGCCAAGCCATTCACATATAAACAGATAAGTTTTAGAACTCCGTAAAGAAAGCTTGAGTTAAGAATTCACATGAGGAATTCCATTTGCATTTCCAACTGGGTAGCGCGTTTAAAATACATAGTTGTCTGTATAAAACATTTTTCATGTTGAAACACGTGCAATGATCATGGGCAATGATGAATTCGCTCTGAATTTAAAAGGCCCGCATTTTCTGCACTCCTACAGAGTTTCGAAAAAGTAATTGGAGCTGAAACCCGATGGTCTGAAACGAATCTCCGCCGACGATGTACTGTACGGTATACCGTGTTTTATACATATTTCATTTGCGGATGAGTTTCCCGATACGTGCTTAACATGCACTGTTCCGATGGTAACATTTACTTTAATTAATATTTGTAAAATTAATCAACAATCATAATGTGTAGCGGATAGATACAAATGTTAAAAGTGTCCAGGATCATGTATGACGTTTCATTCAAATGAGATATTTTTGAGAAGCTATAAAGGTGTCTTGAGACACTTATGTAAGAGTGTTAAAAGTATGGACGGTTTGAATTACATTCATAGAGATAAGCTCGTATCTTAAGTAATGGAATGTTGTCAATTTCCATAACACAAGATTAACTTTGATACAACCACCAAACTGCTGACGCACGCAGTTTGGTGCCGGACAGTAAATCAAATATTGACAGACGTACACTTGATTGTTTCCAGTGGAGTTAATTGTGGTTAATCTAATTTTGTGGTGTAGTTCGTGTTAGAATTGAGGCCGAGAGTAGCGCACCGGCCGCGGCCTAATAACACGAATCCCGATGACCTATTTGCCGTTTGCCGGCCGACCTGTTTCCGGACCTCACTCTATCCTTCCACCGCCAACGGCTCATCTGTCCCGTTGATGGACCCTCGCTATTATAGTGTCAGGTGTTAACACTACGGTCCTAACTCAGCTAAACCGCCGGAATCGCATTTAACACTCTAAAGCGCAATATTTGAAAGTCCTTTGTTATTTGGCCAATTTTACTCCTTTTCATTAATCTGGTTTTTCTTTTTATAACTATCCGTTGTTATATTTTGACACCTTACAATAATTAATGTTTTAACGAGAATAACAAATGTGTTATCATTGCAACTTATAATTATACAAATTATTTTTATAAATGATTTAAAAAAATAACTTATCATAACGCAAATATTATTGAAGCGCATTCTCAAGAAATACCGTTTCGTGTTTTAATGTCGAGCAAAAATGTTAATAAGTCTATTTAGAGTTTATGTGAGTACTTTTTATTTGCTGGCAACGGTTCGTAGAGTAAGGGTCTTGTCTCACCTCAAAGTCCTGAACGTCGCATAAAGGCCGTTTATGATCAACCAGAATTGCGGCTTTTCATGCCGCACCTGTGGCTGCAATAAAACACTTTATGGCAGCGAAATTTGCAGAGCAAAGTTTTAAGCGTTGCTCACTTTATGCAGATGAATCATTAGTGATCGGTTTGAGAGCATTTACTGTTTATTCTGTTCCTGTCAGGAAATTCTAAACGGTTATATGAATCTTAGTATTATACATAATCGCCTTTATTGGTAGGTATACCGTAAGTTCTTTCAAAAGTTCTTTTCCTTCTGGCTACCTTTCCCGGTCCATTGCAGACGAACACTTCGATACAGAGTTATGAACGAGCACAGGAATTTAGATAATTTACAACGGAAGTCGGAACAAAGCGTCTCCGGCACGCGACCTACATCCCGACCCATTCGATACAAACTTCTGGTACGCGTTCCATCCACGAGTCACGCGTCGCAGTTCGCGAGGGTGTTACTGATATCCTCGCGCTATACCATCCACTGTATTAAGTAATACCATCCACTATTGTTAAGTAACCTCTGTACATGAAAAGTACATTATGTTGTGATGGAACTTTATTTACAAAGATCAAATAAGTTAAATATGAAACAAGAAAAAAACAGTTTCTAACAGTAACACACGACACGGTCTACCTTTGTTTTTGTTTCGTCAGATCTTGTTATTATGATTTATTAAATTTTGCCATGAAAATAAATGATTCTTTCTCCTGTTTTCTGTTAACTATGGATAAGGTAACTAAAACTTGGAAACAAAAAAGGCGGTCTTCAATTAAGCCGATTATTATCGTAATTAATAAAAGTGAAAGAGTGGTTGAATAGTTACGCATGGGCAGTCTGTGCTCCAATAATGTCAGCTAACACCGACGTTATGTTGATATAATCCCCATTGCGTGTTGCTCCTGCTGCGCTGGCCTAGTTGCCGACAGAGAGAGCTATTACACCCGGCCATGTGTGTTAACCAGTTAACTTCCCGCCGCCATCGCCAGCGCCACAATAAAATAAAAGAAAACTGCCAGTATCAATACAAAGCTCAGCATTTTACTGTGTCACCTCGTTTCAAAGCAACCCTACGACCATCTCTTTCATTTTATTGGACTTCAGAGAGATGCCTTAAATTGTCATATTTTAAAAGCTCAATGCATCTAGCCACTGACAATAAAATAATTTTATTCCCGTTGAAATTGTTAAGCCGAAAAGCATTATTGGAATAACAACATAACTGAAAACGATGACACAGGCATTTCAATTTGAAAAATAACTTGCTGACAAAGTATGTAAATTTGCTCGTTTTAGTGAATTTAATATGTGGATAATTAATGAACACCAAGCTTATTCGTATATTTATTAGCTAAGTTTGATGTGGCTTTTATAAGCTTTTAAACGTTAGGTTAGTTTTTAAAGGTTTTGAAGGTGATCATCTCAACTTGTTGAAATTAGGTCAAGGTTTTTTCCAGATCCAGAATGTCCCAAGAGAAACGTACCCAACTTAACATTTCATCACGTTAGGTACGTGTAATGTGCAGTGTACGTATGTTCATTCAACATTCACATTGAGGGAAACGGTGGTTATAAATGATGTTGAATGTAATTGATGTTTACTAGAGTAAACGCGCACTTCCTTGTTGAGCGCGTTCGCTTTGGGTCGGGCGCAGTGCACGCTGTAGAATGCAACGATGAACAACCTTTGCTTGCAAAGGCTGAGAGCCTCTTATCGCAGGGAACTGCGCGCCCCGCAATCAGATTGCGGCCTGCCACCGCGCCTCGCCGCCAACTCACAGATTCCCACGTTTTGCAAATAATACCATCAATTTACACAAACAAAAGACTCCCGTTGGATGCTTGCCTTCTGAAATGAAAGTTTGTTTCTCTCACAAGGTATTCATATATTTCAAATGGAACCGCAGCCAGAATTTCCTGCTTTGTGGGACCGAGTCAACACAAATTATTTTATAATATTCCGCCGCAATTAATTTCGACGCCAACCGGTTATTATTCGAAATGATGAGATTTCACAGTTGATTGGGTAGACAAGCACATTTGGGATTGCTAGATTTAAATTTTAAATGGTTTGAAATAAATTTAATTTAAGCGACTTACGAACTCGCAGTTTACTCTGAGCTCAGAAGGAAATGCAAATGCAAGTTTGCGGAGTTGGCGCTCCTTATCTGATGACGAAAGCCACCAGATGCTCGATGCTGACACGAAAACTTAATATTTACTTCACATTTATAAAAGAAATTCGTTTGCTACTCCGTTAGGACATCATTCCGCTATATAATGGAAAAGGAAATTATTTTTCCTCACTCCACGGAAATGACGAACTATCTTTTGAAGTTTCAAAGTGGAGTCGATTTTAACTCCATTGCACGTTGATTCTTGTTGTGATTACATTTCTTTTGAAAATAAGCCAGTCATAAAGTCGGACATTTATTTCAAAGACGGCGCGTTAAATGAGATAGTAAAAGTTTTTATGGGCGATCGCAGGGGAGTCGCTAGAACTAGCAGCTCCGGGGACGCTGCGAGTTACGTTCTCGCTTTTACTGTTTCTTTGAGTACGCACATTATCTCGAAATAAGCTGCCATGTTAACTTCGAATACGCATTCACTTACTTTTTATTGTGACTAGGGACTACTATATCACCTGCATTTTGCCGTATTAGAATTTTAACAATCCTGTTTGTTTTACCTACCTAATTTCTCTTTATCTCGTATTTAAAGTCTTTATTCATCATGTCAGACTTTAAAATTCATATCATTTTTGTTTAAGAGCAAAATGTTTAGGCCGGGACAGGGGTAAACAGTAGCATTGTGTTTCATGCAAAGCAGACATCAAAAGGCGAATATCAAAGACAGCGTATAGAGGGTAACGCCGGGGCAGCCACCCTTAAATACGCGAGGGTGGCGTTAGTTCAAATTTTATAAACGGACCCACTTCCCGCTTTCTATAAGCAAAATGTAACCTGTTCAGCTATGTGGCTTTCATGCTGCTACCTAATTTGTCTACAAGTTGACACAAACTTCTCAGTTACTTTATGTCTGAAGTTGTTACGGAAAACCAATTTCTGCATGATCACTAACCACAGCAGGGTCTGTTTACTCGCATTCAAGAAGAGATAGAGTATACTTACAAGTTTTGGTTTCAGAAGGCGAGACCTTTTAAGAGAATTAACGTGGAATGGAATTAGGGATGTTCGGCTTAATGAATCCAGGGCAAGGGGAGTAACCACATAAATTCAAACCAGTGAATATTCTAAGTGATAGATAACGTTCGGTGCGCGTCGACGGGAAGGCAGGGAGCGCAAAATGTAGATGTATGCAAAAAAACACATGAATAGTCATTAAACTACTTCATCGGTACTAACAGTAAACGCTGCATCCACATTACTCTCAGCAAATTTATTATAGCGATGGTGAAAATTAATTAAATAGGAAGAAGTAACTACCACCCTCCAATGCCTATTAAAAGTAAGTATATCTATGAGAGTATGTATGAGAATTATGGGATGGTTTTGAATAGGCACTGAATAAATGAAAGGGCATGAGAGCCCCGTCGGGAAAAAATGCGGAACTGGTGTAATTCACATTGAATAATAAACGAAGAATTTTTGCAAACAACTCCGAAGTTAAGGGAGAAGGGCTGATAAGGTCCCGTTAGACAAACCTGAAAGTAAAATTATGTGTATCAATTAGACTTCGCAGCTGGGGAGCTGGGGACGCACATAAAATATAATACCAGAAGTTGTAATTTTGTGAGAAAGAACGTATACTGAAGAAAAGTTTGGACGTACTGTCCCTAAACAAGACAAACAAACGTACTTACTCGACAAGATTAACGACGTAATGTAACAAAGTACAATAGTACAAATACAAGCGTTTTTCAACTTCCATAACAAGCGGAAAACATAAGTTCGGAACTGCACATACATATTTTCTCGTTGAAACAAAAGGAAACAATGTAGCAACAAAGCTTCCGATACAGATCAATTTGTTTAAATGGCCAACTCAAAGGAAAGTTGCGTTTCAGTGAAAGTCTGCAAATAAATCGTATAAGAGAAACAATGCACTTGCAAATTGGCTGTTATAACTGACGAGACAAACTGAGACGTCTGTAGCTACACCTATGAATAAATAAATATACATATACGAGGCATAGTTAATGATTAATTATTACAAGAAATAGATAACGCTTTTACATCAGATACTTTTATTCTCCAAAAAAATTACACCGCTTTTTAATAAAATCAAAAGAGTTCAGCGTTAAATCATCCCCTTTTTTATCACAAAGCAAAGTAACTCCCGTTTTTCGCCATTCATTTTGAAATTGCTTTTAAACTTTTAGGCCTTTACGTAACGATAAAATTCACAAGTTAGCAACAATTAAAAAGAGTCCTCCTCGTCGTACAATGGAGAGAGCGTAATGTGAATTGAGTTCTGAGAATCAATTCTAACTGATACATTTTATGTAAATTTCCACGAAAATATCTACTATAATTCAAAATGTTAATTACTAACTGAAATGTCGGATACAGTTTTTTTGTTTTGAAGTATTAAAAAAAAGTATATATGTAGAGTACAAAAAACGGTATTCGGAACGTAAAAGATATTATTTACACTGTGACTGCCAGTAAACGAGCGTTGATTGAACAATTTATTAAGCAGTAGTTTCATGGAGTTGACAATATTAAATTTTATGATATTCATAAGAGCAAATAGGGCAGCATATTGATTATTCCCAAACAATACTCTGTTTGGCCTGTGGCAAGGCCTAGATACTATCCAGGTGACCTAACATGAAAGGCTGTTAATGCTTTTAATACGGGACGCCTACAGCAACTATTGTGTCTATAACTTAAGCACATAAAGCGCAGCTTAAAGCCTAAAGGCTTAAGAGATAAGCAGCTGTGCTTGGTAACAGCGGTAGATGCTAGTTATGAAATAATCTGACACGTGTTTAAGGGAAACGAAATGGAAACAATAAACATTATTCAAACACGACTTTTTTGAAGCAACAGAAAGGTTAACCTGGTTAAATACTTGATTATTATTGATGGAACAAATGTAATGATAGTAAAGTCGTAACAGAAGAAGTTACAAAGGCGAATAACTTATTACTATTGACAGAAAAACGAAATGTCAGAATATGACAAAATAATATATAAGTATATTCAGCAGAATACTATCTCTGTTCATTTCAGTATTTTCAAGAGTTTATGCGGTGGGATACCTTCTAATAAAATATTTTCGGTTCTCAGTATTTATTCCATCCATCCATACACTCACGTCTATAATCCCTAACGGGGTAGACAGAGCATCAGTGGTTCTAAGGAACCACTTGATGCCACGTTTGACACAAATTGTGAGGTTTATCAGATGGAATATGAGTAAAGTGTTGATAGGTGGTCAGCCTTTCGCCCACAATACAGCAAAACCCTCGCATCCCACTTACTGGTTTCTACAGTATGCCTGGGAAGAGGCAACAGCTGGCACATTCTAAGATTTTCTTTCACTCCCAGTCCAGCGTGGAAGTAACTCAGTATTTATTGGTTTTTGTTATGTAATTAGAAATTGTACAATATCAGTTATTCTTACCGTCAATGGCTCCAACTTAAATTACAGCGCCGACTCGAATAACGCCATTTTAAATCTGTAACAATTAAGGACAGATCTCAATTAAAATTTATCTACATAATTATATGATTATTGAAAAGGAAACAAAAATTTTTGTGATCGAACGCAGGCGACTTTGATGTTGTGAATGCATAAAGAGGATTGTTATTTTATAAAAATAATTCACTGACGTCTGAATTATAGAAACGTTAATAAAAATATTTAAACTTAGGAAGTATTAACTAAGTATTTAAATGCATGTAATTTTACAAATATGATAAATCAGAACCGCATAATTACTGGACTACATGCAGGCTCGCTCGATTTTCTTTTGTTTTTTATGAAATCAAAAAAGAGTTTGTACAGCTATGCTATCGCAAATTAACTCCTTAGTGATTTTGAAATAATATACTATGCTATTGCATATGCCATATATTATAGCAAAGTCTTTATAATATAACGTAGTTATATGTAAAAACATTTAGCGAAATAAACTTTAACAAATATCTAATTTAAAGTGAAAGTTTCCGGAACGTCTATAAAAATATAGATAATATCTATAAAAATATAGATAAGTTTAAAAAAACTTACCAATGGATTGGATGTACCTACTAACAAGATCCATTTAATTCTAAAACAGAATATCATTTAGGCTATAAACGCTATTTGCCTTACCCTTGTTTCTAATTTTATATACAAGTAAATATATTTTGTAAGTTTCCGATTTAGAATATGTTTTGTGACTTATTAATTTTGTAAGTAGATGATAAATTGTTAAATATGTGGTTACAGGAAATAAGTTTTAAATTACATATATTGCAACATGAGTAAACCATATTAATTACTCAAACGTTATAGTGCTTTACCTTGGGAATGTAATGTTTGTATTTCGTGAAAAGTTTAATAATTAAATGTTGCGGGCAAGTCGGCTTGCAATTTAATTATTTATATTACAATTTCATTTGCACGTCGGGGTTCGCTTGTTAATAATAATATCAAACTGGAGCCTTTAGGCCTCTAACGGGGTGTCGTCAGTTTGTTATAGTTTTCCCAATTTAATATTACGAGGGCCAATGAGACAATTTAGTAAAGACAAACTAAAAGTAATAAAGTCGGGAGTGGCAGCGGGTAAGTGCTTAGGGTTAATCTCCCTTTATAATTTGACAAGGGTCTTGCTTGGTTTAAATTTCGTAATTTTGTACGTGTTTGAGTTTCTACGTTTCTATGAATGTGCAATTGACGGAGCCCAACATCCATTAATTACTTTTTATTTTCGTTTGGGTTACTTATTAGGGTTGCTATATTAGGTAAATATGCATCAAACAACATAAACAATCATCACTTCGACAACTTAGTACTCAATGGTAAGCACAAAAAAATCATACTTCCTGTTTACAAGCTTTTATTTGTCTTCCCCTGTTAGTATGTGTGGGACAAATGCATATGTATAACGCGTGACAATGCAATATTATGATGACAGGGAGCTGATCTGATGCTGGGGCTTGAAGGTGGCCATAGGAACTCCGCAATAAAACGACACAACTCCATCGAGTTTGAGCTCGTTCGAGTACTTTGCTCCTATATGGCAGAAAAGCCGCTTAACAAGCTTGTTTTAAGAAAAGTTTTTTTTAATTTTAGAGTTATTATTATAGTAATAAGTTGATGTCAGTGCTTATAATGTGACGGCCGGTTTTGGTCGAGTGGTAGCGGCGCTGCTTTTTGATCGACGGGTCCTGGGTTCGATTCCCAGCCGGGGCAAATATTTGTGTAAAAAGCAGATGTTTGTTCTCGGGTCATGGGTGTTTGTGTTTATCTTAATGTATGTTCCGAGGGACCCACGACACAACACAAGGGAAAACCTTAGCCTTTGAGTGTGTAGCGTTTATATATATACACGCCCTTAACGGATCTAGGTCGACTCTTCCTGTAACCCTGTATATGTATGTTATATGTATATATTTTTTTAATGTGTAACGTCTGGCTCGTGTATCAGTAAATAAATAAGTAAATAAGTATAATCAGTAAATAAGGAGTTGAAGTCGGTAAAGAAGAGTAAACAAAAAAAGCTATGTATTAATAACCGTAACGTGTTTATGTCAAGGAAGGTCGGTGGTTGATTTAGCGGAAGAGCAATAATGTCGGCTCAAGGAATAAGAAAACAAAGCGGTATTTCTTATTTCGATAAAACAAGTACGCGATTTATTTAAACGTTAAACTGTTTAGCTAACAATTTGGTACAATCTTTTCAATTCACGCCCCAGATTTAAAGCGATTTACATAAACAAACAATCTGGTTTAATCGGGATCCGGGCGTATCAGGAAAAAGGAGGTTAAAGCCAAAAGCTTGGCTTGACACGGCTATATTGAATGTACAGGGACAAATTAGCATTTCAGAGACGTGTGACAAAATGCTTGCCGGTGGCTTAATGAACGCGAAACGTCGTGATTAAACCTTCGTCGACCTGCCTACACTGTCTACTAAATACTAGGGGCGTGAACTCGGTAACAGGATGGTAATAGTATGCGTATTAAGTTCCTCTTCCTGTGACTTGCACTTTGTCGGTCATGAATAAAGAACAATACCTATAGTCCATTGAAAAGTTACATTTGGGGTTGCGTTTTTTAGAGGACGCAATTTTATTTTTTTGATGTGTAGGGGGGGTCAGTGTAAAGCTAAAACCAAGTTTGTGGGGTCGCCACCCTTGTCCCACGGCCGCCATCTTGAAAATAGGGGTTGAAATGGTTTTTACGGTATATCTCTTAAACTATTTATTTTATAAAAAAAATTTGTTAACATTTTTTGTTGCAAATTAAATTCTCTACAACTTTGGTCCAATAACTTTTTGTCGTAGAACTATAAATAAAAAAGTTATAAGCGAAAATCTTCAGAAATTCGAGAAAAAAAATTATATTTTTCGATGTAACTTTTTTTTTATCATTTTACGAAAAAATGATATCAGACCATTTTTGTAGATCGTTTTTTGAGGAACAACTTTTATTTGCATCATTTTTTCATTAAGTCAATAGCTAAGGTTTTACAGCGCTCCGAAGTGAGTACTATTTTTCAGTACTCTTAACTATACCTATATTATACATGTGTACTAATAATATGTCATCAGTTATTGTTTTTTTTTAATTTTTTTTAATTTTTTTTACTTTATTATAATTTTTTTAATTAAAAATTTTGCAATTTTATTAAAAATTAATTATTGACTCTTTTCCCCACCACCCACGAGGTAGAGTCTAGAGGCGCGTTTTTTTTTACGTGGTATCCTCGATAGGCCTAATCCACGGTGATTTTCTAAATTACAACTACTCCGTCCTCAGTCATTTCGATGGACCAGGCTGCGGCTCAGCATCTGATCGGCTTTCTAAATTAAATACCAGTGGGAGAACTGGCGAAGGAAGGGGTGTTAATGTTGGCGGTTCATCATCAAAGTCATTTTCATCAATTAATTCTGAGAGTTCTATTACGTTGCTGCAAGTCTCTCCAGAACAATGGAAGCACACTGCAGAACATTTCAGTCCTGCTTTTCGACATCCACACATCGCTCCACAGTTTCCTTTGCATTTGCAAAAAATCAATTTTAGAAGCTCAGGGGGTGCTGGAGGTTTTGAGTTCTGCACTGGCATCAATAATTTTCCACATTTTTTCCAGCCCCAGTCTTCAGGATCATTATAATTACCAAGCCACGTTTTAAGCCAGCCCACCTTGGCTTGGTAACTTAAGTTACCAAGCCAGGTTTTAAATTATTTTAAAAATCAATAATTGTTAAATTCTGTTATGGAGTAAAAAAGAGTCAATAATTAATTTTTAATAAAATTGCAAAATTTTTAATTAAAAAAATTATAATAAAGTAAAAAAATTAAAAAAAATTAAAAAGAAAACAATAACTGATGACATATTATTAGTACACATGTATAATATAGGTATAGTTAAGAGTACTGAAAAATAGTACTCACTTCGGAGCGCTGTAAAACCTTAGCTATTGACTTAATGAAAAAATGATGCAAATAAAAGTTGTTCCTCAAAAAACGATCTACAAAAATGGTCTGATATCATTTTTTCGTAAAATGATAAAAAAAAAGTTACATCGAAAAATATAAATTTTTTTCTCGAATTTCTGAAGATTTTCGCTTATAACTTTTTTATTTATAGTTCTACGACAAAAAGTTACTGGACCAAAGTTGTAGAGAATTTAATTTGCAACAAAAAATGTTAACAATTTTTTTTTTATAAAATAAATAGTTTAAGAGATATACCGTAAAAACCATTTCAACCCCTATTTTCAAGATGGCGGCCGTGGGACAAGGGTGGCGACCCCACAAACTTGGTTTTAGCTTTACACTGACCCCCCCTACACATCAAAAAAATAAAATTGCGTCCTCTAAAAAACGCAAGGTAAGGCCTAAAAAATGTAACATTTCAATGGACTACTATTAAATTTGTATAGTGAAATTCTATGCAGTTGTAACTAATGACTAACATATAACCTTTTTGCAAACATGATGATGGCAACTTATAATATTTAAACTTGATTTATATCACTTAATTCTATTGCTTACAATTATGTTTGCGTTCGGTTAAATCTTTATGACATAAACATAAGTCAGTTTTAAACATTGTCTAAGAGGGTTTTTAATGTTTTGTCGTAAAGCAATTATTGTTTATAACAATAACGGCTGAACCAATTTTGATCAAATGTATATATCTAAAAACCATTTCGATTACGTTAGCTGTCAAACAAAAAAACCGCATTAAAATCGGTCCATTCGTTTAGGAGCTGCGATGCTACTGACAGACCCACAGTTACACAGACCTACAGCTACACACGTCAAACTTCAAACACTCCTCTCTTTTTGCCGGGAGTTCAAAACTTGACATACTCAATCCCTTCTCTAGTCTTAGAAACTGAGTGAAATGCATGTGAAATGCGTCATTAATTATCTGAATTCAGTAGGAGGTGCAGTAGGAGTGTAGTGTAGGTATCGATCAAATTAAGTTGGCATATCATTCTATATCCAAAGTGTCGACAGTGTCTTATGTTTTATACATATGCATATATTGATCCGGATATGTCAGGTCGCCAGGATGTTTCTCGATATCCGGCAATTAGTTTGCCTTCGTGTTGATCGATTGAATCAATTTAGTATCAGATGCTTTAACAAACTTAGGTGCTTTCGTAAGTGTCTAGTCTATGAGAATATTGTGAGACATAAAGATAAGGTAAATAGTCCAATATGACCAAAATCACAAACGGTAACCATGCCCTTGGGAGTATTAAAATGTGAGTTATTAAAGTTTTACATTGCAATGACGCGTTCTAATTGCATGGGAACGAAAATCTTCAAGAAGTCCGAAATCTCATGACCCATGGAAGAGTTGTGAAGGCTATGACATCCAACGACGCGGCACCTAACTCCGGTCTATAAAAAATAACGGCTATCGCTTGGGGACCATTTATGCCGGATTATTTCGTGTTGATTATTTCCATGATCATTTTCCTTCCATTTTCAATTTCAATCAAAGCGTTTTTGTTCATATTAAATCCTTGATATAATGGCATTTTAACACATTATCTTGACTTACATTTATCTTTTTCTTTTTCCCTATTCTTATCTTCTTACATAAACGTTATCAAAGGACTTACAGGAGAAGCGGCATAATATAAGCGTAGGAATTGCGATGCAAGGGTATGAATAAATCATATGTAGGCAAGTGATACGTATTATACGTCCGTACGTTACGTCGAATAACAATGTAAGAAATAGAATACGAGGAAATGTGTCATAGTGACGTGCGGAAAAGTAGGAAGAGGCTCAAAGGAATAAAGAAAAATACACATGACGCCTCGATCAATCGCCAGGGATTTCAAAGCTTATAGACGCAATTTTAGGTCACAATAGGTACCAATAAATAGCAGTCGGAGCTTAAATATCCCATAAAAGGAAGGAGGATTTATGTGGGAACCGCTTTCATGATGTCGGAGGTATTATCCTAGACTATAAATAAATGAAATAGAGATAGGTCTAACAGCCACTGCAAAAACATTGGAATACTTCCCGTTTTATTTGGAGTCTCGAGCGTTTGTTTAGTAGCAGTAAGTCTAACATCTAGAATGTGTATCCATAATAGTGCAGGCGGTATCAAAATGTCCTGACTCCGCGCCAGGATTGGCTTCCGCTTGGCGACCTGCCAGCTCCTTATCGGGCATTCTATACGCAAGTCAAAATCTTTCATGAGAATTTATGATCACATCGTTTATTAATAGAATTATTCAATTGACGATCGCTCTCGTTTTATGATTCATACTTATTGGTACTTATTAAGATTTAGAATACCATGAATAAGCAAAATAACATTGATTTCCAGATACAAAAGTTGTGCCTTCGCCATATCAGTTTTCAAAAAAGTTAATCTTGACATATTTTACTTTACTCTGAATTCAGAATTGAAGCTATAAATACTTTGGGTTGTTTTGAAGTGGTCCTGAGTGTTTCCAAGAGGAAGTGGGCGTCGGGTGAGGAGGAATATTGATATTTCCAGGGTCCTCGAGAGGTGTCGGGCTTGCGATCGGGCTCCAGTCACTCGGGCACTTGGAGAATCCTTGAAACCACTACTAAGAAACAGATTGTCATCTTGCTTTGTCAGAAGCCTTCAAAAACGTGAATTTGATGACACTTGTAACTTTACGGGTGTTGCATGTTCTGAACAAGGATACTAACTTGTGGAAATTAGCTGAATACTGAAACTTTTATATATTCTTTTACATTAAGACAGCAGTTCGCATTAGGAATTTTACATACCTGTAGTAAGTTATTAAATTGCCAACTAAAACATACCCAAGGATTTAGTATTCAATACTAAGTTCGACTCATATACATTTCTCATTAAGATATTCCAGAGTAGTAAATCGATTTAATAGGTTTTTTTAAAAGTCCATTTATACTCATAATACGTTTATATGTGTCATCGTAACATTATAAAACCCGTAATATTATAATTTCGCTTAGTAAGATTACAATCTCTCGGTACTTTGTGAAATGCCTCAACTTTTTGACGGACTTTTTTTATAATATTACTGCAACCTAACCTAACTGAACCTAAGAAAGTCAAATCTAACGTAACATGACCTAACTAAATTTTTTGCAGGCGAACCTATAAGTTTCGTGAATTTGTAATTTTACTGGGCAAATTGTAATGTCGTCGTTGGAGATTATAATTTCATTATTTTACTATTGAAATTATAATATTACGGTTTTTACACTTTTCCGGTGACATACGCATATCAGACGACTAGATTGAGTACTTTCATCACAAGGATCGCTAGGTTGAAGAAAGTTTATGGAAGCTCTCGTTTGGAAAAGCGATAATTATCAAGTACAATCGACAATAACAGTTTCTTGCGTGGTTTATGTTATGAGATAGTATATAGTTATGATAACTAATGTGCATCGTGCAAGCTAGTTATACTCCTTTTTAGGGTTCCGTATCTCGAAAGGAAAAAACGGAATCCTTTGACGGCCGGTTTGGTCGAGTGGCAGTGTCGCTGCCTCTTGATTGGCGGTCCTGGGTTCGATCCCCAGTCGGGGCAAACATTTGTGTAAAAAGCAAATGTTTGTTTTCGGGTCATGGGTGTTTGTGTTTGTCTTTATGTTGTTTTCCAAGGGACCCACGACACAAGGGAAAACCTTAGTGTGGGCCTTTGAGTGCGTAGCGTTTATAAAAAAATATAGGATCAGTTTGTTGTCCGTCCGTCCGTCTGTCTGTCTGTAAGGACCCTGTTTCTCAGGAACTCGTGGGGGTATCCAGCTGGAATATATATCAAATACTCAGGTCTACTGTCCCTTGGAGCTGTGAAAAAATCAAACTTCTAAGCCAACGCAATCAAAAGATACAGCCGTTTCATGCCGCAAATTTCCGCAAATTTTCGACACTCGCAAGGGAATCAAAACCTACAGGGTATTTCCCGTGAACTCAGCATCTTGAAATTTGGTACGAAGCACCGTCTTATAGCACAGATAAAGGGAAAATTGCGAAAATCGTAAATTTTAGTTACATCATATAATCAAAATATTTTAAATCATTTAAAACTTACTACCCCTTTCCTCATGAACGCGTAGAGGTATTAAATTGAACTTTTACTTATATACCTACAGGTTTGTACGGAACCCTTGGTGCGCGAGTCCGACTCGCACTTAGCCGGTTTTTTCTATTACAAACACGATATCAAACACTCATATCAGACCATTAAGTTGTTTACCGCCTTTCGAATAATTGCCAATTTAAATATAAATTAAAATAAAATTCCACATTAATGTTGACATACTTTAGTAATTAAATAAAATTAATACATTTACCACCAACCCGCATTGGACCAGCGTGGTGGACTATGGCCTAAATCTCCTTCGTGTTTCGAAGGGAGGCCCCTGCCCCTCGGTGGGGACGTATATGGGCTAGTAAAAAAAATACATTTAATAAGAATGAATCGTAAGGACTTTAACATAACCAGCACCACATCTATTTCTCTTTTACCATCTCTAAGGTATTCTGAAAGAGATCCCTTCAGGGATAAGTCCGATTTTGCATATAGCTGTGTTTCTAGTCTGTCACATTAAATTTACATACGTCATGATAGTACTAAGAAAAGGTACAGAAAGAGGCAATTTTATTTATCAGTTTTAAAGGTATTTTATGCTCGTACTATTTTGTATCTGTAGTACCTACTAAGTCATTTAGGACCTAATTATTATTTGCTAAAAAGTTTCTAATAAACGGCTTTACGTTTCCAGCTACTCTTAATCTCGTAATCAGATCAATTAATCGAAGGCTCGTCATTCGTTGAAGCACGTACTTATACAGTACGCTTCTATTAAAAATTAAATGAGAGTAACCATACCGAATATTTTTTGATGGTGTCCAAAACTCAAATAGCTGATCTGGGAGAAAAATTGTTAAACTAAAATGGAACTGGGCCGGACACGTTTGCCGAATGCATCCAAATCAGGGGCTCTACACTGTACTATCTACGATCGAAGGACGACCGATAATTGTCACTACCTGTCACTGTCATCAATATTTCCAAGACATCAGACGCTTCAAAATTTTGGTCGTAAATAGTATATAAGTACAGACCCCAGACCCTTAGGCACGTATCGATACTGAATAGGTGTCGCAGGATGGATGATTTCGACGAGGCAGACCCAAGATATGGATGGTGGCGCGACGATCTGGTCGCCTATGATAACAATTGGATAGAGCTCGCTTTAGACCGAAAACGAAGGAGGCCTTTGTTCAGCAGTGAGATGTACTTTTCTGGTAAAGTAAAGTACGCATGCACGCACGGAAATCTAGAACTACTTACGAACGGAAAACTAACAGATCATATAGTTCATAAATTCATGCATTAATCTTGACATCAGTGATGAAAACGGAAACGTAACCCTTTACATAACAAAATGTAAAGTCATTTTAACTTTGCAGCAACATTGTCAGTCACAAGATCTCTCCACAAACTATCCAATCCAAACAGGTTGAACTGTCGAGCCAATATTTACTGGAACTCGAAGTTTGTCCGGTAACGTTGACCATAAGATGGACAGACGGGCTTATTTTTTAATGTTATCGAGTTTGATCGAGCTAACAGCAGATTACAAATAGGAAATTGATGTAAATATTAAATATTAATTACCTTTTGGAAAAAGGGAAAAAATATACTTATAGAACAAGAATTGGGAATTAAGATTGATTAACCTTTGATTAAAATTTCGACACTTGAATTTTTCTTGGAAAGTTCAAGAAAAAGAAAATGATAGGGTTTCGGGCTCTGTTACGACAAAATCTTCTCGTTTTAAGGATCGAAGATTTAAAGAAATTAAGAAAATAAGTAGAGTAACTCTATTTATCTGGTTAACGCTCAGTTGCAGAGACATTCATTAAAGTTATTGCTACTTTTTAAAGTATTTATAGCATACTGTCACTTTCCGTTTTGTTGACGTAAACAAGGACGGCATTACATTTAAAAAAGCTTTAACTTTAATGAACGTTACTGCAATTTCGTCTATAAATACCACTTTAGAGATACTTTACGATTAAGAATGTACTGAAAACAAGCTATGTTAAACTCTCTTAGTGATCCCGAATGGTACCTCTTTCCACCAGATACAGTCACTTTCCATAAACCAAGGAAAATATCTTGATGTTTGTTATCAAAGGACGTATTATTATGTAATGTTATAGCCATCATTACGCTATCTTGTTTCAATAAAATGATAAAACGAACGGTCGCTATTTACATGAGTAGGTAACATAATGAAATTCGATGACTCTATCTTTCACTTTTATGAAAGCGACAGTATCGAAAGTAAACAATAAATCATCAGCGGTCGTCATTGCATAAAACGAGCATCAGTTTTCGCCTGGTTCATGATAATTTAATCAATTATGTCACTTCTGTAACTGTTTGGTGGGATATTTATACGGAAATGTAACCCACGCAAAATAATGAGGTATCGATTTTGATAAACAATGGCAAAGTTGTTGTTTTGAAAGATTTTAATTAAAACATCAAACAGTAATTTAATTACATTATTCCAAAATTACGCAAATTACGCAGTCACTCCATGATCAATACCAAATTATATAAAGAAAGAAAATAACTATAAAGATCAAATAATGCGTGAAACAAAAACATTAAGTCATTGCAAATTTTTTTTCCTAGCCTGGCAGTTTCCAGTCATTGCGATACAAAAAGAATTTGGAAATTAAGTAACGGACATAAATACCTAACCTATTGGCTCCACAACGTGCACAGACCGTAAAGCAAAAGAGAGTTAGTGTGTCAATGGAATACGGTAGATGACGTCACCGTCAGTGTCCCGGGAGTCTGGAATTCCGGGCGCAGCTGACAAGCGCCGACACCGACTGTCCTGGGAAAGCGACACCTATGTGTGGACTCACCGCCTCCTGCCATTAACATTGAACGACAATTTACTACGAATTTAATTTAATAGCAACAGGAAAATTTTGTCGTCGCCAGATTTACTAACCTAACCGTGATCTCCCTCTAACTACATATCATTAAAGGAATTATCGATAAAGCGTGTCCAAGATAAAACTTTGTAACTTAGAATAAGAAGGATCTTGAAAAGTTTTGCTGCATCTGCAACTTAGGTACTACATACTTCGAGAAACTTTGTATCATTGCCGTTGTATTGTATAAAGATTTTTACATTTACTCTTTCACTCTTTAATCATCTTTTATGTCCTTTAAAAATATAGATGTAATATTTTCCGAGTGCAGATAATTGTTTCCAAGCGATAAATCTTTTTGATCGATTCGAAGCAAGTCACCTTTTAACAATTCTATCGTTGCCTGTGACAGCGGAAAGGTGAGGGGATCGGATCGGTAATGGGACAAAGCATTTATAGCGATTGTTCTACACTGAAACGCGGCAAAATCGGGAATAATTTTTTTTTTTTTAACTGCAACAAAGCGAAACAAGGTTTCGTTCGTCTACAGTTATTGTTAGTCGGTAGGTATAACAATGCTATAGCTAACATTAAATTCATATTCTTTTTTTTCATTCTACTCAAGTTTTCCGTCTGGCACTTCATTCCCGTACTGATTGGGAAAAAATATGAAGTCTATTTGAGAGTAAATAATCATTTTACCCATAAATCTGCATAGGTCTGTTCTTGAACATGAAAGTAATACAGTCTATCATTTTCTTCGCTCCAGGCAAGCTATCGGACAGTATATTGATATTCCTATTTGCCGCGAAAAGCTTTTGGTGAGCGTCGACGAGTAAGTTAGAGATTTGTATGTCTTTGGTGGTCCCAAGCGAAATCTGGGACGGAAAAGTCTGGTCAGCAAGACATTTTTTAGCAATTTTCTTAAAATCATTTTGTGATGTGTTTTTTAAGTCAAGGCTGACATAGTGTATTTTACAATTATTTTATTCGATAAGATTTTCTGGTACATACTTACTGCTGTCAAAACTTTCTAAAATTTTTAAAAATATTCAACGTATCTCAGCGTGTTTGCAATACGGTATAGCTGCCGTCTAGATTCAATACGGCTCGCGTTTTCGCATCTGTGGCTAAAGGATTTACCTAAGCCATGCGTTTCACTACTGACAAGAGGCTTGGGATTTCAGTGCCGGCTTCCAAAGCAGACCGCGAGATTCAAACCAGCGGAAATACGTTCAGTTTAGTTTTGAGACGCGAGCACTTGCAGTGAATGATTCTTCAATTTTTCTCTTTAAAAGTCTCTAAGCTTTATACAAAAAAAACTTTCATCTATTAGAAACATGCGTCTTTTCTTCTATGTGTCAATGTAATTGAACTTCGTAACGCATTATCGATTCTTGAATAAAATATCAAAGTCATTTCTCAAATTGAACAAAATAGGAGAAAGTATCCAATTTTATAATACAGAGTCATTGAAGAACTAGAATTAAATTCTGAAAATGGCAGTGCTTGTGCTTGTCACTCTAAAGTGGCTTGTAAATAGTTACGTACAAATTGCAGCACTTACTCTTAGTTTCGCTGCTAATATACGTGTGTCCTAATGTTTTCGAAAGGTGGAATGTTATGTAGCAAAGCGAAGGCGTTTAATGGTTCATTGTTTTCTCGGTAAGTGGTCAACCATCACCAAAATTGCTGCTCTTATGTTTGTGAATGGCAGTGCATTAGACAATTGATTCGCTCGTTATGTCTTAACTATAATGACTTTATTTTGAAGTTTTCTGGCGTCATCTTCGTATTATAATAAAAGCAAAAGCTTTGTAATAAATTAGGAATTTTTTACACTTACACAACTATTTAACAAGAAATAAAATTCTAAAACAAGTAGCTAACGACGTGTGTTTGCAACCAATTAACATCGACTGTGCGTTAATGTTTGTCGACTTATATTTGTTCTTGTTCATTTTGGCTTGTAGTGTCATTATACCAAGGTCACTTTGACGAAGTGACGAAGGCACTCTAATGAATTCACTTAGCTTCACTGTGTCAACACACGACGACTATTATATTAAACAACACCCACGTACTTTAAACAGATTACTTCATCCGCGTTTACTTCTAAACGGTGCCGGTGCTATAATATGTTTTTCGAGAATGTATGTATAGTAAGCGTAGAGTAGAGCGACAAAATAATTTATCTTTCGGATATATTGCTCGGCTATTTTTATACGATTCCGATAAAGCATCAAATTCAAATCTTGGTTTCGCGTTTGTGTTCCCCCAGGGTAATATTTCATGCCGTAGCGCCTGCAAGGGATCCTATTTCGGTTGATAGGATGTCAGTCTAGTATGCACTTAAGATGCACTCTTGGCTGCAGCATATAATGCGACGTTACCGTCGAAAATCGCACCTTCGTATCTGCATTTCTAGATCGGATTTGTTGTAAGATGAGTGGAAGGGGAGTCGGAGGGGAGGTGCCACGATCTGCAGACTAGTCTAGCCCGACGGTCGCGTCTAGACGCCGGGATCCCTATCGGCCGCCGCGCCGTAAAATTATGTGACGTGGGCGGGCTAGGACCTTTGTAGGAAATCCGCTGGAATGGGCTATGTACGACATTTTAAAAATATTTTAAATTTCGTTTAATTTATTATTTAACATAAAGGAATAAGGTCCCGTTTCCTAAAAAAAAATATATAAAAAATCTATCTTTTGAAATAAAAATATAATAATTAAAAGTTTCTCAGTAGGGTAAACTAATCATAAATACGGCATTATACAATCGTGCCTTTGCCAAGCTGTCATGTCAATAAAAAAAAAACATAACCTATTTCATTTTGTATTTGGTTGTTTATTTTTGAGTTTTATTTTTGCTTTTGGTTAATTTTTTCTGAAGTCTTTTACTGCTACCGCATACCAGATTACGATTTAACTTTGCACGGGCTTGTATTGCTAGATTTTGACTGATTTTCTCACGACTACACCTTATTCATACCGGACTCCGAGAACTGCTTCAACGATAGTGATTAATACTCTTCGGATTTGTGGAATAACCCTAATAACGACAGCGCAGCAGGCTTTGCTACTCAACATGGCATCTGACTGACGAGTTACAGCGGTGGAGAGAACCAAAAAATGTTTTATACCTCTTTGTTCAAACACTGACATTAACTCACCAGATTTGACGTTTGTTACCATTCCAAAGGAATTGAAAGAAAGTTGGTGTAAAATGGTTGACAGGAATTGTCCCAAACGTCCACTTTTTTGCTGTGAGGATCATTTAAACGTAAGTACATTGAAACGTATCTCTAGTTAGTCTGTGATTGAAACTTAAATGTTGAACTTAAACTCAAAAACGCAACGGTATAGGTTATATGTCAACCAACTGTCAATCGTTTTTTTTTTTTACTTTGGCAAAGGAGTTAATCTGTAGAATGCTGTAATAAGCAACAAATCGTAACCAAAATTTTAAAAATTAATTAATTTTATATCTATGATCAAAATTATTTGATATTTTTTTTATTTGAACATGGGACCTTAAGCCTGCTTAAAATAAAAAAATCAAATTATTTTAAAAATCTTGCACATAGCCCATTTGGTCTTCATTCACTTATTTAATTTATTGTAAAGCGCTTCGAGTATCAGATAGTTGTAGAACCACCCTCTTTTTCTGGGCATAAGTTTCCCTCATTATGCCCTCATATGTACCGTATTCTTATGATTAATCGTCAGAAATATGGTAGCTTTTTGTGTACTCATCAGGATTTTGTGTACTCATTTCTTGTATTTATAAACTTCTTATATTCTTCTGCTGTCATGTTAATCATTGGGGCTGGGGTTTTTAAGCCCGAAATGCCCTTCTCGCCTGGTTTTTCGGCCATTTTTGCCAAAAACGACGCGTCGATGAAATTCTTTTCACAGCCAATTTTACCTGGGTTTGCAGCCTTCTTTCTTTGTTTCTCGTTTCACATTAATGTATCCTGTCCGCAGCGCCATGTTACGTTTATTATAAATCAAAGATGTAATTAAAGTTCAACATTTTATTAGTGCTCTAGTAGCCGTTATAATCAGAGTCTCTCAGTCCAAGTTCACAGGTGTTCGGATACAAGCTATGTTAATCAAACTTAATTGTTTGGATACACAATTACACATACAACACGAAGAGTTTTTATCTATGTATGAAGAAACTAACTTAATCGAAGAAGATCTATAGGACTAACTTTAGTAATTTAAGTAAGTAAGTGATGAAAATCGGTTAGAATTTGAAAGGCAAACGGAGGGTCGAGAGCGGGCCAGCAGCGGCAGGCGGGCCGACGCGCGGGCAGTCGGATCACGTCCCGCCCGGGCCACGTGTCTCGCCTGCTGATACCCGCAGTTAGTCTAACCTGCTCTCAATAGATCGTAACCTCGAGAATCTCGCCACAATCCTTTCTTTCTCTAAAAAAACACTTACCTACTCTATCTAGTAAACATTTATTTATGAGCGTCCCTGAAAGTCTTTCAAACTTTCAACAATAAAATTCTTTATAAAATGTCCTTCTATTATGGAAAATTACCATTATTAATATCCAGCCTCGGTAAATATTTTTGTGTTCGAGATGAACCGCAACACCAACAAGAAGTTTTCAGTTTTATACAAATTTTCGCCACAATGTTGTTTAACAAAATATTCGAAGTTGGGAGTTTTGAAATAAGTCTGAACAGCACAATGGGGTTTCGTGCTTTATATTTTACTGCATAATGAATTTTCAAGTGTCTCTAGGTAAGTAATGAGTCTAAAGAGTGCTTTCAATGTTTTACACAACAAAAGATAATAAATTATCTAGGGGTCATACGTACATGTTCGGTTTTCTTTCAACTATTTCAAATACAATGGGTCGCTCCAGATAACGCATCGAGATGTACAGCACACAATAACAAAGAAATCTAGATCAGACGGACAATGCGTTCTTCACGAAACTTGCGAGTAATTTGTGAGGTGTTAGTCTTTCTCTGAGTGAGAGTCGCTAAGTGGCGAAACCTGCGGACAATGGGAGCGTTTGCTACCGGGTGCGCGAGCGCAAGATCTGTTGCGGGTCATCGCGCAACCTTTCACCCGACGTCAACCGCGGTGCGGCGGCGATTCACTGCCAGACGACATGCAACGATTAATAATTCTTTCAACGAAAGCGACAAACGAGGAGATAACCACCTCTGTTAGAGATATACTTAGTTATCAAATACACATTAAGAAAGAACAACAAAAGGAAGATTGTCTTGCTTAGGCTTCAAACCGTAGTTCTTAGTAGACATAATTATGTTTATTGTTAAACTTATCGCGTGTGTCCCTGATGAAGATCTATCGTAACTGTCATCCCAAATCCGGCTCTCAATAACTAACGTAAGTAGGTAAATTGGATAATTCTGACAAAAACGTAAGACACTTTTATTAAAAATCTGACTACTCTAATTATAAACTTATCGAAGCAGGTAATTCTTACTACTGCCTATCTATAAATTAATGAAAACATAATGTCTACATAATTCTATTACCGTGAAGCTGGACGTTAATTGCCCGACTTAAAATAAGATCGGAAACAAAGGTACCCTCGTTTCTCTTCCTCGTATCCCTTAATTATCTGGATGAGTAGGCTGCGAATAGCGAACCTCATTGTAGCAAGCGAGAAGGCAATACCACCCTTTGTAATTTGGAAACAAAACATACCTGAAAGATTAAAGTCTAGCATTTTATATGCAAATTGCAAATGTACCTATCTTTTGTAACATTTCAACAGCCACGTTTTTGAAAGTTGGCTTTCGTTTGCGTACCTATAGAGTCACTATTATGTACGTCTGCTTTAATGTGATGGCTGATGTTTTACTGATGCCAGATATTCTCCTCTTGACATCAGTTATAAAACTTCAGGAAAAACCAAAAAAAAATGAACTGTTTCTAATATTATTGCCTGGTCCTTACTCTATTATTGTTTTTAAACAGCGTCGCCGAAATAAAACCTTATTTTCGGGTGACTGGTCACAGAAACTAGTAATAATAAGTATATTGAGGTAAAACAAATGTCTTATCGACTCATTTGATGCAGGCTGTGACATAAAGCTAATGTAATAAATTATACGGTCACTGGTTTTTCATTAGCGGGGCTGATTGTTTTTCCTGCCCCCACTACCGCTTATTTGGACGACATTTGTTGACTAACATGGACAAATGTATAACTTTGCTCCTCTACTTTGCTTCAATTTGGCAATACGTGAGTATACATTTATGTATGCTTGTTTATTTTCTAATGCTTTTATTGTTTTTGTAAAATATATTATAAAAATAAAGCTTTTACCTTTTCACCAAAACCACAGATTAATTGCCGACTTGAAAAGACAGGTAAGGTAACTTTAATAATATAATCTTAAAAAAGTTATAAAATCCACCTAATTGTGTTTGTAATTTTAGAAGTCATCGTTGTGCAAAGGCCACTGCAAGCTGGTAAGGAAATTAAATTATAATTTCTTGTAGGTAGACAATTTCATGTTAAATTAAAGTTTTCCAATTTCAGTGATGAATAATAATAATTCGACGTTACAGGTGATTATATTACTACACAAGACTTGATACCAATCGCAAAGAGACTAATAGCTAAAGGTTTGATTTTTGATATACTGAAGTTATTAATCCTATGTTAGGTCCAAATATAAAATAAAATGTTCACCGAACCATGCAACTTGAGTGATCAGTTTATTCTCTTTAGTTTTTTTTTCCTTTTCGTGGGGAAAGCTGTTCAGTTTCATGGGTAGCACCCCCTAAAATTCCACTAATTCAAAGTCACTGCAATGAATTAATACCTGTATTAATGAACGTGGAAGTAGTAATTTTTTGTTGTTCTTATATACATATTACCAAACCTAATATTTTGCAGCTGACTACCCGGGAAGTAAGTACAAAAACATATTTATTAACCAATTATCGAAGGTAAGAGCGAGAGAACATATGCTTGCTTATTACATAAACTATAAAATTAGTATATTTTAATTAGTTGTTTAAATTTGAAAAAAAAGGATTTCAGTTTTGTTTTTTAAAACTTTACGAACAATTTTCTTTTTAGAACTTCGGGGCACGCTTGCCAGGATAATTAATAAGATTTTTTATATAAAATAGTTTATTCTTTAACAGCTCGTATATCATATTTTTTTAAATATGTAAATATTTTATATAGGGGGTAAAGGCATCGTGAGTTCAGCGAAAAATAGCGAGGAATTAGCCGAAAAACTGTTTCATAGATTCTGTAAGTAAATTCGATTACATATGTATGCTTTATTGATGAAAATCTTTGTTTAATTTCTTTGATCAAACTAACAAAGATCTTAGAAGAGTGGACTACCACCTTTAGCTATCATTTGTATATACTCATTATTGTTGAAACGGCAGCATATTAATTTTATATTAAGATATACAAACATATTTTGAAATAAATAAATAAACTTACTATTTCAGTCTCTACAAATGGCCGGCTTGCATCTGTACAAGGTAAGGTTGACGGCCGGTTTGATCGAGTCGTAGTGGCGCTGCCTCTTGATCGACGGGTCCTGGGTTCCAATCCCAGTCGAGGCAAATATTTGTGTAAAAAGCAGATGTTTGTTTTCGGGTCATGAGTGTTGGTGTCTGTCTTTATGTGTGTTCCAAGTTCCGAGGGACCCACGACATAAGGGAAAACCTTAGTGTGGGCTTTTGAGTGTATGGCGTTTTATTATTATTATGTTCAATTTACCATTAAGTTCTACATTTATGGAGGAAGGGCGGCCCAATCCCAACACAAGTATTTCAGATTACCTAAAGCACACTCTTCCTGTAATAAAATAATGTTAAATAATATAATACTAGTCTCAGTTAGGGAAATAATAGTATATTGTGCAACTCGGGAATAAAAAACGGATTTTAAGCGAGGACCAAAGGTGGATCATGAGCAAATGAAGGATTCTAAATAAGCGAGTGATTCAAGTGTTAGAATCCTGAATGACGCGAGTGATTCATAGCCCTTGATGAAAATCCGTTTTATTCAAGAGTTGCACAATATATTTTATACCAGACCTCGAGAAAAAGAAAAATTTAAGCGGAAATAAACATTTAATCAAGAAAAAAGGAACGTTACATTAATTAAAATGTACATTCAAATTTGAACAATGTCTAAAGTTAAGAGTAATTTTCTTGTTGATGTCGATAGGGTGATCAATCTGTAACGAGATATTTATTTCTTGTCGACGTATTACTCATTAATGACCGCAAAGAACACACATTTTTATTTTAAAGTTTTAAACCTGTCGAAAATGTTGACCAATATTGAAGATTTATCTGCGCAAGGAGTTTGAATTTCCAATATTCTTCGCAATGGAGGTCGTATGTCTATACAGTGGAGTGTTCGAAATTGAAACATCAAAATTGTCAAAAAAAGTGCTCTTTTTTACATGTTTTGCGGGAATCTTTTCGGAATCGAGCAAAAGAATCTTTTTAGGGTTCTAAATTCAAATATCAAAACTGTGACCAAGAGCTCTTTATCCCTAATTTTCAGTGAAAAAAGAAGCTTTTTAGATTCTTACCATTCCCGTATAAACTATTTTTAAAGAAATTACTCAGGCCACCGCATCGGGTTCTCCCTTTTCACTGCAAAATCGAGGTTATCGTTACAACACAGAGTACACGCGTGGTGGTAACATGAAGTGCAGCCCTCTGTACTTATAAACGAGAGTAACACTTGGACTAAGGGATCATTCAACAATTACGTGATCACCGGAAGGGGGGGGGGGGGGGTCGGGTGCTTGTATATACATCTGATTATTTGGGGGGAGGGGGGGGGAGAGAATCCATGATTACGTCATCATTAATTTCATAACTTGTTAGCTAAATAAATTTTCTAAAAAATTAAAAAGGTGTTGTGGAAGCTAGAAACACTTTTAATTAGAAAAGTAATAAAATTACTTTAGTCATCCACCTGAGAACATTATTGTAAAGCCAATATAAACAAGCAGGCGCCGCTACTGTTGAGCATGGAGTACCGAATACAGCTTCCCACCCCGACTGGGTTGTGTCTCGCCACAAGCTTATTCCTAGGTCATTTATTAAGACCCAATAATAAACAGCAAACATTACATTTTAAGCACGGACGAAGATTACGTAATCAAGGCGAGGGGGGGGGGTTAAAAACAAAAGATTACGCTCTGATTACATAGGGGGGGGGGGGTTAAAAAAACGGCCAAAAGTGATCACGTAATTGTTGAACGGTCCCTAAGTATCGACACAAGGGTCTTTAAATCTATGACATTCCAAAATGTTTTGTTTGATCCTACTTATTTATATAAGACTAACATTCCGCCCGAGACTTCGTTCCCGTGGGAATTCGGTAAAATTATGCAGCCTATGTCCATCTGGGATAATTCAGCTTTCTAATGGTGAAATAAGTTTTCAAATCGGTCCAATAGTTTCGGAGCCTATTCAATGCAAACAAACAAACAAACTCACAATCACATATTTCCTCTTTATAATATGTATAGACTAGCATTCCGCCTGGGACTTCGTTCCCGTGGGAATTCGGGAAAATCATGTACTCTATGTCCATCACGGATAATGTAGGATTCTAATGGTGAAAGAATTTTTTAAATCGGTCCAGTAGCTTCGGAGCCTATTCAATGCAAACAAACAATCAAATCTTTTCTCTTTATAATATTAAGTACAGTTAGTTAAATTGTGCTCAACCATACGTGTTGGTCGTGTTAAACAGTACCTAAGAAAACATTTTTTATTATGTTGCAGAAGTAGATTTGAGCGGCCTAGATGCTCTTCAGGCTTTAGCACTATGCGGGAAAGGCGAGTACAAAAAATAAGTAAAATGTGCAAAATATCGGAACATAATTAATTAATTAAACAATACTTTATAACAAACTTATTAATCATATCAATGTTTTCAGAATTCGATCCTGAAAAATACATTTCAAAAAATGGTAACTTATATCAATTTACAAATTTATCTTATTTGTAACCACCGAAAAAAAGAGGGGTGTTATAAGTATGACGTGTGTACCTATAAGTATGTCTGTGGCTTTGGCCGATTACTTAACATAATTTAAAATATTTAATTAATTTAAGATAATTAATTACTTTACATTGATTAAATTTAATAATTAATATTAATATAAAAAATTTTGGAGAGATGTCAATTCGTCGGGTTACAAACTTAACAATTAATTATGATTTTTTAGATTTAAGCCAGCCGAATAACCTTCAAAAAGCTCGTTATATGTGTAAGTTTCTTTATTTCAAAATAAAATTAAGATTTTCGTTGTAAAAATTATCCAAATCACATTTTTAAATTAGTGCATACATGTACTCTCCTTTTTGGATGAAAAAAAGAATCGAAAGCTTACTTCTTTCCCTCTCAACCCTTTCCTCGCTTTACCTAAGTGAACTGAGGCTGGATTCCGACTGATAGCTCTACTATGTATTGCATGTATTTTATGTAATATAAGTAATTGTATGTTCTTGTGTGCAAATAAATTATGTTTTATGGTATTATAATCAGAAGATTTGTTTATTTTTTTCAGTTTTCGAACTATAGACATCTATTTATACCTATAATAAGTCTGATACATATAACCATGTTCTTTGGGGAATACATTCCAGCTTTCACTTTAGTTCGTCTATCACATCAAAATATGTATAACCCTTTACTAACTCAGGTATCTACGTTTGCAAAATATAATAAAACAACTACCTAATATCAATTTTCTAATTACAGTAATAACAAGACGGACAGAAAAAACTGTGACACGCAATGAAGCTCGGAAAGGTAAATTACTGTGTGCTGTAAAAAAATCTACAAATTCTGTTTGAATTTCATGAATGTACCAGTGCCTTTATAGGCATTTTCTGGGTTAACTCGCTCCATCGTCGACCTCATCTTTGACCTTTACGGTCAAGATTGAGGTCAAGAGTTAACCCATCTTAAAATAAAAAAATAAAAAATAAGAATGTAGGTAAATAGCATCGCAGTTGAAGTCCAATACATAATTTAAGCTATAAAAATGTGTTTCGATATCCACTGAGTATTTTTTTAGTAAAATGGTTTCAGAAATGTGCCAGTGAAAAACACACGATACCAAAGTAAATCCACAGATAATAATAATAACATTGATTTGCCATAGAACGCCTCGGACAGTGCTATCGCTGTTGCCAGGTACTGGGTAAACAGAATTTAGTCGTTATGAGCTATCCACTAGAAAGAAGAAGATAATAAAATTTTAATTAAAGCATTTAGTGGAAGCCATACTCAGTGTAAAAGAGGAATGATAAACATGTTTAAAGATTTTTTGGTTGAAATAAATACAATCTAGCGCTAACTCTTTTAAATCTCTTCAAGATATCTAAATTTCTTTTTCCAAGTCTGATAATGATAACAAGGTCTAATAAATCACACAGAAATAATTATAATACGAACTGCTCATGTATCTATTATTAAAGCGTTTGAACTTCATAAATATGTCTTTCAGCCATTCCTGAAGCAAAACTTCTTGGGAAAAATAGAAACATAATGGTAATGACAAATTCGCATGAAAAACAAAATAGAATAAAGCCGCACCGAAATATACGAAAATCGAAGCGTAGAAATGCAATAATCCTAAAACAAATCACAACGCTTCCTAAAGTACCAAAACCAGGTACCTACCCAAACTTATTTTTTAATACTTTATTTTTAATCTATTTGTGACCGTGAGTCCTACATGGACTCCTCGTCCACTGCCTCTTAGGGTTTACAGTTCTAGTACATACATAACCATGCCTTAAAGATAAACTTGATGCCAGAAATAATACTTTTTGAGACGGGCCCGTTTCTTTTCTTCATAATCATCTAGCAATGTAAATCAAGCATGATATTTTCACACTTGATACATGATACTGAATTTCCAATGCGTCTAAAATGTCAATAAAAAAATAAAAAACACTAATTATTGATAATTTACAGACAAGAATTGCATCTGGAAATACATGTGCACGCTCCCAGGAGCATTAGAATCGTGTCAACTCTATCCTTTATGCAATAAGGAGATAGATCCAAGCACATTTGAAGGTAAGCCCGATCGTAGCAACGTAGTAACGATAAGTATATCTATATTAAATTGTGTAGTTATTTAATTGTTTGTCTTACAAAAAATTACGTGAGACCGGAGGATATACCTCCAGGGATAAGCCCACGTTTTCCCTAAATGGTCTGAGTACATACAAACTGTGATATTGCAGATCTTCCAATTGAACACAAACCAGAGGAACATAGTGAAACTCTTCAGGAATTCCGGAAAATAGGCAAGTTTTGTTATGTGTGGTTGTACTATTTGTGCAGATTTTTAACGGAAAATATTTTATGCATCCCATTTTAATACTTTTTTTTCATAGTGGGCCTCTCTGTAGTAGACGAAGAAGTTGAAAAAATATGTAAGTATGCAATACATAGTTTTTTCTAAAGGGAAAAAGAAATAAGTTTTCTTGGACTATTCACACAGCGCCATATAACCCCAAACAGCTAAGCAAGGCTTGGCTTACTTCTATAAGTGTAGATATCTGATACTAATTAGGCGCTTATACAGTTTTTTTTTGTAAATCCAAACACATTGTACATAAATACTCACAAAAAATTTGACAATTAAATTGAAATGGAACCCCCTTCACTGCTATTAATTTCAACAACAAGCGCCATGCTTTGTAGATATTAGAGATAAAAAAACGATAGTAAAAATGTCTGTGTGAAATGCTAGAAGACACTACCATTTGCTCGTACCATGGACATGGACATTGGACACTGTTAGGGTAATGCTATAGATGAACGACACTAGTAGTTGAAAAATTACTATATTACAAATTCCACGATTTAAATAAAATTTACTTTATCTTCCAGTTGAACGTCGTAGTTTACTTCTGTCTCTTACAAATTCGAAGGATCTTCTGGCGAAGGAAACCCAATACAAATACCAGGGTTATTTGGATCGTGTAGCTCAGGGCAGCTCAAAAAGTAAGTTCCAATTTTTTTTTCAATTTTTTTCGCGTAAGCTTCTAGTGACTATTATACTTTTTGAATTAAAATAAAACGGGTAAGTGCGAGTCGGACTCGCGCATGAAGGGTTCCGTACCATCCTTACTAATATTATAAACGCGAAAGTTTGTAAGTATGGATGTATGGATGTATGGATGTATGGATGTTTGTTACTCTTTCACACTCAAACGGCTGGACCAATTTCGATACAATTTGGTATGGAGGTAGCTGACACTCTGGATTAACACATAGGCTACATAATTTTCCCAAATTCCCACGGGAACGAAGTCCCGGGCAGAAAGCTAGTTACCTATAAAACCGGCCAAGTGCGAGTCGGACTCTATAAAAACCATTATCTCTATAAAAACGGCAAAAAAATCACGTTTGTGTAATAGAAGCCCCCTTAAATATTTATTTTATTCTACTTTTTAGTATTTGTTGTTATAGCAGCAACCGAAATACATAATCTTTCAACTGTCTAATTATCACGGTTCATGAGATACAGCCTCGGACAGACTTATCTATAAAAACGAGCAAAAAAATCATTTTTTTTGTATGGGAGCCCCCTTAAATATTTATTTTAGTCTGGTTATTAGTATTTGTTGTTATAGAACCAATATAAATAAATCATCTGTGAAAATTTCAACTGTCTAACTATCACGGTTCATGAGATACAGCCTCGGACAGACTTTCTATAAAAACGAGAAAAAAAATCACGTTTTTTATAAGGGAGCCCCCTTAAATATTTATTTTATCATGGTTTTTAGGGTTCCGTACCCAAAGGGAAAAAACGGAACCCTATTACTAAGGCTCTGCTATCCATCTGGTCGTCCGTCTGTCACCATAGGCTGTATCACATGAACCGTGATAGTTAGACAGTTGAAATATTTTCCTAGATGATGTATTTCTGTTGTCGCTATAATAAAAAATATTTAATGGGGCTCCCATAGAACAAACGTGATATTATTGCCGTTTTTATAGAGATAATGGGATGGAACCCTCCGTGCGCGAGTCCGACTCGCACTTGGCCGGTTTTATTTGTATGTTTGTTACGCATTTACTCCGCTAAATATTTTTTTTGAAATAATTTGAATAATTTGTAACTAAGTGCTCCAACGTAAATTAACAAAAGACATATACGTTTTCCCTTAAGCAGATAGGCATTGTTGGGATTGATGTCTATTTTAACGTGAACAAATATTGATTACAGGTTCAACTGAAGCTAACGATAAAGAGCTATCAATTTTATTGGATAAAATTCAGAAGGCAAAAAAGAACATAAAATGGCAGAAGGCGGTAAGAAGCTTCGTTTAGCTACGAATGTCCCACTGCTGGGCAAAGGCCTCCCTTTCTTTCTTCCACCAAACTCGGTCTTTACGCCGGGTCAGATAGGGTTGAGGGTCAAAAAAAAAAACCCAAAGCTGGTTTTTGGTATGTACGTTCCTACAGGTCCTAGAAGTAAGATCCTAGAGTTCCTCACATGGGGAGTGCCGGCGTCCCCCCCTCCCACCCCCCTAAAGGTCCCTTTTTCCAGTTATTGTTGTTTTATTCAAAATCTAAGCATGCTAGGCTCAAACTGTCAAAGAGTCAAATAATCTGTATTAAAATACCTATCGATCGATGTAACAATCATTTTCGTAGAGCCTTTATTAATTATACTGTGATTGATCAAAGTCCAAAAAAAAATTCAAAATGCGTTTTTTCCTCAAACTTTGCAATTTTCTCAAAAAACTGTGTGAGCTATGCCAAAGTTGTCTATGAACAAATTGTGCCTTATATATTAGTCTACAAAATGAGACACTATTTTTGAAAATCGCAATATTATTTAAAAAGTTACAGAATTTTTTATCTTACAAAATACAAGATTCCAAATTACATAGTAGTTAAATACAGTGGTACATGGGGTATTTAATACTAAAATGTCGAGTTATAATATTTTAGTTAGTAAGAACAGTAAGTATCCAATGCGTCCATACAAAAACCACGGTTATAATGTTACTAGTTGCAATACTAAAATTTTAAAAAGAAAAAATATTTTTTTTTTGTTATTAATTTTATGATTTTCGTAAAAACTATTACAGGGACATCAAAAGTTTCAACAAATACATTAATTATGGATAGATTATGTACGTATCTTTAAAATAAGATCCTATTTACTTCAATCGCTAGAGAAATAGAAAAGTTACAGATGGTTTTTTTTTACGAATTTCTCACTAATGAGGTAGGTAGTAGTAAAAAAAAAATATTACATGGAATAAAAATATCATAATTACAAATGTAATCATATCATTATATTGTGTATTAAATTACCTATCCAACCGTATAAAAATCGTTATCATAGAGCCATTACTTTTGTCACAATACTTGGACAAATTTTAACAAAAAATGCAAAATGCGCTTTTTTCCTCAAAGTTTGCATATTTCTCTGAAAATTATGCGATCTATGGAGAAGTCGTATATGAACACATTGTGCCCCATATACTTATCTACAAAATGAGACCCTATTTTTGAAAATCGCTCCATTATTAAAAGAGTTACACTATTTTTTATGTGACGAAAAATATGGCTCTAAAATACATAGTAGTTTATAACATTGATACATGATGTACCTAATACTAAAATGTCGAAAAATTTTACTTTAGTTAGTAATTACAGTAATTACCTAATATGTATATACAATAATCATTGTTATAAAGTCTCTAGGTTTAATACTAAAATTCTACAAAGTTTTTTTGTTATTTTTTTTAATATGAATTTCGTAATTTTCGGAAAAACTATTACAAGCACATAAAAAGTTTCAAATGATGTACATGTTTTGGAATGATTATGTACGTATCTTTAAAACAAGACCCTATTTACTTAAATCGCTAAAGAAATAGAAAAGTTACAGATGATTTTTTACCCAAATGCTCAGTAATGAGATAGGCAGTAGTAAATAAAAATTATTATATGGAATAACAATAGCATAATTACTAATCATATAATGTCATTGTATTGTGTATTGAATTACTTATTCAACCGTGTAAGAATCATTATCATAGGGCCATCACTTTTATCGCAATACTTGAACAAAGTTTAAACAAAACAAAAAAACTTTTTGCAGGACTACTTGATTTAACTAAGATCATATTCGCGTTTACCAGTAAAAAACATAGTCTAAATACTTGCAAGTCTAAGAAAAAGCTTTACAGTAGTAAAAACGCGGGATAAAACTGTAAAACAACAAGTCAATGCAGAGAGGCTTTTAATCGTTAATGTCATCTTCACTTGGTACATTGCCACACGAGGAACCGCGGCAACGTGCACACATGATGCTGCATTTCATACCAGCTCGCCTGCATTCACACCTATTTCCGCACTCATTCTTACAGCCACAAGTAATTAAATTTAATAGATGATCTGGGGCAGGTGGGAGCAATGTACTGACTGGTTCCAAACGTTCTCCCCGTTTTTTCCAACCCCAATCCTGTGGATCCAGCGTATTCCCATACCATTCCTGTACCTGCAGATATACACGCAGTGAGTGTTGAGCACAGGCATCGGAAGTTGGCGGCAATGAAGCCAATTGAAATGCAGCAGTCACGGGTTGTGTGGCAATCTTTCTTAGATATTTGTATACCCGCAATAATAGTAATAAACAATAATAGTTTCTGAGACAATAACGAAATTTATAAGAATGTATTATTCATATCTTTGTAGAGTTTTAGTGTTGAAAACCTGTGACTTTAAAAACAATGATTTTGGTATGGATACATTGGATAACTACTGTACCTACTAAAACATAAATATCCGATAATTTGGTATCAGGTACCCCGCCATGTATCGTTCTGTATGTATTTACGAATTTTGTATTTCACTTCATCAGATAAAATACTGTAACTTTTTAAATAATATTGCGATTTTCAAAAATAGGGTCTCATTTTGTAGACTAATATACAGGGAACAATGTGTTCATAGACAACTTTGGCATAGCTCACACAGTTTTTTGAGAAAATTGCAAACTTTGAGGAAAAAACGCATTTTGAATTTTTTTTTGGACTTTGAACACTTACAGTATAATAACTAAAGGCTCTACGGGAATGATTATTACATCAATCGATAGGTATTTTAATACAGATTATTTGACTCTTTGACAGTTTGAATCTAGCTTCTTTAGTTTTTGAATAAAACAACAATAACTGGAAAAAGGGACCTTTAGGGGGGTGGGAGGGGGGGACGCCGGCACTCCCCATGTGAGGAACTCTAGGGTCTTACTTCTAGGACCTGTAGGAACGTCCATACCAAAAATCAGCTTTGGGTTTTTTTTTTTGAGGTCGCCCTAATAGCTCAACCTATCTGACTCGTGGTACTTGGCGACTAACTCGTCCCGCTATAGCGTTTCTTATTTGGTCATCCCATCGGTATCCATTCGGTTCCTATTTATGTTTTAATGCATACTGTCAAGTAATTACCCAGTAATTTAAATATTTTTATATTTTTGCAGTTGATGGACAAACTCTTTACAGTTTCCTACGCTTAGAAGCCGCGAACGTTGATTAGGTACCAAATTCTTGGTCTTGTTTAGAATAGCACGTGTCACCCGTGAACAGAGGGCGATCAAGCTTTTGCACGGGGCCCTCGCGCAATCAAAGTGAAGTTTTACCGTCAGCCGAGTGGCGCGCCGCGCGAGTTTGTCGCCAACGTGCTGGAGCTGCTGAATTCAAATTATTTTAGGCGATAAATTTAATAATTCATAGACACTTCGTGTGCATTCGGAAAATCAATGAATGCCGAGCCCGAGACACAAGAAAGTAAAAATATTGTACTTACATAAATTTAACTTTTTAGCCGCATTTGCAGTTCAGAGACTTAAACGACAGCGTTCCAAACGTCACGATGCCAAGCAGATCAACAAAGACGTTAGGCTGGAGTACCATCTATAGAGTAGAACATCCTCAGCCGCCCGAAGCTTTACTCATAGGAGAGGGCCATTTCGAATAAAAAATACTCCTATAAGCTAAATGGCTTTTGTTTTGGGAACAACTTAAGTAGCCTTCCGGACGCCAGCACAACTAGAGTTAACGCTGACCATTATGATTTAAATAATTATTTCAGATTGACTAAGAATTTTTACACTTACAAGTGTACAACAGTCAAATGCGAATGTATAGTCAAGAGCACATATAACTTGACACTTTGGAATTGCTGCCACTCCTATTTCCGTATTTTTTTTTATTTTTCATCACCCCATGCCCCATGCCCATGCATGGGCCTTTCTTCAAAACACGAAAGCAATTTTTAGGCTATGGTCCACCACGCTAGTCCAATGAGGGTTGGCGGACCGCGCTCCTTTCGAAAAGAAATTTAACTTTACCGGGTTTCATCACGATGTTTCTTTCACCGCTAAGCAAGTGATAATTAATGAAAAATCTATACATTAATCTGTAAAGACGAATTTAGTGGTGTAGGCCTTGAACTCGCAACCTTTCGGTTACAAGTCAAAGTCAAGCTATTTTTGACAAGCTATTTTTTTCATAGAACATTCAGAATGTTACTTAAAATAATTCAAAGTAGTAAATTACATTAGCATTTCTAACTTTGCGCCTATTCGCAAAAGTGCAGTCTTCCTCAGAGAAACTCCTGTCTGGTTCATTACCAACTTGTGCTGTCATTGTAGAATTCTCGACTTATTTCTTTTCCAAATCAATTAAGTGCTTTCTTAGCCTTCGATAAGAAATAGAGAGAGTTTAACGGCAACATCAATCTAAGTAGGTAATCTCAGTCGATTTGAAAAACGGTAAAGGTGAAAGGTTACAGTAGACACGTGCCGTTACGAGCACTGAAATGGACCAAGGCTAGCACAGGCCTAGGCCCCACGTCCCGGAATCACAGCAGGCTGAGAAAAGGAACAGTATCGACAGTACTCCCAAGTACTACTTGTGGTGCTTTGTTTTCAATGGAATAAACTCATATTTTCGCATTACTTTTGTAATCTAAGAACGCTTTCCAAGAGCTAAGGTACAATACGATAGCATAAGCACATCAGGGCGGCTATTCCACTATACAATGGCGTTTCAATGGCATGATAATGGTGACCACTTCATCCGATCAGGTGGCGAAATTTAGAACTATCTTAACCTCATACATGTGATGACAGCTAACAAAACCTCATACCTTGACTGGGACGCCATTTCATTGCTAACTCAATGTTAAGTTAAAAGTTCATAAGTAGGTAGAATGACTGTTACACCTATATGTTTCTTTATACTGTGCCGGAATCAAATGACAGCCATCCTGCTGCGAATGGACTGTGTCGCGATAAACACGCTTTGTTATGAGCTGGACCATGGACTTGACCTTATTTTACAGCCCAGACAAGGGGGACTAAATAGGAACGACGACGGAGCAACTTCCTCCTTTGTTTAAAAATTTTATTTTATTTTAAGCAAGTCTTTATAAGGGCTTGCTTCCATCGTAGCACCACGCTGGTAGTGATCTTCGGGATTTTCGTCAAAAAATTAGAAAACTTGACGTATTTATGTTGCCGTATACGGACTGTGGGTGCGTATCGCTGAATTTTTAAACAGTTGATTATGAAAACAATGTAGTGTTTATTAAAGAGTGAGACCTACCTCACTTTTTGTTAATCTGGTCACCTTTTTATTAGTTTGCACCAATGGAACTACAGTCCACAATGTATGAAGCAGCAACTGAAGTAATTAGACAACAAGACTCACTCTTAGTCTAAACCCTACATCAAGGTTTCCATTGCATTAAGACGTAGTGGGACGAAATTCTTATGCATTATTGTATTAACAATATATTATGTTATTTATTGAAACTCAGATACGAATTCGTTTTCAATTGCAGTTAGATCATCTAACTTGTAAATGCAAGTTATTAATTTCGCATATTAACTAAAGGAATTTCAAGGAAAATATTTCCAATTGCAGCAACGTCTCTGTAGTAAATTTAAATTCTTTCTCAATATTAAAACTGAGTTCATATCTAGTAACGAATGAGAAAGCGATGGTACCTATTCTGAATTGCTAATGAACAGAGATAATCCATATTTGAGTGGCAGCACAGCAGCCGCATTTCGAAGGATAAGAAAATACAATAGGGAATTTTGTTCAACGGAAATCATACAAAGCTCTGAAAGAATAGCACCTTAATAAGTAAGAATGAAAATATTAGGTTGGAATGTAAACAAGAGTACCTTAAAATTGAGGATCGAATTTAAAAGTATCACAATAAATCAATCTCTGTACAAAAAGTATTTGCACCTCTCGGAAGCGGTATTTTTCCTGCCCGAAAGCAAAGAGGTATGTACATCGCTGATTATTGCGTGCTATTTACTTGGTTCGTGATTTTAAAAAAGGCATAAAAATTATTCCTGTCTTGTATAAGATAAAAGGATTATTATTTAATATTCTACACATGGCTACAAATGTAGTTTTAAAAACCTAATTACATAGACAGACTCTCAGTTACATTAAATAGTTCTTTGTACCTAAGCAAGACAATTTATGATAGATTATTTTGTCCTTACATTTCACAATGTTGATCCCGAATGCATTTTATATCTGCAGAGCAACCTGTCGGCATCTTAACTAGGTTTGCATCACCGTAAAACGTGTTACGAGTGTGAGTCGCTTCAGATTTACGGGAAATTACGGAACACGTACCGTAGAGAGGGGAATTCAATAAGGACATGACTCGGGAGGAGACGCGATTCACTGGCGCAAATAGTTCGCCGTTACAGTGTAGAAATTTAGTTATCGACAAGAATTCGCGCAAGTAAAGAGGGCTTGTTTTTGTTTTTTAGTAAAGTGAGTGTGCTTATTTAACATGTGAGTAAATTGAGTCATGAAAGCGCACAGAGCCTGCACCACCCTACCTTTGACGACGTGTGTGGACGATTTGCATATTCAAGCAGTTGCTGTTAGCGATAAACTCTTGTCTCAGGCGATAACAACTTCCTACAAGGCAGAGTTTATAGCAATTATTGTTTCTCTATAATCTTCAGTTTGTAGCCTGCTAAACAAATTGAAGACTGAAATAACTACTCCTTAAAACACAATTGTGTTAGCATATAATAATATGGGGTGACTTTAAATTAGTCAGTGAAACTTCAGGGACTGATTCTATCCATAAAACTGAACAACTTTTCGCAAGAAACCCATATGGAATTCTTATGCTGATCGGTCAAGTTGTACAAAGACAAGAGGCGAATTTTTTTTTAACGTTTCGCCCTCCTTTCCTTGGGAAAAGTTGTTCAGTTTCATCGGTATCACCCCCTCAAGTTTCACTAACTTATTTAAAGTCTTCTTGATATATTTATAACATTTTAAAGCATCGATAGTTCTCACTTTATAGGTAGGGTTCTCACTTTATATGAGAGTTAAGTAGGCACACACATGTCTACCCTATTACAACAAATTACCCAATGCTCATTTCGAAACACTTCTTAAGTGTGTTTCTATTAAATTATGATGTACTAGGAGTGTCGGATCCAATCTGAAATTGGGTGTTGTAATTGTTAGTTTAGAGCAACGTTGCTCAAACTTTCGAATAAAAATTGAGTAAAGAGGAATCAAAATCCTCGTATTAAGTGAACAAATGTAAATTTAAAACCTGTAAGTAAATTCATACGAAGTGTTCTTTCACTGATCGTTGTTGTTTTTATACAGTTAATATTTAAATAATAATGAAATTTTCCAGTTTTATAAAAAAGTAAAAGCAAATAAAAAATTTCAATAAGTATTTAACAATACAAAAAGAAACGATTAAAATAAAATCACCAAGAGAAATGTCTTACGCCATGAAATGATAAAATAACACATCTTATGATTTTTAAAGTTTATGTTTGGAACACAAAAGTTAAATCCCAAGTAAAATCTACTTGGGATTTAACATAACCTCTCAATTCACCGTCCAAGTGGATTTGCTATAGACTTCTTAAAACAAGCTAAAAACAAGAATTTGTTCTAGTAAGCATGTTATGATACTGAATAAATTTTTTTCAATTCTATTTTATAATAACAATGCCTTTTTATAAATTGTAGGCTCACATTTTGAGAACCGATGGTATAGAATGTTGGTTTTAGTTTACAAATAGGTCACAGAGGAACAGTGGCGGCTCGGGTGTGCGAAAGGCTGTGACGTTTCAATTTCACTTTATATTGCAAGGTTTACCACAAGCGATGCAGTTCTCGTTGATGCAGTACTGTGCAGATGACAGTCGCATGCTGCAGCTAAATTAATTTAAGTTTAGATTCCGTCTGAGAGAGGAAATAGTTTTGATTGTATAATGTTGTTATGTATACATATATGTAGATATAACTACTATCAAATAACTCACATATTTCAATATTGCTCCTCATTAGTCTTATGAAAATTAAAATACACCCAACATAAGTTTGTATGAACTTAAAAGCAGCATATAAATGGAAGAAAAAAGTAAAAAAATCATTAATTTGGTTTAACTTATAAAATGTAACATTTGAAGCGCTTGTAGCCCCGTGGCTCTCGCTGATCGGTTTAGCAACTAAACACGATTTGGAATCAATGAAAATTATCTCTGTATATACATTAGAAATAGTTTTAAAACTATTCGCGTATTGATTAGTTGATTACATATCTGGGGGCAAGTGGTTCCAGCGTGTGTGCACCCCTTACCTATTATCATATGACTGACTTTATCAACTGTTTATTTAGCAAAACAGAGATAAAATAAGGCTTTGTATAGTTAAGAATGTTATCTTGTCTCTGAATTCTAAATAAGCTTTTGTGATTAAAACTGATAAGGAGATTAGGTGTCTGTGTAATTTTCAGTTTACGAGCAAATTCATTTACTTAGTACCTGTTCCAGAGTGACTTATATTAAAAGTAAAACAGCTACATACATATTTGGTTATATAGTTTTTCACGATTCAATGACATACTTGAATCATCCAAATCACTAGCCTATATTGGGTGACTTTAAATTACTCATAGTTATCGATCATTGGAAGTGAAACAGTCAAAGAAAATGAACAATTTTCCCCAAGAAACATAGGTCGAAATATAAAATAAATTTTCGCCGCTCCATACAACCTGTGCGATCAGCTCTCTAACTCAAATCAGCTTTGCCTTGGTGTGGGAAGTCGATTTTTTTTTTTGAATTACATAGGTATATGTAGATTTCTTAGAGAAAGTCGAAAAATGAGTCCTTCATTCTCCCCATGAAACTTCGACTTAAAGTCATTCCGTATAACTATGTACTTATTGCTATATTACTTACTAGCTTTCCGCCCAGGAATTTATTCCCGTGGGAATTTGGAAAAATTGTGTAGCCTATGTGTTTAATCCAGGGTGTCAGCTACCTCCATACCAAATTTTATCAAAATTGGTATAGCTGTTTGATCGTGAATGAGTAACAAACATCCATACAAACTTTCGCGTTTATAATATAAGAGGATAAGTCGCTCTATACTAAGTACGAAATGAATTCACCCGTAAACTGTAAATAAAGTCTCGTCTTATTTAACAGTCGCCAGACTACTGCTAATCATGAAATGTTCTCAATGCTATATTTCGTAGGCAGTGTGGCCGAGGTAAACATAATAAAATCAGCATTCAGGAATGCGTAAGTATTTATTTTTATTTCACGCCGGCCCCACAATCACATTACTTATGTAGTAATGTAGGTAATCATTTTAAATGAGAAGGTTACATTGGCAATTAAGGTGTTAAAATTGCAGTCATTGTGTAAACAGCGCGGTTTCTGTAATTGTGTTATTTTCCACGGTTTAAATTTTTTTTATTACTTATTGTAATCTTCACATGAGAATGTTGATAAAGGTTCAGTGACTATTTGCTTGTACCTTACCTGAATCCTAGTGACAGCTAAGGTTGTTTTAAAGTGTTTCAAATCTATGTGATAAACTAAACTACTATACATCTAAATTCAGATCAAATTCTTCTTAGATACCTTTGCAACTTATGAAACAAAAATAAATTCTAAATTATTTTTGAAACGTAAATTTTAAAATAAATAGATAGCTAAACATTTACAAAAATTACATCTCTGTAATACCATCAAACCAACGCAACGACTTCGTAAGGCCGTTTGAGCTCATTGATGAGATAAATTAATTTATTTTCGATATTAACAAACTTTGGAAGTAATTAATGGCGTCACACAAAATTATGAAGAACAAAAGAGAGTCTTAACATTTAAAGTGGACTTTGTGAAGCTCTTTTGATATTGGTTGTCAGAGTCCAAAGTTTTTATTTAGTTAGACGTCGCCGTTCTCAATTTGCTAGTTCGCAAATTGAAAATTGCCAACCGACAGCACGCGGCTAGGAATCCCGCAGGTAGTTAATCCAAAACTCGTTTTATTCTAGACAACCGCTTCAGAGGGAGCTCATCTGGGACTATTTGTAGCGAAATGTCTAAACTACTGACGTTGACTAAAGTTCAATTTGAATTTAAAGTAACGTGTTAACATTTGGGTAAATATTTTTTTTTAAGTTAAGTGTTGGGAAATTGGTTCGACGTTTTTGACCTTTGTCGCGTTGACCTGTGCGCTAACTGTTTCCAGTTAAGCTCAGTTCACGCTTACGTGATGGAGGCCCACCTGGTCAATTAGTTTTCGATCAGGGCAGCGCCTGCGGCCCGTGCGGTCGGTTGCCGGAGCCCTAACCGGATTACGGGGGCCGACGACCTGATAACTCAATACTGCTTCATCAGCTTGCTCTGACACGCTGACCACACAGCTTACATTTTGGCCACGAAACCAAAGGCGAAGGGGTCGTTTTAAACATTACCACAATTTATAGGTAAAAATAAGAAGGATTAAACCTTGTAAATAAATTTACTATTTCAGACGTATCTACAGATAATTGTTTATCACAAGAGACTAAATTATTCTTTTAATAAATTTTCTGTTTTTAATCACCGGGCAATACTACTTACTAACACTGGGTGAGTTTCCTGCATCCTCTACAGGTCTGTTGCCTGTTTATCCGCTAACTCAATAACGGATTTGGAAATTCATAGTTTTCAACATCATGTAGATATTTTTTCCGGGTGTATAACATATTCTAAAGACATGCATATTTCTAATCTGTGCTAATGGGTTTTAGTGATGCGCTGGTTTTGAGAAAACGGCGGAAGTCGGAAGCATTTGCTATAAAAGATTACGCAACGGTCGCATATACGACAGCAACCTAAATATCAAATCCGAATTTCACATCAAATGATGTGACGAGTGAAATCCACAAACGATTCCATAATCGCAACCGTTTTGTGGTGAGAAATATTACGCAAAACATCAACAAGGCTCGTAAAAATAGAGCTGAAGAAAAACACGCATAAAACAATAAAATATGGATAAGACTGTATATGGTTAGCGGTTTTAGGGGTTCAGTATACTCCGGCTTTGTAGGTAGATAAACTTGAATCGCAGTCCAATTTTGTCGGGAGGGGCTTTAACTTTGCTTTAGAACTTTGGATTGAATGGTTGTGTAAAGAACAGATAAGCGAAGCGATAGGTTTTTCGACTGTAAAAATACGGAATCCCAAAACTACTGGTAACTGTGTGGCAGGCAATATCAGCTATCGAAAAGAACATGGCGCCCGCAAAGAAAACCAATAGGAAAACATCGATTGTCGTTTGTTTTGAACAACCATCGTCGTCGCCGACTGCATTGATGCGGAAATTATGACAACTTTAGGTATTTTGTACAAAAAACAAACTATCCTTACAGTTAGCTGCTACCACTAAAATATTGGAACTCTATAAAGTCAACAATAATATAAAAAACATCTTTCTGTATTCTTGTTTCAACACTTTTTTAGTAACAAATTCTTTTTTGAACTTTAATACAAAATTTTGAGTAGGTTCGGTAAATGTACAATCACCGGCTAAAACGTTTATCTGAGCCAAATGAATCATGAAGGTTTCTTCGCATTTTACTTGATTTATATTTAAAAAGAAGAAAATGTTTTCTATTTACAATAATTTAAACCTACCTAGCATAATACACACATCAACACGGTCTAGGGATGTTACATCATTTTTCATACAAAAGAGGTCTGTTTGAGAAGCTATAATAGCATACTCGAGATACATGGAGGGCTACAATTTTTAAAAGATTAAGTGCTAAACATGAATTTTTAATTCTAGTCAAAAAAAATGTTTTACTTGAAATTTGTGAAAACGTGACGCAAACGAAAATGAAAATGTAGTTTTTGCCTGCTTTTTGTATGAACATAGTCGAATTTACGCAATTTTTTTTTTCATTTTCGTCACGTTTTCACAAATTTCAAGTAAAATAAAATTTATTGTTAAGAATTGAAAATTCAGGTTTAGCACGTGCTCGTCTGAAAATTATAGCGCTACATGTATCTCGAGTATGCTTTTGTAGCTTCTCAGACCTCTTTTGTATGAAAAATCGTGCAATATCCCTAGACCGTGTTGATGTGTATAGTTACGTTTGCATTACGCATTACAAGGCTTTGCTCGGGACAGATCAAAACATTAAATATCTTGGTACATAAAGTATCTATATACATGTTTACTTAATATCAAATTCATAAGGTTGCCATATGTATAGAGTAGGCAGGTAAGGGAATCACTTCAAAGGCTTCCGTCCGGCCTAAATAATACTAAACAAGGTCGCAGCCTAATTACAGCAATGGTTTCCGTGTTTATCTATGATTTACCCCATTCTCCTCCGATTACGGCTTTAACAATTATTTGGAATTATTCGATTGAAAACGTTTACTGACATAATTTAGTAGTCACCCCTTTAACGTCATAGCTTTTTTCATAAATTGTTTTGTACAATACCTACTGATGAACATATTTCAAATTCACAAATCGGAAAATTCAGTTTTAAATTCTCACCTTATCAATTTTTTTAAAAACATTGCAATGATGTTTAAGGAGAACGAAAATGAAATCCGTGTAAGTGGAGTTTGGATTCCGCTGTCAAGTCTACCCGGCAATGTTACACGGTAGAGATCAAACGCAATATTTCATGCGGTCGGCGGCGGCGCTCTTGATGGATGGCGTCCACACCGGTAACCGACGCACTTCGTTATTTTTATTTATAGTTTTTTGATTGGTTATCTCAACAACAAACAAAGACGGAATCCACAAAAGGTAACATAAGCTTAACTTTATTTAATAGCAGACCCAATAAACTATAACGAGTCGACGAGAAATATTAACTTAATGTTATTAAACTGGAAGCCCAGTTTAACGATACCAAACAAGGTTTAATTAAAAACTGAATCAGATATAAAGTGCAAACTCTATTCAGCAGAACGTGGTGGGACGTCCATTATGCACGCCCGATCTGGCTATTTACTTAACCTGTTTCAGCTGGAGACAAAAACCCGCCGCGATCCGATACTGCAGCCAGCAGGCTGCTCTATCTCTCACAAAGTGAATAAATGAATTTCACAGCGGAAAACGACAACTGACCATCCTATTGTAAATTTTTCCTAGTTTTTCTTCTTTTCAAGTTCCGAGTGACTTTTTTGCGCTACATTTTTCTTCCGCCATTAACGTTTCAATTTACTCCGAAAATGTATGAGGCAATTGTCCGGAAGACTCATAAAGGGACGCACCTTAGTGAAGTTGGTTGACTTGTGAAATATTCAGATCCCGAGGGCGACTTTCCCCGCGCTCCCGTAAAATGCAAAACAAGGAAAGTTTACCCCTAAATCAGCGCACAGCGTGTCCCGCGGAGCGACGCCGAACATGCCCGGACAACAAACAAACTTTCATTTAGCTTCAGCAGTGGTCGTCTTGGGACTTTCCAATTTCTTGCTAAGATCAGACTACTTATTTAATACAGTAAAACCCCGAAAGGGAATTTAGAATTTTCGCTCGCTTTACAAAACTCGTTAAATACGAATGAGGGTTACCGGTTTCAGGCTTTGAGTATTTAACCAGACAGGAGTGGATATAGCGGCTCGCGCCTAAGCAAAAAAGTCTGCCAATAGATGCGGGGGACGAGGTAACACACACTAAATAATTGTTGTCTACAAGCGCATTTCTTTGATCACGTCGCTACACACGCTCACTCTTGCAATAGTCAAAATTTACGAACACTAGCTTACACTGTACGCAAACAATAACAATCGCACACATAACCGTCTATAAAATACGTAAACAACAGTCCAGTATAAATAGACTCTTGTTTTATAGTAAGCTGTATCAAAACAAAGGCCAAGTTATTCTGGTTTTATTTAAGTGGAACAGTGCATGACACTATCGATATTCAGACTATCGATGAATTTGAATAATCAAAGATAATCCTTGGCTAATCAATCTATTATCTATACTGTTTTACATTGATAAATTGTTGTTTTTAGAATGTAAACTATTTTGAGAATTACATGATTGAATTGGGAATTCCTGTAATGATACAAATACAAATATACTTTATTGCACACCAACATTACCTACAGAACATGAGACAGAGTAAAAGTTACATTATGAACAGTAATAAAGTTAGGGTACAAAAGGCGGCCCCATTGCTAAGAAGCAATATCTTATCGGCAACCTGTGGGTATGGAGAAGATGAAATTACACCATATAAGTGTGGGTGCAAAAATACATACATAAATATACTTACATAAACTACATTAAAGGTTTTAAAGGTTGGCAAAACATGTCACAGTACTTTAAGTTATTTTTAAGATCTTTTATACCTACCATGTTTTATGCAAATAAAGAAAATTATTATTATTATTATTATTACACACATACAATATACCTAACACAAATAAATACATATAATATATATACTATACATAACATACACCTTACGGAAATACACAATGGAAAAGTAATAACATTCTACAGAAAGGAAAAATAATAATAACAAAAAACACACAAGGAATACTATATAGAGACAACCCAGCCGACTATCACTCGACGACAAGGAACTAATAATTGCAAACCAGTTCAAAGTGCCTCCTCAGCAAAGTTATGTATGATAAATAAATTAAATTAAATTATGAACTAGGTTTTTTTTTAATGTTTTATTTTATAATCAGTAGTTTTATCTATTTTTACATTACAAAAAGTTATTTAAAAAAATGTAACCGACTCTAAACTTAATTGAAAGGAAGAAATAACAATGTCTTGTACAAACCATTTAGTTTTGAGGTCGAAGCCAGCTCTTATTTCGCTTTTCAGTTTTATCTGGCATCGACCTCAAAACAAAATTGTTTTCGTACATAACAACATGACATCGTTATTTCTTCCTTTTCTGTTAAGTTTGAAGTCGGTTTAATTTTTTGAAATTACTTTTGTCGTAGGATGGCTCGTGCCCCTCGATTGGGACATGTATGGGCTAATGAGTACTTTTATTTCTTCTGCTAAACTGATTTGATGAAACTCACACTATACAACATTACGAGTACCTATACAGGTCGAATTGATAAGCTCCTTTTTTGTTAAGTCGGTTAAAAATTATGCGAGTGTCATCCATCGATGTTATAAATTTGACATTAAAAGGTAAGGGTAAAATAAAAATGTAATTGCACATGGTATAATAGTTTATTGCTAAAAAAACCTTTTTTTAGTTTATTACTAAATAATTTTAATGTTGGCACTGCATTCGGATTAAATTTTCTTTTATTCTTAGACTGTTCTTTTGAAATAATACATGAAGATTCAAAATGGTCGGAACAAACTGTACTAAGACGTTGAGGTTCCCACATGTTATGATTTCCACAAGCTTCGACCCACGCAGCCCGAATACCCGGTTCTGTTGGAAATCTGTAAAAGTGTACAGTTAGTATTAATATACGTCAAAGTACAGAAATATCGATATCAATTCTATGTTTGTGCCACCCCATCACTAATTTCACCCGGTGTGACCAACAACAATAACTTAAAATTAATACAGTAGAAGACTTAGATATTTAAATTAAAGTTAACTGATTATTATTTATTTTTAAGTAAGTTATTGTATAGAATTTTATAATTTCCTAGATTTAAATATTTATTACGGACAGTATAAACAGATAGATGCTTGGTAGTTATGACGGTAAATTTTAGAAGGTACTAGAATGTAAAAAATCGGTAATTTGTATACTAAAAAAATAGTAAAATAGAACTACCTATATTATTGTACAGCTAAAATAACGATTTGACTATTTGATGCTTGGACATTTTGACAGTTTCTTCGATTATAAAAATATTAAATAGGGTTTTAATGTAAAAAGCGATCAAAACAATGTGATGTATTGTTATATACTTAGCTGAATGAATGTCGTATTATTAAAATTATAAATTATTAATATTAATCTCAGGGGTTAGTACACACCTTTAAAATTATCCAAGTAAGAACTTATACGGTTACATGGCAACACTTACTTATTGGAAATATTTTTCGGATTTTTGATAATTTTGCACGTTATTTGGTAATATTTAGGTAAAATAATACTTACAAATGGTAAGAAGTTCCATCCTTCTGCAGACTTGATGTCTCTGCCCTTTTTTTGCATCGAAAAACACTACAAGTAAGCATTTTCTTTGGAGCTCGTGCCACGCGCAATACTACTCGGCGAATGGCAAAGTCCGCGCGGCAACTAGTTTTATATAACGTATACGACCGCCGGTCGTGTGTCCTTGAAAGCACTTGGCAGAGGGGTACGCGCGTAATATCCACTCCGGTCTGGTTAAATACTCAAAGGTTTCAGGTGTGCTTCATGTAAAATATTTTAATTTAACGTAACGAGTAGGAAAATTATACCTAAATTAAAATTTTGGGGATTTGAATTACATGAGCGGGTAATAAAGCGGAAGGTGGCAATTTAGTCTCTATCCGACCACATACGTAGGTGGCAGAAGGCTGGATTGCAATATGTTATAACGTAATATATATATATATGTTTACAAGTTACTAGTAAACATATAGATATGTATATGTACATACATATTACGTTAAATAATGTCACCTTACTCTACCTCAAACGAGCATCAGAGAACCTCAAACATATATACCCTATGCACAGGTTAAATATTTTGAAAGAATAAGCTATGCTCCACAAATATCAAAACTGTTATTTTTATCATCGCTTCCTCGATTACTCGCATATTAAAAATAAATATTCATAACAAACAAAATCAACACACTCGGTTCGGGAGTTTATTTGTGTTACGTATTCGGAAAAACGGAGGCGAAATGGATAGAAGCAATAACAACGGAACGCTTCGGGAACTTTCAACAAAAAATGCAAACATTGCTCACCTATTAACTCTGAGAAGTTTTTTCGATAGGAACGAGTATGCGGACAAACAATATAGAGCGGGATCCAAGGAGAATGAGTTCATTTCCGTGGGACTTACCTCCGCCATACGAACTACTGGTATGTACTTATTCGGCATATGTTCCTGAACACAAAAAGTGCGGTAGTCACTTTCTAAGGGTATGGAGGGGGTAGATATGACGTAACAAAGATGGCGGCCGGGCCTATTTTATTTACGCTATATTTAGATAACTACTGGGCAGATTTACTCAAATAGGGTCTCAAATGAAAGATAATTTAATATACATTGTTTTATTCTAAAGATGCATTAGTGTAAACCTAGTAACAAAATAAATATTTTAAAAAAACGACATTTTGTAAAATTAAACTTTTTTTACTGTGTGAAAAGAACAGAAACCGTTAGGATTACGGTAATTTAGCTTATTATAAAAAATAGCTACACTTATCAGCATTCTAATAAACCTAAAAACGTTTAAATCGAGCTATAAACAACGGAACTGCAGTCGTCTAAGTGAGCGTGGCTAGCGCCGAACTGACTACGGTACTTAGATTTTGGTACGAATAATCTTGAAAATAACGTGACAAAACGGCAAAATGAAAAAGTATTATTAACAAGCATCATTCAAAATGAAAAAGTATTATGAACAAGCATCATTTTTTTTGTAAAAAAATTTTTCTTAATTTTTTTACGAACTATTTTTAAGAATTCTCGTAACAAAAATAACGCTTCGTATCATATCGAAATAAAACTCTTCATACTTGCACGTACTTGCGTTATATTTCAAAACAAAGGACTCAATGGTACTGGTCTGTACTGATGGACATGAGAGTGTAAACGTACGCACTCGAGACAGAGGCAGGTCGCTGACGTGCGAGAGTGTACAGCCGCCGTTATATTTTTTACATCGGCAACACTGAGATTCATTCCGAGGAATCCCTGCACCGTGCTGCGCCGTGAACTTTGGCACTTGTTGCTTCATTCATTTGAAATCATTTGGTCAGACCTATGACACTGTTAGTACCAATAACTGCGAAATGGCGCTGCTTTCGCCTTTTAAAACTAAAAAAATTGTTGATGTTTGATATGGGTTCCTTTAAAAAAAGTTATTTAGCTTCATGAGGAGCCCTAAATTTTGCTAGTTTAAAAGCATTAATAAAGCTTTTTTTATTTGAATATTTGATCCATTTTAATAAATCATACGTGAGTTGAAACAGACTCTTGAGTTGCTGTTGCCTTTATGTTGTTGCTACGTAACAGCTACTAGGTTGGTGCCCTCTAAGTTTAATTTTTTGACAATCTAAATAAAAATGCTAAGCATCTCCTTTTCAGATAACTAGATTATGTAATATGACATGCTATGGTTACATTACACGAATCAAATGTTTTTGACCCTGATTGATTTTTTAGATACATAGTTTCATTAAATAATAAATAAACGTACCAGCCCTTCCAATCACCAAAGTCATTTCTGGGGTATCATCCTCATTTTGCTCTCGAAAATAATTATAAATAAACAAATAAATAAACGCTACACACTCAAAGGCCCACACTAAGGTTTTCCCTTGTGTCGTGGGTCTCTTGAAACACACATAAAGAAAAATACAATGCTGAGTAGTAATAACTAACATTACTTAAATACTTAAAAGTAGTAGGTTCAGTTTTAAAGTACAGTGTGTAATAAATATGCCTGCACCGTCCCTGCATTGGGTTTCTTCATGAGACAGACTGTCAGCCGACTCACCCTGCACTAGAAATAAATCTGTATTGCAGTGTAAGACATCTAGTCAGTTCACGAGAGGCAAGGTTATGGTACTTATAGTTGAGTTGTTGTACAACTGAATAGGTACTTCGCTAAAGGCTTAACCAATTTCCAAAACTAGTAAATAAAAGTGAATAGATAGATTCTCAAATATAGACCCATATGTGTTGCCACAATTCCGTCAATATCATGTAGCGCAGAACACATCACTTTATATAAATGGCAATCAGCCATTTTGTGAAAAAATTGTGCATAAGAACTTTTTTGAGTGACACCCAGGTGACACCTTTAACACTCTCATGTTTTTAAAATGGTTCAATGATAATCAATGGAAAAGTAAAAGAAAAAAGAAAAATTTTCAATGACTATCAACGTCTGACCTTTTTGGTGGGAGCTGTCAGGCAAATTGAAAGACTACTTTAATTATTGAATTGTTATCTTTTTTGGTGACCCCAGTGTCATTACACGGTTACACATTACTCTCTCTGCTTTTTGTAGCTGACCCACGTGATGGAAAATTTTGAATTTGAAAATTAAAATAATAGATATACTTAGTGTGTCCAATTAAGAATTATACGTAACAGATTTTGACTTATACCTACTTTACTCAGTGGTTCACCCAGAGCAATTCCGTTTTCAGTGAAGATACATGTGTAAGAAAAGCGAATTCTCTTGCCTTCTTCATCGAATTGGGTTTTGTCAAAATGTTTTTGACAAACGCGTTGTTTCAACAATTGCTCTTCAGAGAGTTCAAGGAGTATAAGATTTGTTGGCGCGAGAAAAGACATATCCACAAACTTCTTAGATAACTGTTTCTCGGGAAACAAAAAAACCGTAGCGTTTCACCTGTTGCAGTGCAACCACCAAGACAACACTTAAGCGTTTCCATGTTAAAGCAGGTTGCAAAAATAACCTAAGATGAAAAAATCGTCGACGGAGGAGGATTTGTGACAAGGATCTCAACTTCAAACTCAACATAAAATACACGAGCACTCAACTCGAGCTCGCAAGGGTTCATAGAATTACTCTTGAACGATAAAATTGTATATAAAAATCACTGTTCGCCGACCATCGGCTGAAAGAAAAAATCTTCAGCCGATACCTTGTTGTGCTGACAGCTCAATTCGCCGAAAGGACGTTCTAAATATATTTTTTTTTTGCCGATGGCACGATTTGCAGATAAGCCGGTTCACTGAAAGATCGACTGAGCGAATTAGCTATTTATCGATAGAAAGAATTGCAGAAAGCACTGTTCATTTATTTTCATTTACTAATACTTACTACGCCATTTGTTGGAACATAAGGTTTAGTTTTTTTAGAATAAAAAGTAGCTTATTTATTAATCTAGAGCAGCACATTCCATCAAAATCAGTCCGTTAGTTTTAGGCATAGAATAAATAAGGTGTAATTCACATTTGTTTGTTTAGATTTATTATAAAGTAGTCATAAAAAAAGTAATATAATTTGCAAAACAAATGTATTTATTTTAGATATAAAATTGTTACCAAATGTTGTTGATAGTTTTGACACTCGAAATAATTTTTTTTCACGTACCTACAAAATAAATAACAAAATTTTATATGGAATCAAAGCTAAATGGTAATAATACGGGTTACACATGGCAAAAGATGCTTATGACAATCATAAAATAAAATAAATATAAATGCATTTTAGTCATTTCTGCAACGAAAACTGATAATAAGTACTGCATTTATTTAGCAATGCACTTCAGTAAACGCCTGTGCGAACCATGAGAGCAATCATACATAATACCGTACTTGTACTTGCTCAGTGACAAGACGCCATCATGGCAGTTTGAGGTTATCTTGACATACAGCATGACGTCACAAGATGGCGAATTAAAGGCGATAGCAGCGCCATTTCGCAGCTATTAGTACTAACAGTGTCATAGGCCTGACCAAATGATTTCAAATGAATGAAGCGACAAGTGCCAAAGTTCACGGCGCAGCACGGTGCAGGGATTCCTCGGAATGAATCTCAGTGTTGCCGATGTAAAAAATATAACGGCGGCTGTACAATCTCGCACGTCAGCGACCTGCCTCTGCCTCGAGTGCGTACGTTTACACTCTCATGTCCATCAGTACAGACCAGTACCTTTGAGTCCTTTGTTTTGAAATATAACGCAAGTACGTGCAAGTATGAAGAGTTTTATTTTGATATGATATGAAGCGTTATTTTTGTTACGAGAATTTTTGAAAATAGTTCGTAAAAATAATGAAGAAAATTTTTTGACAAAAAAAATGATGCCTGTTAAAAAAAATTATGCCTGTTCATAATACTTTTTCATTTTGCTGTGATTCTACTCGTTTTATCACGTTATTTTCAAGATTATTCGTAACAAAATCTAAGTACCGTAGTCAGTTCGGCGCTACCCACGCTCACTTAAACGACTGCAGTTCCGTTGTTTACAGCTCGATTTAAACGTTTTTAGGTTCATTAGAATGCTGATAAGTGTAGCTATTTTTTATAATAAGCTAAATTACCGTAACCATAATGGTTTCTGTTCTTTTCACACAGTAAAAAAAAGTTTAATTTTACAAAATGTCGTTTTTTGAAAATATTTATTTTGTTACTAGCTTTACAGACTTTACACTAATGCATTTTAGAATAAAACAATGTATATTAAATTATCTTTCATTTGAGACCCTATTTAAGTAAATCTGCCCAGTAGTTATCTAAATATAGCGTAAATAAAATAGGACCGGCCGCCATCTTTGATACGTCATAGCTACCCCCTCCATACCCTTAGAAAGTGACTACCGCACTTTTTGTGTTCAGGAAAATATGCCAAATAAGTACATACCAGTACTTCGTATGGCGGAGGTGAGTCCCACGAAAATCGTTATTTGAAGACTTTCTTACGAATGGGTCCCGCTCTAATAATGCAGTAGCACGGACGGGACGAAGCTATTATCTCACTCTAACCTAGTTCTGTGCGGTGAGCGGGAAGTGAAACAGAGTATATTGCCGAGTTGTAAATTCAGAAATGAACGTTCTCGCGAAAAAAACGTACGGGCGGAACCATTCACGTAGAAATTGCGATAGCGCAACACCCGCGGACGCCTGACAGCCGAGTTACTCGTACCTACTCTATTTACTTAAATACTGCCGTTTCAAAAAACTATTCTTATATTAGGTACAATGGTTACAAACCTTAACAGCTGCAGCTGTTCGATATTGCACTGGACCTGAAACAAAAGAGGAATTGCCAGTTACATATAAAATGAAACATTCATTGTATTGCAATGGAAATGTACGCTAGAGGCCGATATTAATACATTATAGATAGATGTATACGAATGTAGGAGGATATCTAAATCGATCCCCGCTTCCTTTTCTTTTTAAGGAGAGGAAATCGGATAGTGCACTTTACATGGACTTTTTTAGCTCTTTCTTTACAATAAATCGAATAACGTTTCGATATTGCTTATGAACTAAAAAGAGCGAGATGCACATTGTTTGCATTGTTTCTATTGTTCTATTAGTATTAGTTCTATTAGTTTTCTATTGTTTTGTTCGCATTTGCTTGGTGCTGTGTGGCATTGTGTTCCCTGCGGTACTTAATTAGTAATCATTAGCGCAGCAAGCCCACTCTGGCCGAGTTCCGGCTGCCCCAAGTCCCAGCACGCACTCCACACACAATAGTCTATCGGCTTCACTTTTTAACCCTTTTAAGTACTTTGAATAAAAAAATTAAATTCTGTAGACTCTTGATAATGTCCTTTGTTTGTAGAAAAGAGCTGTTTAAGGTTTTTTGTATCTACCCTTGAATTGTTTCATCTTATATGGGAGTGCCTCCACTGCCCCATACACATGCGTTATAGGCGAAAGAACTAATTAAATAGGTTTGATATTAAAAATATACGTAATAACTTAATAACAAATAACCAAATTGGATATTAATTCATTCTTGAGTATAAACGAAACAAACATATGCAAAACCACAAATCCAATCAATATAAACATAGTTGTATGTTTTGATCAAATATACCTAGGGGAGATGAAGTTATCGAATACGGTCATTAATTTCGATCATATTATCGTAGAGTTTCTTTATGATGCTGTCACATAAATAAAACTCCCTGGCCATTAGATCGGCTTCGATCTTCGGTGCCATGCTGCCATGTGAGTTAAGGAAATATAGTAAGGGAGAGTGGGCAACATCAGCCGCCATCAATATCTGTCATCAGTCACCGAGTAGCCAAATAAAATTATTATGAATGAGGGCCAATGGGCGGATGACGCGAAGGTTCCCGTTTCGCTCTCATATTACATGAGATGACCTAATTCGCTGGAAATATTTTCCGATTCATTGGGGAATAGCCGGGGCATGATGGTCATATTAATTTAAAGATCCATTCTGAACGTAGATATCGACGTCAACGCTACAAATTTATATCAAATCCGGTATCGATGTATGGCAAATATGCCTTTTAATTTTTTAAGTAAAAACACAGCTATGTAAGCTAAGCTTCTCGACAATTTGAACTTTGCTATAACAATTTGGTTATATTCACTAGGTTTAAACAATAATCGTGATAAGAACTCATTATAATATGTTTAAAACTAAACAATACTTGTCTACAAAACCGTCATTATTAAAAATATAAAACCAACAAAAGCTTTCTTTGATTTTATTGCAAAAATGAGCTAGGTAAGTTAATACTCATAAAAGCAAATGGCTCATTACCTGTCAGTATCAATTTCTTCGTCTATTGTCGTACTTTTTAGGGTTCCGTACCTCGAAAGGAAAAAACAGAACCCTTATAGGATCACTTTGTTGTCAGTCCGTCCGTCTGACTATCTGTTAAGACCCTTTTTCTCAGGAACGCGTGGAGCTGGAATTTATATCAAATACTCAAGTCTACTGTCTCTTGGAGCTGTTTTTTTATTATAAGATGGTTTAACTCTTGACCTCAATCTTGACCATAAGGTCAAAGATGAGGTCGACGATGGAGCGAGTTAACTCAGAAAATGCCTATAAAGGCACTGGTACTCCCACGCACCGACGGAACACAGCAAGCTGTTTGGCGTCGGACTTCAGTAGGAGGGTGGTCGCGAACCAGACGGCCCTTTACAGAGCCTACCACACCGCATGAGACCATAGGACGACACCTCAAATTCAGAAAAAATGAAGTGTCGTTGCCTGGGATAGATTACTAGGAGGCAGGTTTCATTTGTGTTTCCTTAGTCGCTTCTTACGACACCAACGGAAAGAGATGGGGTAGTGTTATTCTCAACCGATCACCCCACGGTTAAAACAGTTAAAATGCTATGAAAATTTTTAACTTTTAAGCCAACGTAATCAAAAGATACAGCCGTTTATGCCGCTTTCCGCAAATTTTCGACACTCGCAAGGGAATCAAAACCTACAGGGTACTTCCCGTGAACTCAGAATCTTGAAATTTGGTACGAAACAATGTCTTATAGCATAGATAAAGGAAAAATTTTGAAAACCGTAAATTTGTAGTTACATCATATAATAAAATATTTTTAATAATTTTAAACTTACTACCCTTTTCCTCATGAACGCGTAGAGGTATTAAATTGGGGTTTGTACGGATTGTTTGTACGGAACCCTCGGTGCGCGAGTCCGACTCGCACTCAGCCTGTTTTTTTTTCCAGCAATATGTGTAATGATGATGGAACGAAGGAAAATATGTTAAATAGGTGTATAATGCATGGAAGTGAACACAAGTTTCTTTGTAGGAAATATTGTGTATTGGTATGTTGTAGTAAATGTGGCAATTTGTGTATGAAGCGCTCCCGATTGATAGATTCGCAACTGTGTCGAGGATGATAAGCGGAAAATTTTCTTTGAAAACACGCTGAAGCCTTTTTATCAGAAAAACGGTCGTCTGTATTTCCTGTTTACAGGAAATGCGCTCGAAAGACTAAAAAAAATAATAGTTTAAAAAAACTAAAAAAACACGCTTTTATTGCTAACCGAACTAAAAAGTAGGAAATAATTTTTAATTACAATCAGGATAATTCAATTCAGAGTAAAAAGCGTGGGGTGCATTTTACAATATTTTCATAACTCTCATCATAGATTGTTGTCAATAGAATAATTTTAACATTCAATACATCAAGCACCCCACGCTTTTTACTCTGAATTGAATTATCCTGATTGTAATTAAAAATTGTTTTCTACTTTTTAGTTCGGTTAGCAATAAAAGCGTGTTTTTTTAGTTTTCTTAAACTATTATTTATTTTCCATTTTTTATCGGGTTATTGCATTGTCATCGGCCCTTAACACGTGTGCAAAGTTTCAAGTTGATCAGACGTCTAGAAACCAGTGAAAATTAGGCTCAAAGATTCCGTTACATACATACATACAACCCGAGCTAATAAAAGCGTGTTAATAATAACGGACGTGATTTAAACTCACATCACTACAGGATAGTCCTCGATTTTAGTTATAGTTTCTACGCTTTCATTTAGCGCTTTTATGTGAAATTAATTTCTCCGTAATAATAAATTCAACTAAATTAGCAAATAGAAAATTTAATGTGTTATAAATTGAACGGAAATGGGGAACGTTTGGAAATGGATTGTATAAAAACATCGTAAATACCGGTAATTACTTTATTACGCTGCTGCGGCAGTGGCGTATGGGCAGCTAATCACCGCAACCCACCGCGAGCACATGGCCATCTGAGCTCTACTCTGTACTATCTACGACCGAAATTTCGAAGCGTCTAATGTCAGTGCATCTCTGTCTTGCGCTATACAGATGACAGTGACAGGTAGGGACAATTATCGGTCATACGACGATCGTAGTTAGTACAAAGTAGCCCCTGAAACCAACACGCGCCCCGCGGCAACGGCTTTTGAACGTTCCCAAACGATTCATAACCAAAAATAGAGCTGTTATCAAAGCAGCTGCTCTTGTTAACGTTTTAAACAAAAAACGACATAACCTAAAAATATCCGATATAACATATAAGAGAATTCAACATTATTAGTAAAAAAATGATTAATACGCAGCTTTATGTCAAATTTGTCAAGTGTGTCATGTTAATTATATGAAAGTTTCACTTGGAAAAATGTCAAAATATGTAAATGGTTGCTAGAGTTAGATACGATAATTTTCTTTAAATTGAGTTTTTTGAAATTTATAATATTAAATTTTTAAACCTCTTTAAGTAAAGAACTCAAACATCAAAGCCAGTTAAAATTGCAAGCAACCGGGCACAAAATAAATACTTATTACTTAGGAAGCTTAATATAAACGCCCCATTCGTTAAAACTTTTTGCATTACTTAACGAGTGGGAGGAAATTGTTTCCATTATGACAGAAAGTTTTATTCAGCTAATCCATAGCGCGCTACCAATAAAAGTTTCTGAAGATTGCTTTTAAGTCTAGCTTTAAAGGGGAATTCTATTATCATAAGGCGACGATTTTCTTTCTTTTCATCGTCAGTATATCTTACTGTTATCAAATAAATTAATCCTTCCCCTAACATTATAACTGCGAAGTAAGTTACGTACTGTAAGTTACGTTTTCACGCATAAACTACCTAATCGATTTTGATGTTTCGTATGGATATAGTTTAAGGTACGGAGATGTACAAGAACCTAGGCTACATTTTATTTAAAAATTGTAAAGCGCTCCTTCAGGAGCGACATAATAGAATTCCACACAAACAAAGCCACGGGTGACAATTTTCAACTACAGTTTCCAGATTGCTTTGGATTTGTATACTCTTGACTTATTTTTCACACTGTCTTGGCCTACGATACTGACGGAAAATTGACGTTTGTTTATAAGTCGGCATCAGATTACGTAACGAGTACGGTAAAGGTAAGCACGTGCGACAAGGGCCGGTCATCGACCTCTAATTTCATATCACCGTTAATCACTTTTGCACGAGACGACCGCTGCTGTCAGCACACGCAACTCCGACAAATATAAAAAAAACAGTTAATTTTTTCGACTATAATGCAACAGACGAAGCTCTCAGCTCATTACAAAAGAAATGACTGCAGTTCATTCTCGTTTTAACGAGTCACGCTAGGTAATGTTTGTAATGATAAATTCCGAGGCGGTGTTGTTTTTAGTAACGAGTACATCTGTTGAGACAGCTTCCTGTAGGCGAAAGCATAAACAATACGCATGTATTCAGCGGAGCGCAAAACTGGCATAGGAGTCGGACGTGGCATCCACAGGTCCTGATTGTCTTCATCATAAAAACGCGTCACGTGCTCCCCCGCCACCCTCGATCTCGGTAAGAAAGCCCCCTTGAAGGGAAATGCACGCACCTGGGGTGTGAAAGCTGTAACTAGTCGGTATTGTACATATACGTATCTGTTATTAGGCTGCTCTCGTTTCTTCAGAAAATGTGACGCTTTTAAAGTTCTAAATTAAGTGGTTCTCAAAGTTATATGGACCGCGACCCACTTTAAACATCACAAAGCTTAGAACTTAGCAATCGACTCCTATGGGTAGAAAACTACGAGGGTGATGTGGTAAGTCCGCCTTTTATCTCGTTTTTCATCAGTTTATAACAATTTGAAAAACTTTGAATATAATTTATAATATGCAGAAACGAATGTTTTGCTGGCTGCCTAACAATCACTCACAATCACAAGCTACCGTGGTGAATTTTAGGGACGAATCATTCGGCAAGTATGTGGGATGACTTTAGCTTTAACTTTTAGAATTACGGCACGATTGGATATGCAAGTCACTCACTTGACAAGCGAACTTAATGTGGCCATCAAGAAAATAACAATACTTGACATGGTACATTGTTAGATACAATTTATCTCCCAAGCACATGTACACATACAGTAAGCATTATCTGGAAAGATTGAAATTCGCAACACTTGATGACGCAATTCTCTGGCAACAAGAAATAAACCACACATAAACATTACGACGTAAAGTTACGAACTAAACACAGAAACTGGCAAAATGCCAACTAATTTAATGAGCTTTAATATTATCCTAATAAAGTGTTGTAATACTCGCTTGCTTAGTCGTTTAAGAATAGATTATCTTCGTTTTCCGCTACGACTAGGAATGTCGGGAGTTATACATCAAAATTGTGATAGGTACGTACATTTTTAAATTTTTGTAAAGTGTAACAAAAATAAATCAGGATCCTACGAGAGATAAAACAGAAACGACAGGTGGATACGACAGACGCTTTGAGCCCGGCAGAATGTATGACGCCTCCGCGCCGATATACGGCCTCCAACTTTGCCCAACACCCGGGAATCACGCATAATTTATGACTCTATTCCACACTTTATTTCTTCACAATTCAGCAAATAGTATGCAAATAGATATCAGCGTTTTTGAATAATATTTCTCAACCAAAACTAGTTTCGCTTGTTTTATTCCGAAAACATCGTAGTCTGTGCTGCTCCAAAATTAGAGAACGTTTGCGAAACTTCATTACCATTCTTCAAACAAGACGCGGTTAAAAGAACAACGACCCTTTCTGTCGAAATACGTATATTACAGAAGTTATGTCATTTAAAATACAAAAATAAAACGGAGTAATTTCTGTAAAAACTAAATATGTGGCGTGTGGTGTGACGACCGAACGAGTCAACTTGCGTATATGCTAAATTGCATAAGATGATTCGATGAAAGGGTTTCAATTACAGTAAGTTATATATAGGATACACATAAGTATATTAATTTCTGGTTTTCTGGATGGAAATGTGCCTCAGATAAATCATCCCCTCAGTTTAATGATACTTCAACATTATCCTGCCATCTGTATTTTCTCGTTTTCCGATTTGTCTTCTCAATAATAAATTTGTTTGTAAATATTTTTTTCAGTGTAAAACATTCCCCTAGCTAGAGTAATATTAAACAAATAAGGAAAAGAAAACATAATACCTCTTTTGGGACCCGTGTTGCTCCCGGTTAATGTTTGAATCATCCCAAAATTCAGGAAAACGGTAATTTTACCTAACCTTTTCATGGCGCCGAATAAAAATACTTGTCACGAATTCTGCCTCTCCTTATCTCAGTTTTACTAATACTTTGTATGATAACAAAGTTGGAAATGGACTTTTAAATTTTGGTAGCTCCCTGGACCGTGCATTAATGACCTGCGCCGCCATTTTGAATGGCTGCTTTAAGGAAAGCCTCTCTCTCAGCTTCGCAGCGAGGATTGGGGAAGTAATGCATTTTCCTTTATCACCGTGCGGACAGTTCCACACTTTTCGACAAGGGGACCGACTTTTACGATTATTGTTCTCGCGTCAAGTCGCCCGCACAACACTGCAGCAATGAAAACGCTCTCGATTCTATCTGACACCGTAAAAGAAATCCCTTGGCAGCTGCGATAATACGTCTTAACTTAGAAAATAATAAAAAGTTTTTTTCCAGATAAAAAAAATATCGCGATAGAGCTTCAGACAAGATTTATTTCACTATTGTGACTACTTTCCATAAAAGGATTGGGTCAGATTACAATTCACACAGGCTTGCGACAGCACAGCGCCATTTCAAAGTAGACTATGAGTGACGCAAGTTGGAGAGCTAAAAATGTCAGAGTCGTGCTGCATTTCGCCTTGGGAACCGAGTGCAGCCTGCACCGGAAACCGCCGCGACCATGCGGAGCGTGTAATAATGCACCACATGTTGAATAACATCGGTAATTAATCGCAGAAAGGCGAAAGCGCAAGTGTTCTCATGCGAGCTGACGCAAAAACGCAATATTAGATAATAATTCTAAAGTAATATGCGTGTTTGTAACATGTTATTATACGGGTGGCAGCGTTTAAGCCCTCGCCTAAGCCGCGATGCATGGGTACCCAGTCGCCTGCATGCATTCATACTGCAGCTCTGCACAAAAGGATATATTTTGAGTGTAAACTGTAGTCTGCTTAAGTTCTCTGACCTCTGACTTATCTAAAAAGATAAACTGTCTCTGTTGTCACGTCAGGTAAATCCAAAACAAATACTCGCTTATAATAATTCCCACCGCAACCTGATACGATAAATTTACGTGTCAACATTTCCTGGGAATATTTTTAATCTGACACTAAGATAGAACTTATCAGGCCTTGGTATCTCCTTGCAATATTCATTAACCCAGTGCAGACCAATTAGAAAGGTTTTCGTTTGAGATCACTCGGTTGGATGAAAGTTTGATTTGTGGTAGTTTCATAGGTGTAAAATAGGGCAGTCGTGCAGGAGAAAGTGCGCCGGCGCAGTCGTGACAAGGCAGGGGGACGTGCTAAGTCGGTCACTGCTGTAGACGGGCACCCTTTAACTCAAGCATTCGTAATTATATGCCACCTAACAATCCAGTACACTTTGAATACCTACGCTAAATCTAACAAAATGAGCCTTTGAGTGGTGTCACAACATTGGAATCTAGTGGTGATGAATGCGAGGTCACGGTTAGCCGAGTCGAGTGGTTTTTTGGGAGGAATATCTCTCAAGAGCCCCAATATCACCCAATATCTTGCCCGAGTGAAATGTAAACACTTTTCAATATGCAAGACTGCTGCTGTAAACGTCAATGTGCATTCTGATTTACTACATTAATATTTATCGACATGTGTCGGAACTATGCTATGAGAAATATGAGGCAATTTGCTCGCTAGTAAATGTTTATTGCTGGTTGAGAAAATATAAGCTGTTACGTTGACGAAATCGTAAACCGTCCTATTTCAGTCGGTATTTTGTTAAGGAATTTCTGAAAAACGATCACCGCAACCGATGTAGGTCGCAGTGGTCAGGTTTACAATAAAATCGCTCATTTGGTTCACATTCCTCGGCATGATGATTACGCGCTGTCTGCAGCTTGAGAGGAAACATGAAATACCAAATAAAAGAGAATAGAAACATCCGGCGCGAGAGGGCAATAAACAATCGAACATGGGGCCCTTCGCTGCAACAAGATAATTACTGCCTGGTGATTTTTTATCTTTTTGCTTCAAACAGCGTCGAACGAAGATAGAGTGCCGGCGGACAAAAAACCACTTGAGAAAGAGTTGGCTTAGATAGGTTTTTTGAATCGTTTTTCATAATATATAGCTGGGTCAAGTAGCGATTACTAATCCAAACGATAAATTACTTATTTCGGAGCTGGATTAACTCGCTAATTGCAAAACCAATAATGATAATTACTATAATTAGTGCATAATTATCCATTACACACTACATATATTGCTGTACCTAATAATAACTGCTAGGCAACGTCGACCAATTAACGAAACAGTTTTTTAGTTACGACGGCAATCATCAATTATTAATACTAGATTGCCAACAAGTGGATTAGTTTGGAAGTAAATAAATCAGTGTATCAACTTCCCTTACAAATAAATGGCCATCTTTGTCCGCATTGTCGTACCGATGAGGAACATTTGTCACTTGATTAGTTTCATTGTCGTGTTCTAAATTACTTTTTCTTTCAATATTCATGTTCGGTTCTAATTTCCGCTTTGATGACGACTTTGTGAATTTTCTTTTTTGGCTGTTTCTTGTGATTTACATGAAGGTAGCTATTTGTTTTGTCGGTCGACGATCTGACCGCACTCCTCTTGGACGTGACCAGCGGCCTGCAATTGCAACATTTGCAACGCACTACGGGATTCTTTATTACTTATTCAGTCTGCGAATGCTCGCCCTTAAGATATGCATTTCGTTCCATTTCATATCACACATCAAGCCAGCACGTCTTCGTGAGAACTTAATTGCTACACGACCTTTGTGTTTATGTTTTTGTAAAATAATTGCATGTTCGCTTAACATATAACTATAATTAGAGCTATAATCACATTATAACAGCCTCGTTGCTGTCAAACTAGATCGCTCGTTTTGTCTTGCACAACGGTATGTCGCTGGCTATTCACGTTTTACTTTCCGTGATAGTCTAATAATAGCGTGAAATAATAACTAAAAACCACCTCACGCTACTCTTAAAGTACGAGGAAAGTTTCATAAACACCGCGTGAGTTACATGATCAATAAATTATTGTAGTTAAGCAAGTGGGTCGAACCTCGAACCGAAAAACTAACAATTTGACTTTATGTTAGTTGGAAACAAATTGCACGGAGTTATAGTTATTTAAGTTACTATATTGTTAGCAGTAGTCGCTTTTGTACTTGAGAGTGTATTACGGCTTTGTAACTGCACAGTGAACTCATACAAAAAGCCTTTTAAAGCTCTTGAAATGTTCAAACGCGAGCGGCGTATTATCACTTGAATATGTAGAGCTGTTATTATGCGTGCAGCATTTGGCTGCGCACTACAGCATAAAACTTTAACATAAAATTTCCCATTAAAGTAATAGGTACATCTTTAGGGTGACTCACTGAAAATGACATTAAAAAAAATTTTTCAAGTTGCCCTCACACATACTCTAGTAATTACGTATTATTCTACTGTAAATAAATTCACGTTTCTCACGCTCTTAGCCATTGAACTCAACAGAGCAAATCTGAGGTTTTTTAAAGCAACTCATTTGTGTTACAAAATCTGCTTCATCAAAAGCAATGAAGTATTAAAGGGAATTTATCATTTATAGAAATGATACTAAAATAGACAAGATATGAACGTTGTTTGTGTAACATATGTGAATTATGTACAAAATATGTAATTATTTATTAATTTTTAATATTCGAGTTTAAATAATTCAAAAAATAATTAAATCTTATGGGGTAAAGGGAACAGTTAACAAAATAACTTGCCTAATTTCAAAAAATTTAGGACAACGTTGCAGCTGGCTGTCGGAAAATGCCTCTTTGCATTTATTCTACAGAGGAAAAACGTGAGTGTTATAAGAAGGGTAGAGTGGAGGAGGGGTTAGGTCGCGGGTTAATCTTTGTTAGCGGCGTGGCGCCGCGTGGCGTGCTTCACCCCGGATCACCGGCAATTTGTCAATCACCACGTGAATGCCCTTTACGGACGCTTTCAATAAGCGCCGACGACGTAATAATCGGAGCCATCAATACCGGACAAAATGTGGCCACGGCTTTATTGCCCATTTCCAGCGCACCGCGAAAAATATAATTAAACGTTTATGTTAATACTGTATAATATACGATGGGGGAACTTGTATTGCTTACCATTTTATGAGCATTGAATGTTTTTAATTAGTTTGATTATCATCATTCTTCAAGGTGTACTACCTAAGTACATAGATGTTAAGTTGCCTACTTCGATTAGACATTGCTTGCGTGTTGTTATAATTTTTTTTAGAATTAGGTACTTTAGCATTTATCACATTTTTTGTTATTATTGTCATTGATGTTTGTGGATAACTAATAATTCCACGTCAAAAACGTAAGAGTCACCGACTTCAATCCCATAAAGACAATTTTTTCGAGAGTTTCCCTCAAAATCGGTTCATAAACGACGAAGTTATCCGCGGACATACATAAAAATATATATATACGGTCGAATTGAGAAACCTCCTCCTTTTTTTAAGTCGGTTAAAAACTTAAAAAATGTGGATTTAAATGATTTGGTATTTCAAATATGTAGGTATATTTTTATTTATGAGTAAAAAAAGGTTTATGTTAAACGTATTGTTCGTAATGTAATAGTTCAGTCTAGATGTAAATCCGTGCTTGCAAAAGGTCGGGTCATTCTGAATTTTTTATATGTTGTTAAGACCTAAACCAATATTAAAAAACCAGATTTGCAATTTCCTAAGTGCTGTGCGAGCGGCGGTGTGACCAAAAAACCATGAAATTTTCGGATTTTTTTCAGTTTTTGCTCAATATCTTAGTGAAGGAAGGGTCTGATCAGTATAGTCACTATAAATACTTTTAAAGTATAGTAAATTTGCTACAATTTGAGATCAAGGCGAGCTCTCTACAGCTATAGGTTCCCAAGTTACAGTTCTTCGAAAACATGATTTTTTTGCAAAAAGTGTTTTTTTTCGGAACGTTCACTTATTTTGTAAAATATGCATCCCACGTCAAATGTTAAGTTGTAGTAAATTTAATTAGCTTTCATTTGAGATCAAACTAGTATCTGTATACCCAGTGGTTTTAAAACAACAGCTACCTAAAGTAACATAATCTGACAGTAACTCTAAGAAAAGTAATATAAATCATGTAGGTAATGTGTTTTGGTTGCCAAATTATGCCTTTCTTTTCATCTTTGATGACCCAGGTTTGGGTTCGTATGAAGATGGTTTCTCGTCGACAGTGATGGACGCTGGGAGAGGCCCCCAGTCTGTATTCGGGTCATCTTCATCATCCGAGCATTTCAGCTCCACTTCCGGGACGTTAGTGCGCAATTTGCCACCGCATGACTGGGAAAGGACTGAGCAGCGGAGCCCAGCCTCTCTGCACGAGCAGCTCCCAGAGCACCCTTTCTTGCATTACAGGAAATTTTTCGCAGAAGGGCAGGAGGTGCGGGATCCATGGTAGTGGGGATGGGAATGAGTCCCTGAGAAGACATCTTCCACCCACAATCAGTAGGATTCAAGTTGACTCCCCGCCACTTCTGCACTTGGAGGTAGCACCTTGCTGCATGGTGGCCTGTGGCATCTTCTGTCGGTGGCAAACGGGCTAGGTTTATGCTCATTGAAGTGACAAATGTCTTATACCTGAGGAAATTCAAAGTGTCCCTCGCGATGTCACCCCCATATAGAGCCACAAAGCACTTGATGCCGGCTTCTTTCACGGCTTGTGGGGTGGAGTCTGGCCGAAGGAAGACCTCCACTTGCTCAGCAAGTGGTTAATTCTTACTCAGGAGTGTGGTGATTTTGGTCTTTCCTTGGCCAAACGGTGCTGAGGTGGTATCGCACCCGGTAAAGGCGTGGGTGAACAGTACCGTCCCGGTTTGTTTTCGAAGAACTGTATCTTGGGAACCAATAGCTGTAGAGAGCTCGCCTTGGTCTCAAATTGTAGCAAATTTACTATACTTTAAAAGTATTTATAGTGACTATACTGATCAGACCCTTCCTTCACTAAGATATTGAGCAAAAACTGAAAAAAATCCGAAAATTTCATGGTTTTTTGGTCACACCTCCGCTCGCACAGCACTTTGGAAATTGCAAATCTGGTTTTTTAATATTGGTTTAGGTCTTAACAACATATAAAAAATTCAGAATGACCCGACCTTTTGCAAGCACGACCCCCTAATAATATTTAACTTGACTGAGCTATAAAGCTGTATAGGTACAATTGGTTAGGGCCGCAATTTCTAAAGCTCTAATAGGTCGAACACGTCATGTCGATTAGTATCACATTCGTAATCCACGCTCGAACGCATTGTGATTGTCATCGAGTCGGTATGATATCATACGTGACCTTGCTACACCTTCTTTGTATTTATTCAAAGGAAATTCTTCAAATTTTAAGAAAACCATACGTAGACTTTAAATTAGTATAAGCGAAAATAAAGGATATGACAGCGCACTAAACTGAACAAATTCCAAAAGGAACGTAAGTCGAAATATGAAATAAATTATCCATCCCTGAGCTTTTTTTATAGCCTAGTATGGCCTTTTCAGCCTTTACCATTTGATTAGCCTTGTATGGAAAGTCGTTTTTTTTCGATAATCCATACTATCCATACTTAATATTATAAATGCGATAGTAACTCTGTCTGTCTGTCCGTCTTTCACGCCTAAACTACTGAACCGATTTTGATGAAATTTGGTACAGATATAGATTAGAGCCTGGGAAAGGACATAGCCTACATTTTATCCCACAGTTGGGCACGATATAACCTGTAGTCCACGCGAGCGGAGCCGCGGGCAGAAAGGTAGTTTTATATAAGTATGTTCCTTGAGGAATGCTGTTCAGTTTCATGGGGACATTTTTGCAACTAGGCGAAAGTGTGTTAGATTTTTTGTTTACTGAGCATCAACGGATCGATTTGATTTTTTACAAATTAAGAGTAGTTTTACAAGCGAACGAAGTTCATAGGCTGATGATGATGAGAAAGATAAAGATAGCAACACGGCCTAACAGAGTTTGTCTTTAGCTGTAATTGTTGGGAATTTGGGATAATCTGATTATCAATTAGAAGCCGCTAAGTCTTACTTAAGTTGTGAATCAGTAACTAGTGGAGTTAGGCGAAAGGCCGCAACTATGTCAATTCTAATCCGGGCGATGAAGATATCGCATGTCGACGAACAATCGATTTTAATTAAAATCGTCTAAACAATGCCACCATTATCCGCTCTGTTGAAGGCGCCACCAGACGTAATTGTCTCGGAAATCCCGTCAAAATTACTCCACCGCATTCTGTACCACACTCCTATAATCAAATCCTACTAATATTATAAATGCGAAAGTTTGTGAGAATGTATGGATGTTTGTTACTCTTTCACGCTCAAACGGCTAGAACAATTTTGATAAAATTTAGTATAGAGGTAGCTGACACCCTGGATTAATACATAAGCTACATAATTTTCCTAAATTCACACGGGAACGAAGTCCCGAGCGGAAAGCTAGCTGTCAATAATTCTTCATGCTAAAAACAAGTTAGATGAGTAAAGATATTTTAAAAATGCGGACTTGTGTGTAAACTTTCATGATCTCAACCGATCTGTCTATATTCATATTATAAAGAGGAAAGATTTGATTGTTTTTTGTTTTTTTGTTTGTTTGCATCGAATAGGCTCCGAAACTACTGGACCGATTTGAAAAATTCTTTCACCATTAATCCTACATTATCCGGGATGGACAGGTACATGATTTTCCCGAATTCCCACGGGAACGAAGTCCCGCGCGGGAAGCTATAGTTAAGTTTGTCGTTTCCCTTGGAAATTTCGTGAAATCCTTCCGAACCTTTGGGTCTTTAAGCTTTCTAGGTCCAAAGGTTTGGACTGGGCATTAATGAGTCAGTGAGTCAAGACCTGTAATTTTATATTAAACTAATATTATAAAGAGGAAAGATTTGATTGTTTGTTTGTTTGCATTACTGGACCGATTTGAAAAATTCTTTCACCATTAGAAAGCTACATTATCCCCGATGGATAAAGGCTAAATAATTTTCTCGAATTCCCACGGGAATGAAGGCCCGGGTGGAATGCTAATAACATTATAATTTTAACAGGTTTTACTCAAACCTCATGTCTAACCAAATCAAATAGTACTAGTTCAGCTTAAAAGAGGCCCATGTACGTTTTAAATATTTTTTTCAAATTGTATATGAGCGTGTCAGCGTGTGTCACTAATAAGTATGCATTATAGATTGTGCAGTAATTTGTAAGTTTCTTAAGCCACGGTCACGATAACTGTTAGCACGACACATGGAAAACGCACTCACTCTTAATCCCGTTAGTTCAACGACCTAAATCACTATCGCTATTACAAACGTACGTGAAACTATTTCGAGCTAAGTAATTGATTGAAGTCGATCATTATGCCCGAGACGCAACTGATGTAAGAAAAAGTTAATATGCACATTTTGCTGTGTTCTGTCTCGCGTGACAGTAATGGAGGAAAGTTAATTTGCCTGAAATGTTTCTCACGGTGAGGAAGACGGTGAATTACGAGAGATTACTGTGATATATGCAGCCAGTCAGCGGCCTTGGAGAACGAGTTATTGTAACATTATCATTTATTTGCGGTATGAACTCTAACACGTATAATTTCAGCTACAGAGAATAATGATGTCATTTATTTGCAAATCGTAAAGTTATCACAGAAAATACATGCAAATCGTAGAGTTATCACAAACTTCATTTGAGACGCAAAAGGGAATCGGAGACGGGAGAACAATGTGCGTCATTTTTAGGGTTCCGTAGTAATCTACGAACCCTTATAGTTTCGCCATGTCCGTCTGTCCGTCTGTCCGCGGGTTTGCTAAGAAACCCTTGGTACTACAGAGCTGAAATTTGGCATGGTCATAAATATTAACTACGCCGTCAGAACTGTAGAGTGAAATCTTAGAAAAAAAAATTTTTTCGGGTGTCTCCCATAGACGTGAAAGGGCGATGATTTTTTTTTCTAGCCAATATCATTAAATGGGGTGTCATAGGACAGCTTTTTAAAAGACAGAAGGGGTTTACTAAGAACGTTTTTCGGTTCAGCACTTTGTTTGCCTAATATACATTTTTAAAGTGAAAATTTTTGTCAAACACAAGTGTCCCCCCCTCTGCCAGCTAAACGGTTGATTATAAAAATGTGAAAAAATTCATGGTGGTAGTGTATACAATGAAATTATAAGGAAAACTATCACACATAAGATGGCTCTTCAAGTTTGCGAGGAATAGTCGACCAAGTGCCAAACTTAGTTGGGATTAATAAGAATATATTTACTAATATTAGATCCTTGGTACCACAGAGCTGAAATTTGGCATGGTCATACATATTGATTGCGCCAACAGATTGAAAAAATAAAATTTTGGAAAAAAACAATTTTTCGGAGGTTTCCCATACACGTGAAAGGGCAATGGTTTTTTTTTCACGCCGATATCATCGAATGAGATGTCATAGGATAGCTTTTTAAAAGATAGAAGGGGTTTACTACGAACGTTTTTCGATTCAGAAATCCATTTGGAAAACATTAATTTTTATAAAAATAAAATGTGGAATAATTCACGAGAGTAGCATTCACGACGAAGTGTACACTAATCCAAAATGGCCGCCATACAAGGTTCCACGCTTAAAGTGAGGCGAGCCGAAAGCCAAGCTGTAACATATTGACATTTCAGGTGTCGTTTAATAGGTTTTTGGGGATGCTAAGTACGAAAATGATATTGAATTTATACAAGATCACCACGCGACCTGCTTTTGCAGCAGCTCGATATTATTATATTATCCCCTAACAATAATATTATCGCAAAAAAATTAAAAAAAAAAAACAAAAAAAAAAACTATTTAAAAAAACAAAAAAAAATTCGCGCTCGCTTCGCTCGCGCATTAAATACTTCCATTCTGTTATATTTAGACCAAAACTACAATTATTTCTGAAACTACAAACTTTTTAATACTATAGTATTCGGGGATTTTAACATCGACTATGACAATATGCTCGTAGAATTAAGAAACCAGCTGCATATTTGAACCATGCTGCTACGGAACCCTACAATGCGCGTGGCCCGACACGCTCTTGGCCGGTTTTTATTCTTTATCAATTATATGTAATAACTACGACAGTCAGATCAACTACTGTGTGGGTTACCCCAGTTAAATCCGTTTTATTATATAAGAATTTCGCAAATATCTCGGAAAATACAATACCTACGCACAAATTTTGCTAAAAGAACCTTTGTTTTGCTCCTCAAAAAGGAACTTATTAAATATCATATAATCTCGTTTTCGTTTGGCTTCTATTTTCCTAGATATTCACGGAAAACACATTTTCCTTAATTTTGCTGAGGCAACGAAACCATAGATTTATTTCATTACCAATATTAAATTTAATTTTATCATTGCCTTGATATACAGGCCCTTTTGAAAATGATGGCGCTTGGGAAACTGTTAGGTATTGATAGATCTAGTAAAATTTGATTGTGAAATAAGTGGATATATGGAATCTTTAATATTGCTCAAGAAGACAAGTGGTAAGAATAATTATAATAACAATAGAGAGTTCTAATAGAATTAAATCACGGTAAGGCAACACCTACGTCGAAGTCCGCAGGAGCGAGGTGAGTCAGCGCACAGCTGGCGTTGTGCAATGTTCGGCAAATTCGTTGCTAATGCGACCACAGACGTGCCTCCCAGTGGCGGTATTCATTTTAATAACCATAACGGCTGTCAGACGTATCGCATTCACAATTATCTTCAAATTAGCAAACTTCTCATTAAAACTGAACGTTCTTCATCCATCCAAGACATACCTATAAACCATAAACAATACGCGTTAAGTTCAGAGTTCAGACACAAAATGTATCGGTAAAATGTCAGACGCATGGTCACAGAGAAACATGGAAATGCCAAGCCCTTTCCACAAATACTGTGTTCTATTTGTATTCATTGTTTTGATCCGGGGAGGTATTTATACCGTCGATAGTACGAGTACGGTAGTAAAATGGGCAGCTAAAGCGAGCGTGTTCGTCGCGATTGGCAACGAGCGTGAAATGTGGGGCAACGCAGCAGAGCCGTTCTGATCGATACTTGATACGCACCGCGCTCTGAATGCCTCTACCGGATCCGATTCATCCACGAGAAACTCTATTTCTGAAAATAAAACTAATCTTTCAACTCTTATGATCTCTAGAAAGACGAGTTCGAGCCCGCAAAAAGATACACAGTCTATAAATGGCGATGAACATTGCCGAGCTCAAGTAACTGGATGGGTTTCTAGAGATGACTCAGACACCTAAACAAAGCTCTTACTAATATGTATTGATTTATGTCTTGAACATGTACTTTAAACTCATCTCTTGTTGAGTGGAATTGGATGTACTTATCCAACTTTAGAGGGATCTCCTTTAAGAGGACATGTTTAGGATACTAATCCGGGATTTACGTTCGTCTACTTCTCTCCGTTACTCAGCAGCGGTCCGATAGAAACAAATATAAAGTAATCCTCCAGTCAGGGGTACACCTAAACCAAATTCGGGGATTCATATCTTTTGCGATAATCATCTAAACGCACTCATGATGGACTATTTTCGGCAGATCGGAGTATAAGATAGGTAGATTGAAAATTTGAGTAGTGGTAAAAAGAAAATTGAACAACGAAAGAAGCATAAAAGATAATTGAGAGTAAATTCAAGTTCGAGGTCAGTTTCACTGCCACGGCTATTCTGATGCGCTACGTGTTTAGAGAGAAGATCAAAAAGATCACTTAGTCCGTACCAGCGACGAACATTGTATTGCAAATACAGCACGTTGACGACACTTTCACTTTTCCCTGTCTGGCATCCTCAATAATTTGTATTTACTTGCTTATTTCAGCCCTTAGAAGCTTACTGACAAGTAAGCTTGCAGAACTGACGTTTGTTGGGCCAAATATTTTTAACTGACAACCGAATACTTTTTTTATGACTTCACCAAAATCCATGGACCACCCATGGACTTATTATTTTCTCTTTATATTAGATCCATGCCAAAATCAAATACTAACTGTAATTGAAATATATGACGTTACATTGGTGACACTCGCAGTTGAGAGGGTCAAAGAAGGTTGTACAAAATTTTATTCTGCATTCTGTAGATGATTCTCGGTTGTTGTTGCGCCTAGCTAATGTAAAATCGTTTGCCATTCCGGTTACCATTTATCGTAGCTCTGCCTAGTCTCGCGAGACTGTTGTGTATACGTGTATACCAAATTTTATTAACATTACAATGTAGACAATATATTATGATACCCAAGTTAAGTGAAATAGCATATTTTATCAGCATTTTCTCAGATCGATGAATTACTAACAAAAAAGAAAAAAATATTCCTTCTTTCACTGTAGTAATACCCGTGATTTGAAACAATCTTGTTTTTGCTAAAGTACAGAGAAATCTCGCCGAAATCGACAGCAGTCACGCAACTTGTAACAAAATATCTGTTTATATTTTTAGGTCTGTTATTTTACCTCAATTTTCTTAACGTGTTGTAACATACTTTCAAAGGCGTTTGAAAACAATGGTGTGAATGTTACAGATGTTGATGAAATCGGAAGAAAAGTTTTGTTCGTTTACGTTGTCAGTGTCCACTTATCCAGAGTTGTTTGATGAGGCGTGACAGCTAGGAGTTATTTTCTATGATAAATAGCTGCATCGAGTAACCCGTTATCCGTCACGGTTGGACTCTACTCTCAGCCAGTGCGATCTCGATTGAATGCCTATAAATCAATTCGTTTTTACTTACAGATAAAACTAACGCTATCTTTCTGCGATCTATTTGGAGAAATTGAATTTCATTTGCATCTCTACGTGATTTATTAGCAAGTTCGCTATCGGCTGCCTTTCAAAAGTTCTTATGAAATCCGCCTGACGTTTCCGATTGTACTGCATGCAGATACAATTACTTTGAAAAATAGGGACTGTAGTTTTATGACAGAGCAGCAAAATGTGTCATCTCATCGGCTTTTAATATGGTTTGTACAATAACATCAATTATTTTGGGGTTTGAAAGCGTCTTCCTCATTATTCATAAGCATAATGGATATGTTCTTAAAACATGCGACCTTGAACAGCTCGCTCCGCTGCACACAGTGGTTCCGCTCTGTCTCGGGCCAAATACGTGCATAAATTGGTTATTCACTTTATTACCTACTGAATACGTCTTAATTAACATTATATAAACAAACAATTCTATAATTTAAACTATACTTAATAATAATCAGCGATAAGGAGCCGCCATACTTAACTCTATTGTATTATTTTTTTTGTAAAATTTACCATTTATCAATTCATCCTCAAAGGACAATTAAGACAATTATTTTTAGGGACAATTAAGACCCTGAATCTAGGTCCTTAGATATTTTAAAGAGGCAGAATTATTCTGCAAGGTTATCCAACCTGGCAAAATGGATGGCAATGACTTTTATTTTCAAGGCGTTATTTTGTATCACTATATTTCTAATTTCAATATGTTAGATTTACAAACAACGAGTTTTATGTTAACCCTAAAGTGGATTTTGTATTTGTCGATGGTAATCGTGGTCACGGACAAAGTAAGATGTCAGGGGTTGGAACTTGTCCTAGGCTGTACTTTATAAAATTCTCACTGAAACGGTATCCCGGGCGTCCTCTAGAAAAAACATAAAATGTTACATTTAAAAATCAGAACATGACCCTCCCTAGTCGGCTGTAAATTTGATATTTACATCATATGATTTGATATTTTTGATATTAACATCATACGAAGTTACCTAAACTTTCACAGATCTAGATGTAGAGAACATTATTCAAAGTAATTAGTCTGACCTCGACCGACCTACGAAGAGCTCCGAGAGCACACTTAGCTCGTGGAGAATAAAGTCGCGTTAAAACTAATTAAACTCCGACCCAACCGGTTTGATCCCATTTCATTACGTGTAAGTGGATATTTGTTACCTTGACTCCACTTACAAGCTACTCTGCTGTCCAGAGATTACTTGCTATTTTTAGTAAAAATATTACAGCTTAAAATACTTGAGGTACTGTAAGATAAAGGGCGACCTGAACCATAAATAATGAGGTTTATACGTTGACGGACACCCTTTTATCTCGCGACTTACGGGGGACTACCTTGAAGACAAACCCCATTACGATAGAGAGATCGCTCAATCTTAATCTGAGTTCTCTTAAACGGGCTCTGACTTGCCGTGGTCAATTTGTTCGTTTTTTACTTGCAAACTCGGCCACTTCAAATTATAACAATCTCATTTCTGCTTTGCGTGTGTAACGTTTACAGGTTGTAAGTTTTTGTTTCTTCATCAATTTATTTAAGCGTACACATTTTATTTTTGACATTACTTTTAATTTTATCGCATAGATCACGCTGAATAAATAAGTATTCAAACGATAAGGCCAGGTAATCCCTAAGGGACCCGGAAAGGATAACTATTCAGGGCAACTGAACTGTCCTGGAAAACGGTTAACACTTCGATATGTTAGTTTACCTTTATCAACAAACTTCTTTCGTACTACAACTTTCAGAAATTTTGAATAAGTGGATTGTTTTCGAAACTTTTATCCTTTTGGAAAAAAAAGTAAAAAAAATAGTGAATATTGATAAAGTTAAGTATATATTTTACAAAGCTCTAATAATTTTATTTAAATTAAATAATTTGTTTTATTTATTTATTTATTATTAATTTTACCGTCTAAAGTAAAAGTAACAGATGAAAGTCTTTCATCATGAAACGATAGTCGGGCCTTTTTATAATTCTAACGGCACGGCACGGCATGATAAAATTCGTATGACCATTGACTTCTATGTTCCCAGCTTCTAGTATTAAAGTCTGTGCGTAATGTAAACCGGCATAACATTATGATTTGTACATGGCAACTCAACCCAACGATATGTCAAATGTCAAACTTGACTTTGCTTTGACACAGCTTTGTTTATCTTGTTGTTTTCTCGAGATTGTTGGTTAAAACTATGTCGAAAAAAGGTAAAATGTTACCCAAATCCACAAGGGAATTAATATTTCGTATGATACAATTTTGTCAGAGAGAAAAAGTGGCAAAGCACGCCCTTATCGACCTGAACAAAGTCACGGAACGTGTGACAGCTATGTCGGGTATGTAACAGTTTTACTTGAATGTTTAAATACTTCCTAAGTTAAAGATCTGAATTCAATCTGATCCCCAATATCTCGAAGATACGGTATTTAGGCACAGCGGCGCCCCCAAATCTCACGACGGTTCTATTTCCGCACAGACTATACTATGCATAGGAAGCAATGGTAATACAATTTTACCGTGCCGTTTTCGTATTATAAAAAGGCCCAAAGACATCCTGAATTCTGTGCGATCGTAAATATATCAGTAATAGTAAACATCCGGACATATTTTACAGAGACAAATGTTATCAAATCAATTCTATAGGCATTAGGATAATCGAGCACAGACTAATCTGGTGGATTACGCCACGAATATTAATTAGCGCGATGACCGAATCCCCTAAAAAGGTCATGTGTGCATAAATTACTCAACTGTTCTGATATAATAAAAGCGGCAAAACATCCGCTATGTTCTGTACGTGATGTAACTTTTAACGAGTGATTTATTATTGTAACACGATTCGTTTATCATAAAGATAACGGAATAGTTGTAAAAGGTGATTTATGAAAGACATTCTTGCTGCTCAACATAATAACTAAGCGCGACGCGGCGTAGAGTCAATGCAGCCCCGGGCCATTCCTATTTCGACACACGTTAGTAGGGTGTGCGGAGCGCAGGGTGCAGAGGCGGCCTTAGGGGGTGGCGAACAGGGCAATCGCCCAGGGCCTCGCTCTTGCAGGGGCCTCGCGCAACAACCCAAGCAAATTTTATGAAATTATTTAAAATTTTGGATTTGGATTTTTAATTATTTATTAACGTTATAACATAACGGTAAATTAAAATAAAGTTAGTTAACTAATTGATAAGGGCTCCCGTCTCCGCATTTAGTCTATAAGATGACCCTTTATGTGTGTGGGTCGGTGGCTATTCCATTCCAGCCACCTCATCTCCGACCAGCTCAGAATCCTCCCGGGGAATCCACAGGCTTCACGAAGCGACCTAATTCCTGCTAGGATTTTTGCCCATTGGTCCGCCACTCCCACGCATTCCAGGATTACGTGGGCGACTGTTTCATCATCCCCTAGGCAGCCCCTGCAAAGGGGGCTGTGGGTAGCGTTAAGAACGAATAGGTGCTTGTTTAAAGCACAGTGGCCCGTGAGGGTAGCCACCATCATTCGTAAGTTACTTCTATTTAGGCCGAGCAGTCTTCGCGTCATGCGCGGGGTAGGGCCGATTAGGGCCTCCTTTGACTGCTAACAGGTGGTTAAGTGATATAGGCTCCCATTCCCGCATTTAAGCTCTTAAGTGGCCCATTATGCGTGTGGGTCAGTGGCTATTCCAGCCACTTCAGTTCCGTCCAGAAGCTCAGAATCCTCCTGGGGATTTTGCAGGCTTCGCGGAGCGACCTAATGTCTGCAAGGATTTTTGCCCGGTATTCTGCCACTGTGCGTGCTCGGATCCAGGTCCGGACTTGGCTAAATGGAATCGGGATAATTGGCACAGGGCCAGCCAAGGTGGTGTCTGATCCCTTCCTAGCCAATTCGTCTGCCGCATCATTACCCATGGAACCGCTATGCCCCTTAATCCATTGCAGGACGACCCTGTTGGCTGATGCTACTTTGTTTAGCGCTTGATGGTATCAAGTTAACAAATTCATTAATTCAAAACATAATTGAAAAATTAATTATGTAAGTGGTATCTTGAAAATCGGTTTGAAATGCGAATAAGATCACACTTGAAGGTCAATTTTTTTAAATCGCATAACATTTGGGTCAGCTCGGGAGTCGGGACATAATGTTCTGCTCCTCTATCTTTCAGCCCTTGCTATTCTTTCAATCGAAAATGACGATTATCGTGTTTTAATTAAAGATTTTAGTCTTAGTGTTTTAATTAAAGAAAAGCCGCAAACATCAATTTTAAAACTTATTATCTCTGTATTTGTTAATTTTGTTAATCTTTCAATGTAAAATATTTTAAAACTTAAATTTTATTTATTTGTGTAGCATTACTCTTAAAAAATTTCACATCACATACTTTTCACGAAGGACAAAAGGCCTCGCAAAGACCTGCCGCCCGGGGCCTCGCAATGGGTAAGGCCGCCTCTGGCAGGGTGCTCCCGAGGGAGCGGTAATGTGGGACTTTAGTAGCCTTTGCATTCACCACACATTAGCTGGGACATGCCTCCGACGCGGTAGGGGCGCTATAAAATTAATTCAGATATTACACGTGCCGAAGTTGCTGACATGATCTTTTGATTAAAAGTCAAAGAGTCTCCAGTATGGACGAGGCAATAGGAGCGTCTCCTTGTTGACGGCGTCACCGCTCGTGCCCACGAATTGATGGCATCATTCTGAGTCATGCTCGTAGGTACTCAGGCCAACTCACGCGGCACAGACTGCCTCGGTTTGTTTACAAACAGGCCTTGCTTTCCGGCGTCTCCTCGTCGCGCTTTTCATCAATCTAGGCTATTTGTACGTATTTGCATACAGCTTCCTCAACAAAGCAAAACTACAGTCACTTTCTTTCAAAACATGTTGAATTGTTCATAGATAAAACGAGAACATTATGTGTACAGTAACTTTGCGAATTCTATTGTTTTCCTAGAATTTTAAAAATGTATCCTTATGTTCCTGATTTTTATTTCATTTTGCAGCACACTATTTGTGATTTCCTAAATCAACATTATTGTTGGTATCTTTTATTATTATCAGACATTACCTAGTATTTTTGGAAACGCTCACCCGCGTGATGGATATTCACAACCGAATTATAATGTTCTATGTTCGACGCGGGATATTTGTGCCGAACCCATTTTATTTCCATAAAATTATGATTAATCTGTCTAAAGGACTTATCAATATAATCAGATTATCCTACATAAATCAGGCAAGGCTCGTAAAACTTTAGTACATCTACACGCGCTGCAATTGCTTCAATTAATTTAATCTTTCATCATAGCTTTATTTTGTCTGCGTGCAACTTGTTCTCCCAAAACCTTATTGCTGGAACAACAATAAAAAAATTTGGCAGCCGTAGCGGTTGAGAATACTCATCCAAGTTATGGATGTGTAATGAATAAGCTAAAGGCAAGCTGAGATCGTTCAACGACCCCATCGCGACCCCATCGCGACACCATTGTACTCGGGCTTCGCTCATGAAATATGGACAGAGAGGCTGAAAGAACCCGCCGGTCGCCGCCGGGCTTGCTACGCCAGATGCCCAACTAACTTCACGACCGACGACGGCATCGACAGTTTTTCTTTATGCTTCAAGAATAAGATTATTGTTGCATTGTGATTTCTCACGCATTTTACAAACCAGTCTTCTTTGTGATGCTATATAACAAGTTGTTGAGGAACCGGTCGATCTAAAGATCAGAATGCCTCTGTCCTATCAATGATCATCGTCGTCATTCATACAGGTTTTTTTTGTAAACGTTGTCCCTGTTCTTGTACTGAGTAAAATTTTACTTGTCATCCATGTAATGAACTTATGTTAGTATAAACTATTAGAGACATCTTTAATGTAGTGTACACACCCCATCATCATGATGATGACTAACCCTGTTGTAAAAATTTGACTTTTTTATTGTTATTTTTGGTTTATGGCATCCCTCGAACTCGTTGAGTTCTTTGTTAAAATTCTCCGTAAACAACACCATTCCAATTTCCTCGATATTTCTAATTTTAGAAGCAGTATTAACGATTTCCTCCACCCATCTATTTAACATGTAAGTAGACTATAATTTCAACTTCTCCAGTCTATTCCAATTATTCCAAATATATTAAATTGAGATGCAAATCATTTTTACAGATACCGATATAGGTACATATACTTCTTCATCCCACGCAAAACGTTTCACTTACCAAATGTAGTCATAGACGACTTTCATTGAAATGTAGTGTCCAACTTAGAATAAGAACTTTCACTACTAATAAACATTTGAAAAATTTATGTTTATAAAATTAATGAATAAAGTAAACTGAAAATATGTAAGATAAATGAAAAATAAGAAAGCTAAAATTTCACCGCAATGCCTTTGATGTTGCAACTTAGAAGGATGTGACGCTAGATAAAATGAAAATTAAAAACTACTTGTAAATAAATAACAAAACAGAACTACAAAGAGAATAAAAAATGTGCTAGAGTTTGTTTAGTTTATGAAAACAAGGGGAATCATGTAAAAAAGCATTAAAAGTGATCCTAAATTAACTTACCGATACTTAGATCTTAGTAGGTTGCAGTTGGAGAGGTTTGATGGGTAGTTTTCTGATCACTTCGGATTGGTCTAGTGCATATTCCCAAGGTAAACAAAGATTACGTAAACGCAATCCTACGCACGCACGTCACCCGATCGATTTTCAAACTTTCGAAAACGCCCACTAACAATTACAAGAGACCCATTTGATGAACTCTACAACACCGCATCCAAAGCACAAACTGGTAGAAGTCTCCCGTGCCCTTGAAGCCGTATAGGTTATGTTATCGATAAAGCACAACACGCGCACTGACAGTTCGGGCAAACAATCACAGGTCAAGTTCGATGCCGGTTTCGGTAAAGTTCAATAAACAAGATTGCGATCTGACTGAAGTCTGTGTAAGATACCTATGCGGAGTTGCTGCGATAGGTTATCGCGGCGATGTGATGTGTGTGTGTTGTATACGAAGCAGTCGACGAAGTGTCGAGTTGAGAACGACGCTCGGCCTCCCGTGGTCAAACGGTGACTGAGGCTCGAGGGCGCCGCCGAGCGAGTGCCGAGCCGGAGCCCCGCACCCGCCGCCGCCGCCGCTGGCTGCGCGCGCCTCTCCTCAACCAGCACACTACATCCATTCAAAACCTGATTTTTTTGAGGAATATGCCACATCCTTGATAACTTGTTACGGTGATTTACTCTAAAGAATTTACAGTACCGCTATTTTATCAAATCCATCAACGAAAGAAAGATTCACATTCGATATTTTTTTAATACTGTAGAATGTATGCAGTGTCACAAAAAATTACTAGATTAAACGCCTTTCTATTTCAGAGCTTAAATCCGCAAATATTGATGTGTTTTATTAAATTTATTCATACATTGTGAAGGTAAGCTCGATCCACTATGAAATTCAGTTTCGTAACAATGTGAGAACGCAGTCTCACAAAAAGCAGCGCGCTATTTTATGCAAGACTAGTCTAGACTGCAGAGATGTAAGAAACAATGAAAGACTGCATGGGAATTATTACTTTACGAAATAATCAATAAAATCCATTCTGTGCACGCCTACATCCTTACTAATATTATAAATGTGAAAGTAGGGATGTTTGTTACGCTTTCACGCAAAAACTCTCAACCGATCATCATGAAACTTTGTAAACATATTTTCGGAGGTACTAGAAGTAACATGCGGGCGGAGCCGCCGGCGGCAAGCTAATCTAATCATATGTAGTGCCAATGTATTTGATGTGTCAGCGACTCGGCTGTTGGATGTATTTACAATTACAACGTTACGTTGGTTGCAAAAAAGTTTTTTCAGCACCGATACTGCGTTCTATTGATTAAACGATCATTATTCACACAGGTAGTCAGTTAAATCAACTCTCTTACCCAATAAATTCCGCACTTCTTGATTAATTCCTTTATAGTCATATTCATTACGCCCAAATCCCAAAACAAATACGTTACATTTTTCAGTCTTGTTCATACATTTCAAGTTCTGATTTATTTTCTATAATATTCCCAATCTGGGAAGGCAACCTATAAAAAGAAATTGTCCCTATTGAAGCTTATCGGGACAACGCACTCCTTGCATAATAATGGATGATAAATATTATTGGTTTGGTAAATTCCTTGATACCCCGATGGGAGGGCTGGAGGAGTCACTCAAGGCTGTCAGGGACAGATTGAGTCTTTATCGCCACGTCAGCGTCAGCGGGCCATGGGGTGCAACCTGCGTCCGTGTCCCTGTCACTTCCCTATCCATCTATCATAGCGGAGGGCTTTCGAGAGCCCTATGCAATCGTAAGTAGCTAGGGAAAGTTAAGTGACGATGGGAACGCTATATACGTGTTATATTATTACGTACATTTACGCAATGGGAGTGAAAATAGAAGATTAAGATCTTCGAGACAATGTGGTATTTTAAAGTAAAATTGTTCTTTCAAATTGAATGGTCCATTAAGTTTCAAGTGGTTTGTTTTTGTGAAATGCGAAGCACAAGTGGCAATAGCAGGTAGGGAGGCAGGTAGCGGTATTCTCGCTGAGTGGCGGCTCTCCCACTGACCTGGGTTCCGAGAAATGGCCACTCTGCGCACACGCAGCGAGCCGTACTTTGCCGCAGGCTATTACAATATTTTGAAACACGAAGAAATAATACTAGATTCATACCAAAATAGCTGCGATATCTGGACGCTAATATTTAGATACTGGAGGATGCCCGGTAATTTCGTAAAATCCTTCTTTTTCCTTCTTTACACCGTTAAGGGAACCTTTTTGCGAAATGTTAGCCCAGGGTTAAGGCTGGGCGTTAATAAATCAGTGAATCAGGACCTTATATTTTATATAGTATACTTATGTAGATCTAATATAGATTATCTTCTGTGTTCCATGTAAATGTAAAATACATACTTAACATTAAGGCTACAGTACAATATCCAAATGAAAGGATACACCAACATTCAACAACAGCGCTATAAGTATTTGGTTTTAGTTAACTCTTTGTTTTGTAAAGAATGGCTTGAAATATGATACTCGCACTTTCGGTAAACAGATAGCAGGAAAATAACTCGTGTATAAGAGTAGGTACGTAGACGATGGCATGATCTAGGACAGTACCTACTCATAATGCATATGTATTGTATTTATTTTGAAGGAAATTATGTCTTCAATATATATTGTTCTTCAAGAAAGATTTATTAAAGAACAATAAAATTAAATTATGAATTGTATTTTAGATTTAATGCCTCACACATGTACGTATCCATACTAATATTATAAATGCGAAAGTAACTCTGTCTATCTGTCTGTCCGCCTTTCACGCCTAAACTACTGAACCGATTTTGATGAAATTTGGTACAGAGATAGATTAGAGCCTGGGAAAGGACAAAGGCTACATTTTATCCCACAGTTGAGCACGATATAACCTGTAGTGCACGCGGGCGAAGCGTGGACTACAGGTTATATCGTGCCCAACTGTAAGCAAAATATTAGCTATTCGTCTCTTATGTATAAAATAACCATAACTAAAATAACAAAAAAAAGAACCGCTAAACGTAATCAAGCTTACACGCCTTGATGTAGTTATTATTTTATACACAATCCCGTTACTGATATAAGGTCTTCGTTCTGTATACCTATCCTAGTATGTACTAATAGCTGTGAATAAAGGTTAAATAGTTGATGGCTGTCGGTCCCGGCTGGCTGTCACAACTCATCTGTAGGCCATTTCCTGTTCAGACGGTTTAACACAAGCGCTCTACCTATGCGATGTGTGGTGCCGTTACTCACAACGTTTAGGACTTTAGACAGCCATACATCGGACGCTAATCGATTCAACCAGACCAATAGCAGATGAGTTGGAAATACAAACAAGTGTATCAGCAAATTGGACGAGAAAAAAGCAAAGGGAATAAATTAAGCGCTAAGAATATGTAAACACAGCACGCAGACAGAACGGAGACTATTTACGCTGTTGTAATAAGTTGGTAAGTTGTTGTTACATTGTGAGCGCCGGTAGACGAGGCTCATTCATCTTAAGCCTTTTCAGAGGTTTAATTCACGCTGAGACGAATGCATCACCGCGGCGCTGGGAGACATAAAAACGTTCATTTGCATTGGTGCACCGTCGACCCGGTATTTATCCAGCGCTGCACCAAAGCTGCATAATAAGAGCACATTTTATTCTCTGTAAATGCGAGAACCGCTTTTGAACTGTGGTTTTATAGGCAGAAAACACACGTGAGTACGTACAATCAATAAATAGCTGTTATGTCAATGTTCTAAGCACTTATCAATTTCAATCTCTGAAAATGAGCAAATGATTAAACGAATTCTGCTGAAACGGACATGTAATTTCCTTCGTATTTTTATCGTTTCGTCCATCGCATGTCCTGCCATGTTAGGGCCTTCCCTCGACACCCCTCTGCGAAGGTAACGTAACAACAGGCACAATAACAACTTATCTTCATAGCTGTTCGTTTCTGTGTCCAAACTTATCGCCACTTTTCAGGCCTGCCCCTCGTCTAACTCACCTATAAACAACCTACTCATCTCATAAAGTTGTGGCTAAATTATGTGTATGTGCTGGCTTTATGTTAGACGTGCGCTAATCGAAATAAATAAACCCAGGGGTGTAGTACAAAACCCGAGACCTAAATTAATTAGGTTAGCGAAACTTTAGAGTGTTATTCTCCCCATAAAACTGAACAACTTTCCACAAGGAATCTAAATGAAATTCTCAAAAAAAATTCACAGATTTCGTGCCTCACACGACTATCGCGCACATTGGAAATGAATCTTCGGCATTTGAAAAAATGTCGTTCTGACTTTTTGACTCTTTTGAAAAAGGTTAAGCTACAGGGCAAACCCTTAACCCAATCGTCTTTATTTTAGGCTCAAATTGTAGCTGACCCAGATGAGTTTTTCAAAATTTTTATATCATTCTTCGTTTCCAATTCAGAATTGAATTTTTTTCACTATTTCGGCCATATAACTTTTTTAGTTTTTGACTTTCTCGAATGATTCTTTTTGCGCCTTACATCTCTCGTTAATACGCGTCTTTTGAGATTTTTTTGAATATCATATCTTCACAACTCTCTGAGATATAAGGGGATCGCACTTTTTAGTGAAATCGGAGCCTATACTGGAGCGAACGAAAAGACATTACCAATGTCATAATTTGACTTATCATTCTAAAACAGTCAGCTGCTTGCTCAAGTTCTATGGAAAGACAAACAAATTTTATATTTCGACCTACCTTCACTTCTAATTCAAAGTCACTCAATAGAACTTTATATATACTTGACTGACAGTCCTAAGATAAAATCATCTTAGGACAAACTATTTTAAAATGTAAATCCTTTTGTTAAAGTGAAGTCTAGTGTTATTAAAATGCATAAATCAATTCAGAGAAGTCTAGAAACTAAATATTTCGCCATGTTTATAGTAAATTACCCTCATTTTAGTTTGACTAGTAAATCACGACTATATGGAATTACAATGAACTGGCGGAGAGCGCTACATCGTACGTGATGTATTTGTCGAGACTATCGCCGTGCACTGAGGGAAACCGCCTCCTCCCATCGGCTGTGATTTAGGGCCCATTTTTCATGTAGTGCACGTGGGTCCAGAGCCCCGAATCGCCCTCACCGTCACAGGCTGGTCCGTAATCAATTGAATAGTTTTTATTGCCCACTCTGCAAAATATAGAGGCTCTTGGAAAAACAGAACGTTTTGATCTACAATTTGTAATTATCTAAAATATTATTATATTTTACTGATCTTTCATTAGGAAAAGTAATTGAAGTTAAAATAGATACAAACTTACAAAACTAGATAAGTGTTATCTTCTTATAAAGTAATATAATTTGGAAGAACTAGCTTTCTTATTTAAAAAAATATTTAAATTACCAGAGTATATGCGCGTAGACGCTGTAAATAAAGCCTACTTTTGCCCACGATACCCAAAATCAGGAAAGGGACTCTTGAATAATGAACAACTCTGAAAAGGGATTTGTGAAAAAATGCACAAGTGAATTTCGTTGTAAGGGAAAAATTACTTCTGTTTCAGGAGAGAAGCGGGTTAGCGTGGCGGGGGCGGCGGCGGGGGAAAGGCTCTGTTAATGGCAGACCCCAACGCCAATTATATCAATTAAATACTTTATGACTGTGCCTCGGCACGTTTTGTTCCGTTGGTTTAATATCAACTTAGGTATTTATATTACTCCACATTTCACCTGGATACAAATAGCTCTTTAACTGCTGACTCCCGTCAACAGTCTTCCCGTTATTCCTGTATAAGGAAAATTGGAAAACGAAATTTAAAAAAAAATGTGAAGCGGGAAATCTTGATACCGTCAAGCAGATCAATGAAACGAAATTTTGTGAGGCGGTGGTGGCCGATATTCTGAAGGGTCGACTAAAGTATTTAATTACTGGGATGCTCGACTTTTACCGTTTGCATCCGTAGGTAGGTAAGGGAGGCACTTTACTTACTGTAACATTTTTTGCAATTTGGAATCCCCTCTTTGTATCTCGCTCTTTGTACAAGTTGTAATAAAACGATATTTTCACAGCCTCATTGCAACGTAATGGACCGCATTTCGTCGTCTCCGCAGATCTCTGAATGTTTAATATACAGTCATCAAAATATTAAATTTTCCCATTTCCTGGCAACATTTTCAACAGGTTAACGCTTGTTGCATCTCTGGCGTTGAGCGATGAAAAATTTGATATCATAACTTGGACGTAGAAGAGGAAAATGTAGCGAGTTTGATACGAGGGCTTCAGTGTACAGCGACCGCAAACCAGGCGAGCCCTCAACCGACTCGACCGGCGGCGAATTGATCCCGTCATTATAGTAACCTCTGGTGCTAATGGTGCTATAAAGAACAATCTATAGAAACTACTAAATAGAAGGTTATGATTGTACAGGAAGCGAAAGATTTGTGTTTGGATCGTACCAGGTGGCAACCTGTGGTCTCTGCCAATGGACAAAGGCGTGAGATTAAGTGTGTATAAGCATAAACTCACGAGAGTGTCGTACTTTTGATAAAAACCGTACCTTGCTTTGATACAAAAGTTCAAAATATGTTACCTACTTAGTATATTGTATACCTTTCCCCTTGAGACAGGAATACAGAAACCTACTCAATTAAATATGTCTCTACACTTTCTTAGGTGTCATCATTGAAATGATAAATGGGCATATGTAAATACACTTCCTGCATAGCATGTTCCATCCGTCGCTAACCTCAAAATTAGAATTAGTAAAATTTAAAACCATAATATTCCTCCACACAATATTAAATAAACCATAGCATGTGAATGAATAAAATTTCTTTTTGAAGTGCAAAGAAGAGGTAGTCATTTAGAGACGAAATGTCCTCAGACCGCCCGCTCGTTACAGACTGAATGCCTCGTAATTGAAACTCCTCGCCTCTTCTTCACAAAATTATACCCTTTAGGTGACCACCGAAAGCGTAACGATGAGTAGTAGGTATTTCTTGAAACTGCAGTTGCCTGCGAACAAATTCCCACGAAATTCCTGAAAATCTTTACATCGTTTGCAGTTAGTGTTTGTTTATGTGTCCACTCCGTGGAACGATGTATTATTCAGTTGCGAGTGTGAATGTAATTACCTACCGTACATTTCACGCAATTCTGTGTTTCTGGGAACCGCTCAATCCAAAGTGAATGTAAAGGTTGAATTTCTCATATAGACAGGTAAATATTTGAACGTATAGCAGTACGGTTTGCATGAGCGCGGTGGCGGCGGCTCGTACTTATTTACTCGTATCATGCGGTCGACCCTTAGCACCTGTGGTTAGGCCCTCCCTCTGTTCGTATATGGAGGATAGTACACGAAATAAGGATTAACGGCTTATATTCATCGCTTTAAATCTAAAATATAATAAAATTGAGAGAATACATGCCAAAATTTTTAGATTCGTTCGCTTGTGACTTCATTCTGTGACTGCTTATGCAAGAAGGAGCAATCTGACGAGATTACATATGAGATTGCAATACGTAACAATGGTCACATATTCAGGAGGAGGACGACGCAGCACATTTCTAAGCGCGGGCCCCATCACCCCATCGCGCGGCACCGAGCGCCGTCGGAAAAGAAAAATATATGGGACGGGGAAAGCGGGGTCAACGAACTCTCCGGCGCCTGAACCTTCTAAAACTCAGTAATCCTATATTATTTAACGCCATCTACGATAACTCGCACTATATTTTCACTAGCAGCGATAACATGCCCATTTTGCGAGGGAGATATAATAACGACAATAAAAAGGGTAGCTAGGAAAGACGCCACGTATTTTTCGCCGGTTTTCAAAATAAACAGTAACTAAAAGGAGTTTTACTTTTAGAAACGGAAATAAAAGGGTGCTTCCGATACTGGAGAACCATAAATCTGTCCCCGGAGACTTCTTGCAGCCAGCACCATCTATTATTCAGATGGACAGCAAACCCGTTCCCGCGCCCCGCCCGAGGTATATGACAGATGATGAATAACGCGCCCTGGCAGGTGGCACGAGATGGAACAGAATTGCCTGATAAGAAAACAAAAATAGCAATCTCGAATAGTTTCTGCGAAGATGAAATAAAGTAATAAATAACATATTTCGTCGACTGTCGCAGTCCCAGAAACATAGTACCTGGTTTGGAAATGACGTAGGGAAATATTGTAATTAATATAATTGTAGAGGTACCTCAGTAAAGAGTAAAATATAGTTACAGTTACAGGACGTGAATCAAACAAACGATCGATTAATCACACAAACTTGGAATAAGTGTCTGACAGCGACAATCAGCTGTCTGTCTGTCGCCCCTAACAAATCTGATAAGAAATGCGCTTGTTTCATACCAACACTTTATTAACTTTCCTAGAATTTAAGTCCTTTAGGCCAGTGTTCACCAAAAATTTAACCAACGATTAGCAGCTAACCAGAGATTTGATACTGTCATTTTCATATATTTTTTTTGTCATTTTGTCTGATTAGCTTCTAACCGCGGTTTAACCGTTGGTTATATTTTTGGTGAACACAGGCCTTGATGTCGTTAAAAGATACTTTGTCTTTGATTTTTTTTCAAAGCTTTTTAATATATATTTTTTTTAATTAGTATTAGTAAATTGAAATTAAAATAAAAGAATTATAAAAAAGCAAATACAAAAAATAAAATAAAAAATACTTAAACGGTTAAATCTACCTACAAACAAGTAAGTTCTTTGTGCTAGGTACAATTAGATTAAACCGTAAATTCTTTACTTCTTTTTTCAGGAACTTAATGTCGTTCAAGTCTGGATTCAGGGTTTCAGTTTTGTCTAAGCTGTTTTTTATACTTTATTTTGTACACTAGCCAGTAAAAAAATGTAAGGTTATAGCATGTTATACCTTAAAAATTACGGACATTTACAGAGTCGTCGTTTGCTGAAATTAAAGACAATTAACACGTCGCGCGCTTGTTTACACCGCGTGCGATACAAATTTTACACACACGAGTGTGCAGATATCGCGCGAGGGTTTAATGAGCTTCATCCTAGAGCAGTGTAGACTTTCCCTTTCGACGCATATAATAGCCAATAGCCAACCGCAGACGCGTCAGACACTCCACTCCAAACTGCCTGTGGAGCACCCTAACTATTGATGGTTAAGTGGCTCAACCATACCTATTACTTACCAATTAGTTCGAATATTTCAAATAGTTTTTGGTAAACTTACAGCTTTTATGTTTTATGTTACGAGTAAAATGAAGAGAAAATTTGACACAAACCAATTTAACGCTTCGATCATTCTATATTCCAGGTATTGGAGTGAAGGATATACCGCAGTGTATGAGGAATCAAACGATGTTTAATGTCAATTTAGGAAATGATAGTTTTTTTTAAAACAACACTTTAAGAGACTACACTGTACAGTACTTGGAATAGACATTGAAATAGCCACACTAACTAACATGATTATGATTATGATTATGACTCACTCCTAACTTTAAGAAAGAATGTACGTAGACAAAACGTTATTCTCCCCTCTGAACAATAGGCGCGTGTTCCGAAGATGTAGTGCATATGGTGCGTGTCGCCGCAACACATCGCCGGAGGCACTCGTCTGAGGAGACGCTGCCACGGCAGTACAAGTTCTATGCGAATCACGCGCCACTCCCATACAGTGACAACATTTTTCATTAGGGACCGTCTACCCTCTCGGCGCTGCCTCCTCTTTCCTTAGCAACAAACCTTTCGTAGAAAAGCTAAGATAACTCTATTTTAAATTTGGAAAGCTTACACGAGGACAGATAGGCGGTATACTGATTCCCAGAATTCAAAATTGTGTGTCGGCAAACAAACTTTAAGCTTTTTAATTAAACTAAGCCTAAATAAAAATTTAAAAAACCCCCCCGCAAAAAAGTAAAGCGGACATTTAAAAAGTAAAAAATAATACCTTTCGTTGAGCCATCAAATTCATTTCAGAAATACCTATATATATTTTAATTATCGAAATCGATGGATGGCACGATAAGGTTTGCTCATTAAAATGGCGCTATAATGTCGCGTCGGGGTACCGCTTTAGTGAATCAGACCCAATCAAATGAAGGGTTTGAAGGGTCTGATTCACTAAAGCGGTACCCCGACGCGACATTATAGCGCCATTTTAATGAGCAAACCCTATCGTGCCATCCATCGATTTCGATAATTAAAATATATATAGGTATTTCTGAAATGAATTTGATGGCTCAACGAAAGGTAATATTTTTTACTTTTTAAATGTCCGCTTTACTTTTTTGCGGGGGGAGGGTTTTTTAAATTTTTAATTTAATTTTTATTTCAAAATTTTTAACTTATTTCAAGGATGTGCTAGTGTTCTGGATATCCTGGCCGCAGCATCAGCTCACCGTGTTGCCACCATTGCATTGTATGCAGAATCAAATACTGAACAAAACGAGTCCAAACACGATATATCTGCTATTATTTTTTTAAGAGTGTGCTAGTGTTCTGGATATCCTGGCTGCAGCATCAGACCAAGAGTTCCATAATCCTGCATAGTTATTAAGCATACATGAGTGTTTCAAGTTTTAGGTCACATGTATGTTTGAAAGTAAAGTAAATACACAATAAGAGTCTAAGAACCCTACCGCAGCTAACAAAAGAGCTGATGACCTTGAAACGGCTGAACCGATTTTGATAAAACGTATCTAAGAACCATCGCCAAAAAACCTCTGTAGATATGTGCTGAGTCAAAAAATGTCAAAAAAAAAATGACAAAAAAAACATTCCTCTCTATTTACCATATTCCGCTATGAATTCACCTATTTGCTGTTTTACCCGTAACCACTACTTACTCGTGAACATAGCTTTAAAAAAATATTTCACCCTTTTTGAAGGCGGGTCAATTTTTTGTTAAAAATATTTTATTTTATTATTTTTAAAGGTTATGATTTATCTATTAGTATTATAAAGAGGAAAGATTTGTATTTTTGTATGTAACGAATAGGCTCCGAAACTACTGGACCGATTTGAAAAAATATTTTACCATTAGGATGCTACATTATCCCTGAGTAACATAGGCTACATAATTTTCACGAATTCCCGCGGGAATGAAGTCCCGAGCGGGATGCTAGTCATTCATATAACTCCCTCGTAGATTTATTATAAATCACTCGAGATTGAAGAGCGATATAGTGATCAATTACTTTCACCCCACGGAAAGATATGAGGTGGTAATATTCATAACCAGTCGCAAGATGGCAAGAAAGATACGGGGTAGTACAATTCTCAAACCGATCGCCAGATGGCATGAAAGATATGGGGTGATAATATCAATCGGTCACCAGACGACCGGAAAGATGTGTGGTGGTAATATACTCTATCGGTCACTAAACGGTGTCCGGTAGAGTAGGTAGTCCCAGGACACGAAGGAGCCTCAAAAAACAACTTAAAAGTCTCAGGAAACAACTTCGCTTTTGCTTCGTTTACATTGATGACCTATTATCATCCACATTATATGACCGTAAATTTCAGTTTTTTTTATTATTGACCTAAACTACTGAAGCGATTTCGATAAAAAATTTATGGGACCAATCTGGAAGTAGATGCTTCCGAACTAATATTTTTTTTTGAAATCGGTCTACAAATGACGGAGTATTGAGGTAACAAACATAAAAAAAGAAACACCCGAATTGAGAACCTCCTCCTTTTTTTGAAGTCGGTTAAAAAATCGAGCTGATGATCAGTCCATAATATAAATTTTTGAAGCATATTCATTGATAAGGATTTAAAGCAAAATTAATTAAGAAATCAAATTCAGATGGTGTATGCATAAGTAGGTAATTGAATTTTGTCGTGTGACGTGTGTGAATCAATGAGGAAGCTAATTTGAATTTGCAATATCCCGGTTTCCTGGCGGAGTAGGCGGTAGGCGGTTGTAATCTCCGCGCGTTCCCTTTGGAAATCTATTAGAGGCTACATACGCATTTGGTACGGGCCTCTTGGGACCTTCGACATATCTACACATGCAAGGAAACCAGCTTAATCAACTTATTTTGTTTTTTATTTGTTCTTTGTAATAAGAAGTATAAAAAAATTATATTAATGAGGTGCGTTTTGCTGGTCTCTGAAGAATCTAAATATATAAAAGGAGAATTGTTTATATAGCCTAATATCACAGAGTTTCATGACGACCGATTTTGTCCAGTTCGATTGATATGCCTGGTGAGTAGTGGCATTATTAAGCAGTTCTTGACTCTACTTTATAAAATGGTATGTTCATTAATGATGACAGCAACTAATTGCAGGTACCTACGCAAAACTAAATTAATATTCATCAAATGCAATCTGATAAAGCAATAAGATGGAGTTAAGCAATCTAATTTCTAAAAGTCTCTTTTAATTACACTGTTCCGAGTCAATCGCTGTTCGACCTAAATCTGCATCTGAATGAGGCGGGCTCGACTTTAGACAACTTCAGCACAATCGGGACTCCATCTTAATAACTCCAATCTTCCAGGGTAAACAGTGCTGCAGTTGGGATTAGTCTGGTGATTTGAGAAACTTCTCCAGCTCTCTGCCAGGAGATGGCATCAGCCGAACGCCGAATGTGAAAACTGGGACAAACTTATTTGACAAAAGTATCTGAGAAACGGGGTAGTGCCAAAACTTGTGACTATTCAGCACATATCTACAGAGTGCTTTATTTTATACTGGAACGTTGCTGCAGATAAAACTCCTGTCCGCTTGTTTTAATCTGTTCCTTTTCTTCTTATTGTGTAAGAATATTCAAGTATATGGCAAACTTGTTTAACTGTCATTAACAATTTAAGTCGCAAGAATCTGATTATCTATAGGAATAAACTGCTCAGCTCTAGAGTTATTTCAGATTTAAGTCAGTTAAAATAAGGTTAAAATAAGAAAATAAGGATTTTACTATTTTTTTAAAGAGCATTACCCATCGATGTTTCTTGACTATTCTTCTCGGGGAAAATTACCCTTTGTGGATAAAGAATAAAGAATAAAGAATAAGTATGCGAGTGTCCTCTTTTGAACAAATAATTTTGAAAATCGGCTGACAATTGGCGACACAGACCTAACAGACATTAAAAAAAAATATTAATAAAAAATACAATCGAAGCGAGGACTTTTTTTTTGAAGTGAGTTAACAACAAAACTTCATTAATTCAATCAAGTCAAATCAATAAAAAGGCATGAAAATATTCGTTAAAGTTATTACATAACATTGAATATCCAATAATCCATTCTGATCTGCCGTCCACCTCCTTCGTCCATTTAAACTTCGGGCGAAATAGTTAATTTCAAGTTTGCACAAGGTTTCTTTCTAGTTCTCTCTTTTCACAAGTGTCTGGTATGATATTCTGATTAGTTTTATTTATTGTAGTATTGACTCGTAGACACGTAGATATTGTGGCTGAATATTATGAAACAAATCTGGCATATTAGCTATATGTTACCGTGTAACTCTCTAAGATTAAAATCCCGAATGCCAGTATCACAAACGATACGAAACATAAACCAAAAGTTTATGTTAATCATTTTCCATGTTAAAAACGTATGTGTCACCGACTTCAATCCCAACAATAGTTCGCACAAAGTAGATAACTAGTGTCAAACAAAAAGGAATTAATTTATGAAGATACAAAAAAATTCAGGGGAGCTATCCCTACATAACCCTGCAACTTTTGAAACTACATGGTTTTATTTCCTCAGTTTCCCTATTTTTTGCGACTACAATGCCTATTGTAGCAGATAATTACAAACGAAAACGTCACTCAGTTATTTAGATGACGTTATGGTTTATAATAAGTATTTTTAGTATTTGTTTAATTTTTTAAAAGCGCAGAATCATTTTCGATAAAATTTGTATGGGACTACTTCAGGAGTACTCTTTCGAACAAAATAAGAATTTTGAAAATCGGCCAACAGTTGTCGGAGATATCACGTAACAAACATACAAAAAGAAGAAAAAAAACATACAGTCGAATTAAGAACCTCCTCCTCTTTGAAGTCGGTTAAAAATATAATTATCCAACAAAGAAGAATGGGCAATTTTGTATGGGACACTGGACCCAAAAATTAAAATTTTACTTTAGCATGATGGTCCGTGTTGTTTGAATTCCATTGAAGAAAAAAGATAAAAATTATTTTATCTAAGATACATAGCTCGTTATTTTATCATTATATTAGCTGTTAATAACTGAATATTGATTTTTAGTAATAAAAATAATTATGATTACTGAACGTGATAGCAACAGAATATATTTACAATAATAATTATTATTTATTATACTTACTTAATTATTATTGGAGAAAAAAAAATTTGCCAAAAAAAAACTTTTTTCTCCAATGGAATTCAGATGTGCCGCCTTAGAATAAATTAAACTATTCCACAAGAGCAATGATTACCAATACAGGTCATAATGCTACAATCAACTTTGTATTTAGGTACGCTGTTACCCATTCTCCTTTCTGAGATGTTACCTACCTACTTATGTTCTGGAAGTAAAAGTAAGTAGGTACCTATAACAAATCGAATTTCTGACCCAAAATACCTACCCCTAATTAACTTGTGAATTATTTTCATCAAAATAGTAATTCCATTTTTTTCAGTTTGTAAGAGTTTGCAATAAAGAGTTTGATATAGGTACTTACATACATACATAATTCAAGGAAGCGCTTGAAGTAATCAATTTTTTGTTTTAATCTTTTGTCTGAGGATTACTTACCTACACTGTAAGAACTGATGACACTCGCCATTTTGCCAAAATTTATGGTAACATACCTATAAGTATATTCAATTAAACTAAATATAAGCACAACGATTATTTATTTTAATTTTATTAAGTGATAAAACACCTCGACCAGAACTACACACTCTGAAATCTTATTGGAACTTTTAGAAATTCTCTAACACTTTTTTGATCAAAATAATAAAAGTATTGATCGCCGCTTCGCTCACATATAGGTATAAACTTTTAGTGTAACATATAACATGTAACACAAATCTTAGATTTAATGTCGACCTCGCATGTTGGTTTTACAACTGCAATGTTGCAATTGCTACATTTTTCTCTCAGATGCCCCTCTCAAATTAAATAATCCACGCCAGCCTCTCGTTAGAGCCCTCACCGCCCTCGTTAACCTTATTACGTGTGAGTCCTGCTTACTGAATGCACTACATTTCTCATTGCATGACCTATATGTGCTGATTTCCGAGATTAAAAACTTTCCATGTAGCTCTACGACTACGATGTGCTCAAAGACGACTCAGGGTTTTGCGACGAAATTGAAATGGAAATTCCGTAGAAATAAATTCCTGCAAAATCAACAACGTGTGATTTAAATCGTTTGAGAAAACACTGACTGGTTCTAAAAGGGGTTATTCGAATGTAAAACAAGAGCTGAGGTCTTTGAACTTATTTTAATAATTTAAGTTACTTTACTGACAACAATACTCCACCGTTCTAAAGAAAAAGTTTAAATAAAAGATTTCTCATATCTACGTCTACATTTCATACCTTTAAATGAAAAATATTGACATAGCAGAGTTTTTCAACATTTCGATAGGAAAACAAAACACGAAATCGAGAGTTGTGACTTTGTGGCTCACGAAATTAAAGCTTTGTAAAAATGTCTATGGGCTGGCAAAAAAAAAAAAAAAAAATGTCTACGGATTCTGAAATCAAAATCAAGAAATGAAATGAAGAAATGAAATCAAAATCAAGCCTCAAACCATCAAACTAGGAACGACTTTAAAATTAGAACACTGCACCGTACCGTACCGTACGTGACATCCCCGTACTGTCGTTAACCCGCGGTCCCACTTTGTAATTTACTTTTAGAATGGTTTTCGTGTATTATCAGGGATGATAATGAGGTAAGCGACGTTATGTCACAGAAATTAGCTTTCCGGCACGCGTTACACACCTGCGTTCCGAAGAAAACGCGAAGAAACACAAAGTATTTTAAAAAATACAAGGTTCGTCAATCTACTGAACGTAATAAACACGGGTTACTACGGTTATCATATTCAGAGATAACATAGCAAATATTTAGGTAAGAATTGGTAGTATATTGGTAGTGGATATAGAAATTAGGTTATTCCGACCCTGTAACACCGCTTATTGTTTCGTAAGTTTTGTCATCTACAAAAATTTTCAGGTTAAGATTATTTTCGAAGGAAGGTCTGTACCCCTAGGTGGGGACGAATGTGGACTGATGACGACGACGGTTATTTTATTTAAATTTTTCTTTTTCAGAAATAATATGGGATCTATTTCTTAAGTCACTTGTTATAGAATAGAGAGATTCAGTAAGTAATAGGTAGATATTGTAACACATTTTTTTTTATACAGAACGTTCTTTCATTTTTCCTTTATATTAGGCCAGGCAACGAATGCTCAAAAAAAGTTACACAGGGAAACGCTTGGAACATAATTTTTGACTTTGTAACTTTGTTTGGACTAGTTAGGAGGTGAACATATCAAAAGTCCCCGCCCGTAGCTGTTAAGGGGGGAGGGAGGGTTGGAAGGCCACGTTCTTCCATATTAATACACACTATTATTTTGTTGAAAACAATGGTTTTTCAATACAAAAATAAATAATCAAAGTAGTCATGCAGAGTGTTTGTGTGTGTATCTATGTGTGTGTGTGTGTGTGTGTGTGTGTGTGTGTGAGGTATGTGTGTATGTGTTGTACAATAATACAATAATTATTATCTTACACAAAATGCACATTAAGTTACAAAGTCAAAAATTGCGTTCTAAGCGTTTCCTTCTTTATCTTTTCGTTGACTGGCCTATAATGTTTGAGTGAAAACGAAATTGAGTGGATGATAGAATGTTAATTTCTTATTAAGTAAAAATGCGAAGCTTTCATATTTGAACTTAAGCTAGAAATACGCGGTGTGCAGTAATCCTCCACGTTTAAGTATTGGGAAAAATAATAACATTTTATTCTTACGTAAAAGTGAAAATTTTTCCTCGTTCTATATTCACAAACTGAAAATTTCAGTCTCCTTAAGTTTTCCTTCCCGCCTCTTCAAGGGCCCCTTCTTAAGAGTAGGATTAAGCAGGACCCCTCATTGTTGGATAAAGATATTTAAATTTTCGTATAATTTTTTCAGTAATTTTCTTAGAATCTTATTTTTGTATCTCAAGGCTCCACTTAAAGATTATACATCTTTTTTCCATATAATAAATTGACCAACACCTACGTCGCCAGACATAACTTTTTTGTCAAATCAAACATTTACAATGATAGTAAAATGTAAGATGAAAGTACAAAAAAATACTTCTAAAACATATTCTTCTCACGAGAGCATTATGCGGATCCCTATTTAAGTTCTTTTTTCTAAGTGGATAATAAAACAATGGCTTTGTTAAAAATCTTCAAAATGAAATTCATTAGTTTTGGTTGTTTAGTTCGATTGTTTCTTATTTATAAATTATTTATTTTTAATAAACAAAAACAAAACTAAGTTAGTTCTCCTACTTTGTTACTAACGAGGAATTGGAAAACACCTACATGACAATTCAAACGGAAGATTTATGTTTCCCTTACACTGAAACCTAAAAGGAATTGTAAATGCCCTTGGAAACCTGCGTTATATCGATCTATCACCGGTTACGACATGGCGTGTTATTTAATTCGGCGACTGAAGGCTGGAGAGCCCCGATCCATCACCCGCAGCCGAAAAAACGCTCCATTTCCACCCAATGTTATGTATTGTTACCGCTCAGTTGATTACTCCCAGCGACTGTGTTTAATGCAATTATATCGACGCATGCGTATAAAATTCACATGTGACCGCGCAAAATTGGAGTCCCTTATTACGATTCCCATAAAAGGCACAAGGGATATGCAAATAAGTTTTTTGCCAACCCGTATTACGACTGACGACGCTGCGCGAATTCTTACTTTGGGTTCTATCGTTTAAAGGGTAAAAAGGATTGTATTATAAAATGAAAGTGGAAATGTTATACCTAGAGACTAAGTTGATAACCGATTTCGTAGTCAGTAGAGGTAGAGGATCCATGCCCTTATGTTTTACTATCAATATTAGGAAGGTCTGAGGGAGTCAGCAACTTTCTGATAATTTAGTGGAACCCCGCGGATCATCCGGATAAACGGCGTCAATAAATCTCCTCCTAACACTTTTACTGTGTACTCAATACGGTAATAATATTTTTATTCGGTGCTAAATACGTCTGAAGCCTTTACAAAACCATTTATGGTAGCGTTGAAGAGTTATTGAATTTTGATTTATATTCGGTCGATATTTTTTGGTCAGATTTAAATCATGTTTTATTTATGGTATATGTACCTTTCAACACAAATAATTTGATAAACAAATACGGTATTGTTATAAAAAGACATGAGTTTCGTACGTTGATTCTTTTGTACTCTAGAAAACATAAGAAAACACAACTCGCAAAACCATTTAAAATAGTTAATTTAGTAAAAAAACAAGGTATTGGTGACGAAACGAACGCAGCCAAGCCGTAGTTAGCCAGAAATAGCAAACAGTGATCATTCATTGTTACACTGTTCGGAAGTTGATTCCGGCAGCAACAAGCTTGTCGTCCGGATCCGGAAATAGCAACGCAACGGCCTGGCATTAATCAGAGGCGCTAAACCAAATAACGCCTGTTACAGGTTCAATTTACAGAGCGGTTTTTTTCTCGAAGAATGTCAACTGAAGTCTAAGGTTCATATTACAGAACGCGATTCAGACTCTGATCTATGCTTGAGTAGCAGTCGTCTTTGACGTTTTGATAGTGAGATAAAGAGACAATGAATACTTAAATATAGATCAAGACTTGAGTGTCCTTTGGTAACACGGGCCTTAAAGTTGTTTTGTAATCAATACGTTGCCATTAATCAATAATCCATTTCTGATAAATCATAGTGAGAATATAATCAGACAATGGGGTGCAGGACCAAGGGATATGATCTAGGTAAATGATTTAGAAACTAAAATCCAATAATTGTGCAATTAAAGAAAAAAATATGATAGGCATTGTTGGGATTGAAAAGAAGTCTTAAATTCCAACAATGCTTATCATTAAATAACCATACACCAAAACGTCATCTAAAAATAATGTGTATGTGTGTGTTTTGACGGCCGGTTTGGTCAAGTGGTAGCGGCGCTGCCTCTTGATCGACGGGTCCTGGGTTCGATTCCCCGTCGGGGCAAATATTTGTTTAAAAAGCAGATGTTTGTTCACGGGTCATGGGTGTTTGTGTTTGTCTTTATGTATGTTCCGAGGGACTCACAACACAAGGGAAAACCTTAGTATGGGCCTTTGATTGTGTAGCGTTTATTTTTTACTTATTTATTTATGTATTTTTTTTGAAAGCTTTGATACATCTACTATATAAAAATAAGTCGGGTTTTCCTTCCTGAACTCCAGAACGCACGAACCGATTTCCACGGTTTTGCATTCGTTGGAAAGGTCTCGGGCTCCGTGAGGTTTATAGCAAAGAAAATGTTGGGCACGATATAACCTGTAGTCTACGCGGGCGGAGCCGGGGGCGGAAAGCTAGTTTTCAATAAATTTTATATGGGACCTCCTCAGGAGTATACTCCATCGAACAAAAAAAAATTAAAAGAGGCGGGGTTATCGTGTGACAAACATACAAAAAAAAACATATATAGTTGAATTAAGAACCTTCCCTTTTTTGAAGTCGGTTAAAAAAAGACTCATCTTCGATGCTAGAGAATTTTAATAATACTCAGTACGACTCTGCCCCAACTACCTAAGTATCAACTGTCCACAACTTCGATCGCTTCTGAATGGATGGCCTTTGTATATTTTGTTCTATTACTATCTAAGTCTAATGGCCAATGGCCGTAGTAACTGACAGTTATTGATGAGCTAATTAATAGAATATACTATGCATCCTCCTGCCACAGGCTTTTCCAAGCTTAAAAGGAGGCATCAACCTAATCTATATATTATGTTATAAATTAAGTGAAATAAATATTTTTCATTTCATTTTTTTTCATGCATTATAAATTCACTTATACACAAGAAAAAGAATGTTTATAACCTGGATCTTGGGAAATTTGATACCGGACCGGAGTCAGCACAAAAGTTTGATTATTTGGAAAGTATTTCCTCTAGTGGAAATTATTGAGACCGTTTCTATTTAGGGTTAAGCTACACTGAATTTTCTTCAAGTGAAAATATGTGGCCTGATAGACATATGGATGGGGAAATTCTTAGAAGCCAAAGTCGTTATATTCGGGCACCCTACAAGACTAATTCGCTGGTTTTCGCAACAAGCCGAGTCAAAAGTCTACAGAGAAAATCGCAACATCTCGTATACTAAACGGTGGGTACGGAATTATAAGAAGACTTAAAAATATAAGTAGATATTAAACTACATTTTAATCCCTAGTGTCTTTTGCAAGAGATAAAGCAAAAGGTGTATTACTTGCTTTACTGCGCTCTAGATTAAAATGAACTTATAAGCTAAGGAATTTTATTTAAATGGTACTGTACTGCAGAAGAACTATATAAGCTTACACTTAGGGTCTTTGCAGCTGGAGGGCCATTTTTTGGCTCATTATAGCACAGCAAAAAGCGTGAGATGAGAAATGGATGAGAACTATCGAAAAGCGAGCAGTTTTGTCGCTTTACATACTATTTAACTTAAGTACTCACAGTTTTTAACTGGTTTGACATAATGAAGTTCAGTTTTAAACAACTTTATCGTTTAGCATTGACGTTTATGTAGCAACTACTAGTGTGACTTACTAATCTAAAGGCAAAATTTTGAATTAGAAAACGTTTGCACCAACTCTCATTAAGCACAAACACTATAGGTACCTTAATAAGTTTACCTATTCAATACCAATGCCTTCCGATTAAATTTAAATATCCGGATATTTTTCATAGAGAAATGCATATAGATTTCATATAAAATAATATGGTTAAATAGGCTACTACTATATGTAATTTTAATAAAATGGGATAGTGATTTACAGAGATAATGATTTACAGATTCCATGCAAAATTCAAAAGCAAACACAACTTGCACTATTAGGGATCCGCTTGAATCGAAACTAACAACCGTCGCATCGTCCCCGTCGTCGCTCATAAAAGAGCTGGAAATATTTTTCGCACTCCCTAACTGCATAATTTAATGCTGGACTTTTATCTGAAGAACCCTTCCACTTTGTTCCGAAATAACAAGATGTTTTCATCCGATGTAATTGGAAGCTCGCTTTAAAACGAGGAGAGATGCAGCACATTTGCTGTAAGTGATACACTATTGTATGGAGGATGGGGTTTGAGTTTAATATAAGTAATTAAAATAGGTTAAAGGAATATCCACATATACACGAGCCCCAATCAAATTAGGAGTCAAAGTGGTAGCCTTGGCCGAAATCATCATCATCATAATCAGTTTTACTATAAATATACTATAAATAATAGTATATGCAGACTAGTGCAAAGTAGATTATATGAAACGAGTAGGTAATGGGAATGTTTTCATTGAAAGAAAATAAAATTAGAGTGTCTTTTGATAAACTAATACAATTATCAGATCCAATAATTTCTGTTTCTACCACAAAGGAATATTGTACTCGTTCTTCTGTTTTCCCGGAGAGTTTGTCGGAAAATGAAAAGCTAGCTAACACCCAGTAAAAGATTAATAAATGCAAGTAGCATTAACAAAAGACACCCAAGGAAACATGCGAGTAATAAGATGAAATATTTAATGGTATTGGATGTAATGTAACATTTGCTATCCCGTGGGGAAGGAACGAAAAGTGCGTGAAGACGCCCCAGGTAACATACGAGTCTTGTATCAGCTGGATTCCCAAGAGAATATAAAATGAACCATATTTTTCTTACAATAAGATGTAATTTAAGAATACTCATATTTAGAGGTGGTAAATAAAGTGGTGTTTGATAAAAAGCCGCGTGAGTTACCTTAAGTCGATATATAGCTGTAGACTTTTCTTGTTTTTCTTTGCGTCAAAGGAGCAACATAAAAGGCATCTTATTATGAAATACTATGTATTATTAAGTACTTATAAGATAAGTTAATAACAACTGTATAAGACACATCAATGTTTTTGAAAATTAATTAAGAAACTTTACAGTAAGGAAGTCAAATTAACATGAAGTTACTAACTAAATAACCGGCGAATTTCACAATTGAACAGTAAATATTTGAGCTATTTACTAACAAGAAGCCTTTTTAGCGTAAACAGAGCAACTGTTGGCAGCTTAATCTTGTCGGAGCAAGAGCGTGTAACAAAGCCAACTAAATTTAAGACAGAGCAAGCGGCTTATCTGGCACTCGGCAGGTTGAACTAGGGCACAGCAGAGCATGCGACGCAGAGGCAGTACTAATGTGATAAGCTGACAAGCTACCTAAATTCAGTACACCATCGCTAAACTACTACTTATGTTGGGAGGTTTAGGGACAGATCTAAAGAAAGTTGAGATAAACTGTGAAATTATAATAGGCCAGTATTTTGTTCAGTATTTTTCACAGTCGCATTAATACACGAATTTAAACTTGGATTCTGGATACTGTCATGAACATTTTTCGCTGGTTGCAGAAAGTACCTTTGTTAACGTTCGGGAAATCCGATGTTATAATATTTTTTATTACTATTATTCTTTGTATTTTTACAGCTTCATTAATCCCTCGATACTATCTTTGGAAGATTAGATAAGGATTAATTTTCTTACCATCTTGTTTTTGCTTCCGTACAACCATCATTAGATCTGGAACCAATCGCTGTAACCGTCTATCCAGTCATGATAAATCGTTCATCTGACCCAAATTTTCTCTTCCCCATTCATCTATGGGTGTTGTATCGATGCAATGCTATTCCATATAGCTATAAATAATCTAATTGATTGTACAAATATTTGTTTAAAACAGCGGTGGAAGTCAATCCCCGTGCAACTCGCCTACCCAACAGATCTGCCCAAAAACAGCCTTATATTTAAAAAACTGTTACAGTATGTGCGTAAAGTTATATAAAAGTTACCGAACGAATATAAGTCCATGGCCCATAAGTAGTTCAATAATGAGCTATTTAAATGGCTAGTAGACAAAAGCTTTTATAGTGTAAATGAATTTATGAACTTGTAAACTTCACTACTTACTCTGTTGTTTGACATTATTCTTATTTGACATTTCTAAGCAATTTACATTTTAATTTTAAATTTCATTTATTCTTAATTACATCATAATCTTAAAATATTAAGAATTGAGTAATTGAATTGTATAGCGTACTATTAAAGTAGTCATTCAAACTTAATCTGCTTATCAAAATAATATTTGCATGCCGTTACTCAAGTGCTGGATAGTGGATACTAACATAGTTCATAAGACCTTTATACAGGGTGACTTTTAAATCACCAGCCAAATTTTTCTTACGGTCTCAGTAACGTTGATAGAACGTAAATAAGGAGGAAAAAAAGCCTTTTTTCACAAAATTTTCAGATTTTGATACCCATTTTTAACGTCTTAGAGAATTAATTTTGTAAAACGCAGAAACACGGGTGTCACAAATTGTGTTGAAGAGTACTATTACCAAGTTTCAAGTCAATTGGACGATGTTAATTTTTTTTCCATACAAAAATGTTGATTTATTTTCATGCTTCAGACGATCTAGCTTCAAATATTTACATGAAACGTAGAAACAAAAAAATATAGGTCTATTAAATTGTCATAAACTTTACGTATAAAAAATTTGGATGGTGATAAAAAAATCTTGCTGTATACTCACCCTATTCAACGCAAATAAATGAAATTGAATTGAATAGGACAATTACTTGAGCTTTAAAGCTCATCTTATTTAATAGTACCTACAAGACCAAAAAACAGTCAAAGAATGGGTTGGAAGGTATCCCTAAATATGCATTTAAACAATCTTACTTCTTCAGTCTTCAGGAAACGGTACCAAATCTACAATGGGACATAATTTAGCCCACCACAAGGTTACATGAAGTAGATCACAAACCTAGATTGACAAAACTACAATAATGTAGGATATCGGACGCTCGACGTTATTCCTGTCAGTGTCGTCTGTTAGCGCAAGAAAAAGAATGTGCTGACATCTAATGCTTCAATGGATCGGTTGTGAAAAATGTTTATAGCATGGCTTAAGAATTATTGGAGTCACAATTTTATGAGCTGTCAAAAAGTCTATAATGACAAAGCGTTAGTCGACTCTCATTTAACAGTATAATAAATTTCAATTTCTGTTACCATAAAAGGTACCCATTGCCCTTTAACTTCACGACTGGGTAACTACTTACTGTCTGGAGAATTGATTTAGAAAGCGCCGAAACAATGTGTTGTTCAAAATTGAATGGACTGTTCTAATAAAGAGGCGAATAAAGAAATTCTGAGAGATTTATTAAAATCAGATATAAACCCTCTAGCTAATCGCATTGCACCCTACGTACTGTTCTTTAATATCCTTTTTCATCGCTGGCTCAAATTGAAAATCGGATTTTTAATGTTATTTTTCGTTTGAGCGGCTTTCAACTCGTCACTCGATTAGGGAAGTGTTCATTAAATTACCCGATTGCCGTCCAGTTTGTCGAGCAGATTGCACTGACGAACAAAATTTCTGCGATTTCAGTGAAAACCCTCACTTTTTCCCCTGAAGCAGAGTTTAATTAAAAAATAAATGTTACAAACTACAACCATTCGCCTTGCACGCCACGATTATAATACTCATAAGTTGTATTCTTAGTTCGTCTCGAGTAATGAACGATGCAACTAAAATTTTAAAGCTGCACTTAGGTAAGACTTCAGTTTTCACGATATCAACACACTGAAATAAACAGTTTAAATTGCTCTTAACGTGAAGAAATTTTAAAATTTGTTTCTCATTCTTTTTTCTTTTAAATGTAGCTTTTTAGGTAAATATAAAAAGTTCTAGCTTGTCGTTACGGAATCAGCGTGTATAGAAAGATGAAATATTTAACCCCAGAAGACATTATTTAACATTTTAAAAAAATATATATTTGGAGTCTGGGTACGTGGAATTCCTGCGCCACATTCAATTCATAAACCCAACGGACCTTTTTATAATTCGAACGGCACGGCACGGCAAGACAGAATTTGGATTTACCATTACCTTCTATGTTCCCAGCTTCTAGTATCACTAGTGCATAGGAGGCAATGATAATACAATTTGCCGTGCCATTTTCGTATTATAAAAATGCCCAACTCCGATAAAACAAATACTTATTTCCCACCAAACTCACATATGTGACATATGTCAAACTTCATTCACCGACATTATTTTTAGATCAACTCGACTCGTTGATTTAACTCCGAAGGAAGTTGTCAAAACTTATAATATACAAACGACAGATTTAACTTATTCCAATAAGTTTCTGTCCGATGAAATCGTTCGTAATGTAAATGATAAAAAAGAATACAAATACCGTATCGATACAGTATTATTTATTTATTGTTATCGGCCGCACATCGTCTTCATTTTTATTCCAATATTAAACGCAAAGGGCGTCCTACGTCTTATAAGTATTTATAAGGCCTCGTATTTGCTGACTGCCTCTCGAATTTATCGAGATGTTTTTCTTTAGCTTCGTTATCCCAATAGTGCAATGCAGATGGTTTATTATTATTGGAATAGAAATGCGACAATAACGCCCTGCAAGTTAGTTGTCTGCGAATAGTTTGGCCTGGCAGTATTCCAACAGTTCTAGCCTTAAATTTATAGCCCCTCGTTGAAGTTGAGTTTTGATAAGCTTGGGACTGAACAATAATGATTACACCGTAATTCAAGCTTCCTTTACATTATAAATCACGCAATGCTTACTATTGAAGCATTTCATCCTGATGAATATTTTCGTGCATAGTAAACTTATGTAGGCCGTGCGTAGTAAAATGTATGATGAAAGCTCGCCTGTCAATTTTGCTCCGCGGACATCTAGTATCGTAAAACTAGCGGAAGCAAGAATTTTATCTGGATTTAATTACATTATTACTTGGTATCTTTGCGTAGGAAAGCAGTCAAGACTTCCATCCTACAAGATTGCCAATCTGAGCATGTTCTGTTAAGTCTATTACGATTAACTTTCAGACCATCGGAAGTCAGTGCATCTCTCCCTTGCGTTATAAAGATGACAGATACAAGAATTATTAAAGTCAAAAGAACGAATCTACTGTGATCACTACTAGCTGTAAATAATCTTCCATCCCACCATGTTACGGTTATCCTAGAATTCTTATAAGCCTCTCCTCAGACCAGCTTCTATAGAAATGAAAGAGTTAATTTATGTATTTAGAGTTAATTATGTATTTATATATACTTAGATAGATATATAATTAATGTATGTATCTATTTTATTAATTTCTTATCCATATATTTAGGTATCTTGTTATAGTTTTCCATTTTTGTCCATAATAGTATGTATGTTTATTTTATTTTTTGTATATTTGTGTATGTATTCGTATTTGAATGTTATTTTATTTTAGGTATAAGTATTTACTTATTGTTATGTAGTTTATTTAATATTGCTGCACCCGCTACTTTCTTTCTCTTCTTGATTTCTCTTCTCCGGTTGCCTTGAAAAAAATGTTGTTTAGCAATAAGGCCGCCTATTGTACATTTTTCCGTGTTTTTAGGTTTCTGTGATGTCCTGTTTTTTCTGTGCCATAAAGTATATGTAATAATATATAAGTAAAAACAATGCCCAAATTAATGAAAACCCTTGCTATTTTAGCCCTGTGGTATCACCGGAAAAAATCACCGGGTGTTGCAGTTATTTTTGTCGGGCTCCAGGCTGTCACTTTCGACACATTATCCCTCACCCGACCCTCACCTAAAATATACGACATTTTGCATGGGACCATTTCACACGTTCATCAGTTGGTCCAAAAAGGCACACGTCATTTTTAAAATTAACATCCATTTTCTCCGTCCATCTATTATGCAAGTTTTTGCTGAATCATTCTTCAAAATAATCAATGTACTAACTGTTATACTTCTTTGGTTTAATTTACTGCTCAAAATATAATTTTATAATGATTGTAAGGAGGTATTATATCTACTAGGATAATATTTCGCTCATAAGTTCTCTTTTAAATAATAATTCTATAGTACGAGTCCCAAGGTAGAGTCCTAGTCATTATTAGATCCACCTTGTACTACTAAAAATAAAGTAAAAGTGCATTTAATGTTGAACTCGTCGAAGTGATTTTTCCCTGGACAATTGTTCTTGAAAATAAAACGAGACTCGTAAACCTTTTTAGCGTTTTTTTCATTGCTCATGATTGCTGCGCTGTAAGGGCATCGTTAAACTCCAGACGTTCGAGTAAATGGGTTACGGTTACGGTACGTATGTAACGAGATTCCTCTCTTTATAGTTAACTCCAGTCCACTGATCTCCTGTTGCACCGAACAGTAGGAAATACCCTATTGGCTATTACTTACAATTGTTCAGACTAGAAACGTGAGCGGAGTTAGAGAATATAAAACTATTGATCTGTTCTTGATTAACTGTATCTAAAATTCTAAATAGAACATTTTTATTTTGTTAAAAATACTTGGCTTTATTTTTTCTATTTCTTAATGCTGTTAAACCTTCGCGTGCATTTTGAACACATGGTGTACGAGATTTGTATGGCACACGGCGTAAACAAGCACGCGACGCGACGCGTATCGCTCATCATGTGTATTGTGAAGAGATTTAGAGGTGAACTTAAGTAATTTGTATATCTATAGTTGGTATTGAACTTAGGGTAGTTCGGGGGCTATGCCAATTAGTCCTCAGTTAGAATGTCTCCTCAGAGACTGTACATCCATTACGAGTTTCACTAACAGCGTGAAAGCCGAAATACTTGCCCAATAATGAGCTTCCCAGTCCGTTTTAGTTAGACGGAGAACACCACTTCTACATTAGATATTAGGGCAGTAATTTTTAATGGCTGTGTATTCTAGCATCGCTTTGAATCATCAAAACAGCCTGTGTAACATGATATAATAGTGGAACGAGCACTAGACGCGAGGGGAATTTTAGCTTAAATTTTTTAAGACAGTGTTAAGGTGGACACTTTTAAGAGTGTGAGAACTAGCGCAGTTGTTCAAACCGAGCAGGATAACAGGCAACAACAACACTTTGAAATTGTCAGGCGACGACGGCGCGGCGTTGCAAGACAGTCTGACAATTAGTACAACCGGCCCTCAGACGCCGCTCCGCCACCCTCCACGACGCAATGATGACGGAACCACCTCACAAGACTCTTGCAAAACTGCTACCACTAGCTAAAATTGTCGCTGCCTCACGTAACCACTACATATACTTTTACTCTTAACACAAAACCGACAAAAAATTATAAAGAAACCGAAATATCTACCGAAGTTAATTAATTAGCGTAAAGGAACAAAGAAGTGAATTGAAATTCCACCCCGTATTACCATTGTCCTTTAATATAAACACAAAGAACAAAAATGTTTGATCTGGAACAATGTCTATTGTTGGCTATGCATTTTAATCAGAGACTTGGGACCGCATGACAATAATTTGGGGCAGACTTTGGGGAAATTAAAGGATAATTTATGTTCCTTCAAGCTTCAAGTCGGCGTCGCGTAAAAAAGGGTATCTCCTACTTTCTGTTTTGATTTGCTAATTGTGTCTACTTTATTTATACACACACTTTTGTGGAACATCACAGAATAGAATAGAATTAGAGGTAAAGTTGCAGCAATCCAAAAACCAATTGTAGGACGGAACTAAGATATTTCGACGTCAACCTCCGCAGTGTTATTTCGGAGCATATGAATATTTCAGTGGGGATGGCTGCAGCGAAGACTCACCCGAACCTTCTTAGAACTGCACTAAATCGAGAAAATTGAAAACTAGATCCACGTAATTGGACAGCAACTATGTTGTGCTGTCTCGTGGATAATACGGCCTTTCTGCGAAATATACGCTGCACTTTTAACCATCTTACCAATACCCTAGTTCCGAAACTACTCAGTGTGTCATTGTCCAACAATGAAGTCAGAGGTTAGTAATAAAAATATGAAAACTAGCGCTAAACGCAGAAATGTCTCTCGTAATGAAAGCTCACTGATCACTGCTTCTTACAAGTTTTACACTAAAAATACACTGACATACACATCGCGATTCGACGTTCGTTACCATTTAGTAGTACACATTAGACCAGTCTTTCCCAACGTGGGCGATAACGCCCCCTTGTGGGCGCTGCAGGCCTAAAGGGGGGCGGTAAGAGACCCAGAAAAAAAAGGGGGCGTTGTGTAGGGCTTTGGGGTCGATTTATAATTTCATCTACCTAGCTAGGAAGACTCTTAGATACCGACTGAGCTCTCGACTCTCGACTACATCTTGTGAACATCAACTAATATTAATTAAGATATAGCTCAAACTCGGTTCGATATAATAGACCGTGGGCAATCATGTTTTAACAAGTTTTTGTTAAATAATCCGATTTGTACATTCCTGTATCAATCGGCTGGTTTTATAATACTTGTTCTTGCTTGTCGAGTACGATTGGGCGTCGAATGAGATAAACGAGTTTATGCACGTTTGTCTTATTCCTGTTGGTGCGTGCTGCTTATGCAATCCTATATAAACGACGTAAATTTATTTTATTTTCATTTGCGGTTTCGCGCATAATAGATAAGCAGTACTTCATTATACCACTTACGTATTTCTCAAAACAAAACAATGTCGGAAGTAAAAAAGAAGAGACGGCAATACTCTGCGGAATATATTAAATTCGGATTTATTGAAAATCCCACAAACCCGTCGTCGCCTTTGTGTCTTCTATGTCTAAAAACATTTTCGAACGAAGCAATGAAGCCTTCAAGACTGCAAGGTCATTTGAATAAAATGCATCCAGATAAGAAAGACAAGAATGTAGCATATTTTCAAGACCTAGAGAAGAAGCATAATACTCAGCCAAGTGTATCAAAACTATTTTCGGCGGCTGCTAAGCAAGATGACGACGGACTTCGAGCTTCGTACAATATCCCTTTGTTAATTGCTCAAAAAGGCAAACCACACAACATCGGAGAAGAGTTAATTTTGCCAGCAATAAAGGAAGTAATAACTACTGTGCTTCATAAACCGGCCGCAGATATTATCCAAAAAATTCCTTTGAGTAATAATTCTGTGCAAAGACGAATTGATGAAATGGCTGAAAACATTGAAGAATCATTGTGCAATCATCTGAGGACTAGTCAATTCTCAATTCAGCTCGATGAGTCCACTTTACCAACCAATGAAGCGTTGTTGCTATCTTACGTGAGGTTTATTAAAGATGAGAAAAGTAGGGTATTATTGGGCATTCTAATTCACTTTTTTCAAAAACCAGTTCACTTCACTCCGTTTGCTCCACTTCGTTCCGCACTCCGTTTCGTGAACTGGTGTTTTAAAAAAAGTTAATTAGAAAGCCCAATAATACAATTATGAAGTGAACTTAATTTGTCAACATTTACCTCATCAAATGATAGCAAACACGGTTCTATACAGCAGTACAAAGGTTCTACGCAGTAATTACGGATAAAAATATATGGGGTGGGATCTTTCACAATGTGTGTCTATATATATATACAGTTGTGGTTTCATAATATTCTCATTCAATATCAAGCGTCTCCTTCAATTTGAAGATAATGAAATTTGTGAAACAACCATTAAATTTACAAGTCGAGAAAATTTGTCCTGATCTTAAAACCCATACATACCGTCACGGGAAACTCTTACCAAATACTATTCGTTGTATAATTTGTGGTCCATCCAACTGTGGAAAGACTAATCTGATGGTAGGACTTCTTTTACATAGAAACGGATTGCGATACAGAAACGTTTACCTATACGCTAAAACTCTCCATCAATCTAAGTACGTTTTTTTGGAAAATGTCTTATATCAGGTACCAGACGTTACATTTGCAAAATATGGAGAAAATGAACACGTCATTAGTCTCCGGAAAGCAAAACCAGATTCCATCATAATATTTGATGATGTGGCTTGTGAAAATCAAAATAATATTAGAGACTTCTTTGCAATGGGAAGACATCGAAATGTTGATTGTTTTTATCTAAATCAAACCTACAGTAAGGTGCCGAAACAACTTATAAGAGACAATGCAAATTTAATTATACTATTTAAACAGGATGAAACAAATATGAAACATGTCTATAATGAACATGTAACAACGGACATGTCATGGACTGAATTTCGAGACATGTGTTCGAAAATATGGAGTGACCCTTACAATTACTTGGTAATAGACAAGAACTCTGAAAAAAATAAAGGTTGCTATAGAAAAAAATTTGATACGTTTATAGTTTTTGATTAACAAATAGTATTTAAACACATTTAAAATGTAATTTGTCTCATTATTATAAAGTTCACATTGAAACCTTACACGCTCATTTATAATGGAAACCAACTTGAAAAGAAAAGTCGCTGATGCAGCAGAGGCTATCAAGAAAAAAGTTAGCAAAATCAGAAACATAGAAATGGACAATGAAAGAGCTTTAAAAACCATTTTTAAACCGATCTCCGACCCTTTAAATAAAATTGTTCAACAGAAGAGAAGGATCATAAATAAGCCTCCTCTTGTAAACAATAACGATCGTGAAAATGATAAAAATTCTGAAAAAAGTTATAGCAACACTGAAAGTGAGAGGGAGGAAGAAGAAGAGGAAGGAGAGGAGGAAGAAGAGGAAGATGAGGATTTTAAAATTAACAATTTTAAAAATTATGAAAGTTTTAATACTAGCAATGAGTCGTATAAATCAGTTATTGATACAACTGCTTCTCAAAATGTATCTAACTGGTCATTGTCTCCTGAACGTTTTAAAGATGTTCCTTATGGTATTAGGAATGATCGAGGAAAACTCAAGATGGGTGCAACTAATGTTTATATTGCTGAAAACAATAGTTTTATAGTAATAGCAGGTCGTAAATATAAAATAACTCCTGGATTATCAGAATTGCTCATGAAAAAGCAACCCGACTTATCGTTAGTCACACAAGAGGACAAGTCATATTACAAAATGATGTTATTAGACACAAATGCACATAGACGAGGATATGATGCCAAAAAACCTATTAACAGTAATAAAGGTTCCAAATATAATTTTATTATAAAACCATTATTTAAACAACAACGTAATTATTCTGTAAGTACAGGCAGCAGTACTAAAGGCAAAGGTTTATCGTTGCTAAAAAAATGGAAAAAGAATACAGATTATGTATACTGGGATGATCCTAATGAATTGGTGGAAAGACTCAAACTTTTGATTGCTTCTCATGATGCTGGTAACACTGGAGTTGAAAATGAAATTATATCTATCTTAGAGGAGTTGAAAGAGGGAGGTATAATTACATAATAAGTTTGTGTTGTCTTCACATTTTTTCATTTAAGTTGAAATTCTCGCATATAATAGTCGTTTAAAATGAATGTGGATAAATTCGGTCATAATGTACATAAAAGGTTACGATTATCAGATATCTTTAATTTTTCTAATAAAAAAATGTTAACAACCGAAGATGGAGATTTTGATTTACAGTTGAAACGATTGAAAGGCGTAAAATATCCTTCTTCACCTGATGATGCTGTAAATAAAGAATATGTTGATACAGTTTATAATAAGTTGTGTAGTGAAAAAAGAGTGGAAGAATTAATTGAAACAGCTATAAAACGTTTGCTACTTGACTTCAAGACTCAGTTATTACATGAATTTTACACAAAAGAGGCTATAGATGAAATTTTGAAACTAAAAAATGGAAAAACAAAAAATCGTTAATGAAATTCATAAAGCAGCAAGAAGAAATTTTGACAGAAGACATGTTATACTTAAAGGGATTGATGATTTATGGCAAGCAGATTTAATAGATTTCCGAAATTTGAAACAGTTCAATAAAGGATTTAAATTCATCTTAGTCGTTATTGACTGTTTTTCAAAATTTGTGTGGACTGTACCAATTAAAACAAAAAATAAATTAGATGTAATGTTTGCATTTAAACATGTGCTTTCTACATCTAAAAGATGTCCTCATAATTTACAAACTGATATGGGAACAGAATTTTATAATGAAAGTTTCAAAAAAATTATGGATTTCCATAAAATTAACCATTACTCTACATATTCTATTAAAAAAGCTTCTATTGTTGAAAGAGTTATCAGAACAATAAAGTCTTGGCTTTTTAGGTATTTTAATTTACATGGTAGTTACAGATGGTTGGGAGAACCTCTCAATGTAGTTGTGAAGACTTACAATAACAGCAAACATCGCAGTACACAATTCAAACCCAAAGATGTTAATAAATTAAAAGAAAAATTGGTCTTGCAAAATTTAAATTGCATGCAAAGAAACAAAAATGTTATTAAAAAAGTTAAATTTAATTCCGGTGATTATGTAAGAATAAGCAAACATAAAAGTTGTTTTGACAAAGGCTATACTCCTAATTGGTCCACAGAATTATTTCAAGTGGGAAGTGTTAATAATACATCTCCCATAACGTATAATATTGTAGACCTTAAGAAACAACCTATATTAGGGTCTTTTTATGAACAAGAACTGCAAAAGACAGCATATCCAAATGTTTACTTAATAGAAAAAGTACTAAGAAAAAAGAAAAATAAACTCTTCGTGAAATGGTTAGGCCTTCCTACTACTGAAAATAGTTGGATTGATATAAAGGAAGTACTATAGATAATGTTATCATATATTTGATAGTAATGAAAGGAGAAGGACTTATTAATAGTTTAATCAATAATTTACCTTTTGAGTTACATTTACCTGGATATAACTATTGTGGTCCGGGCACAAAATTAAAAAAACGATTATTAAGAGGAGACAAAGGTGTCAACGGGTTAGACGAAGCTTGTAAGCACCACGATATTGCTTATTCTAATTACTCAGATCTAGACAATCGTCATAAAGCTGACTTAGAATTATTGAAGATGAGCAAGCAAAGACTCAAATCAAAAGATGCAGGAAAAGGTGAAAGGCTTGCTTCCTGGTTAGTAGGGAAAGCTATGAAAGCTAAAGTGAAATCAGGTGCTGGATCCAAAACTTTTAAAGCTATTATTTCTAAAATACGTTCTGATCTGAAAAAACGAAAGCCAAGTAACAATAAGTCTGCAATTAAATATGCGTACGGTGCTGCAAAGAAACTACTTAAAGAAAATAAAGTCAGGTTGCCTCGTGTTATACCTTTACCTAAAACCGGAGGCATCCTTCCCTTGATCCCAATTTTTGCTGGGCTATCTGCTTTAGGAGCCTTAGCTGGAGGTGCTGCTGGTATTGCGAAAACTGTAAATGATTACAAAACAGCCCAACAAAGTTTACGAGAAACTGAGCGACATAATAGAGCTATGGAATCAATGTCAATAGGAAAAGGTTTATATGTTAAACCTTATAAGAAAGGGGCTGGATTATACATAACAAATTCAAAAAACTGAAGAAAAGGCTACCAAGGAGAGCTCTTACAAATTATGATATTTTAGAGAATGCTAGAGATATACCATTTTTTAGAGGTGTTTTTATGAGAGACACATTACCGAAAAAGCCTAAAAAGAATGAGTGTGGTATTATTAATCTAGACGAGTCTACTAGCGAAGGAACCCATTGGGTAGCCTATGTGAAATATAATGATTATTGCGAATATTTTGATAGTTTTGGTGATTTGAAGCCGCCGCTCGAGTTCTTAGAATATCTCAAGTGTTTTAATATATTTTATAATTATACAAAACATCAAACGTATAATACAGTAAACTGTGGTCATCTTTGTCTAAAGTTTTTAAGAGATTTTTGGAAAAATAAAGAAACCTTATAAAATACTGGAACTGTTTTTTAATTCCATCATTTGCAATATGTCTTTCACATTGTCAATAACCGGTAACCAACCGACATTATCAACTATTTACTCACCTCCTTTAGAATTACAAGGTCAATATGAGTGTGCTTTATTACATTTTTGCACATTTAATTCATTTCCCAATATTGATAGCAACAATAACAAGTTTTATTATGGTAATAACGAAGTGATAGAGATACCCGAAGGAACTTACGAACTTCAAGATATCGAGGAATTTTTAAAAAGTAATGTAAAGGATACATCTTTTGACATGTTATGTAATAATAATACTTTGAAACTATCGATCTTTTGTACGAAAGACATTGATTTCAGTAAACCTAATGCTCTGGGTAATTTGCTAGGTTTTGAGAAAAAAGTTCTTAAAGCGAATATATTGCACACATCACAGCTACCAGTCAACATTTTGTCTACAACAGTCGTACGAATCGAATGTGATATTGTGAGTGGATCATTTATTAACGGGAAACCGAGCCATATAATTCACGAGTTTGCTCCTAACGTGCCGCCTGGTTACAGAGTTGTTGAAATACCAAAAAATATTATTTACTATCCAGTGAACCAGAAAAATATTAGTTGCATTAACATAAGGATATTAGACGCTAACAATAACTTGGTTAATCTGCGTGGTGAAGAAGTTCAACTATATATCCAATTTAGAAGAAATGATTGATTACAATAATAAATACTTGCCACCGCAACTCAGAAACCCCAGTACGGTTTGTGCTATCCAAAAGAAAACATCAAAAACGAAGCATAAGTTAACTAAAGAAAACAGGAAATTTCTTCAATTACTAGGTCTACTAAAATGAACATATTAAATCTTACTAGCACACCTAACTATGATAACTCAATTGAAGGTATCGAGTTTCATTCATACAAACCGTATGTTACTAGTTTTAACAGAAATGATGAAATTCGGATTGCAATCAATCAGCAGGATTTATATGTTTTACCATCAGCCAGCACTCTTTATTTAGAAGGCATTGTTAGAGTTGTTAAAGGTGATACACAGAAGAGTCTTGATACTGTACATTTTACTAACAATCCGTTAATGTATCTTTTTCAAGATATACGATACGAATTGAATGGGATTGAAATTGATAAAATTAAAAATGCAGGTATTACTACAACTTTGAAATCCATTCTGTCAATGAACGATAGCGAGTCTCGGATGTCTAAAGCATGGGGGTGGGATATAGAGGGTAACAAAAATATTCACCATGGAAACTTTTCAGCATCTATTCCGCTAAGTAACATACTAGGATTCGCTGAAGATTATAAGAAAGTAATAATAAACTGTAAGCATGAACTTATTCTTCTACGCAGTAACACCAACTTAAATGCTCTGAAACTTAACACCGGTGAAGTAGTGAGTGATATTGTTATGAATAAAATTGTATGGCGAGTTCCACATGTCAAGGTGTCTGATAAGGAAAAAGTCAATTTACTGCGCTTGTTGGATAAAGATCGCCCAATTCAACTAGCCTTTAGAAATTGGGATTTATATGAGTATCCTTTATTACCTAAAACAACAAAGCATACTTGGTCTATTAAAACATCTTCTCAAATTGAAAAGCCACGGTTTGTAGTCTTAGCATTGCAAACTAACCGGAAAAATAATGCAAGTGCTGATATGTCAAGATTTGATCACTGTTACTTACGAGATGTAAAGGTGTATCTAAATTCTACATACTTTCCGTACGAAAGTCTTGACATTAGTTTTGTAGGAGACAGAATTGCATTATTATATGAACAGTATGCGAGATTTCAGCAGTCGTACTACGGTCGTGAAAGAGTAGAACCGCTTCTAACGGTACAACAATTTAAAGATATAGCACCTCTATTTGTAATTGACTGCTCCAGGCAAAACGATAACATAAAAACAGGACCTGTTGTCAACGTGCGCATTGAAATAGAGTGTGATACTGAAATTCCTGATCAAACTTCTGCATATTGTCTTATTTTTAACGATTGCTTGATAGAATACAAACCTTTGAGCAGTATAGTTAAAAAGATATCATGAATGCAATAATTGTGGATGTACAAGGTTTTAAAAACTTAAAAAATGAATTCATTATTAAAGAATGTGCTATTGCCACTGAAGAACACACTCAAGTATTTTTAATAAAACCTCCATATCCATATGTCAAATTAACAAAAGAAGAAAAGAAACGTGTGTTGTGGTTAGAAAAGAACCGTGGTATTTATTGGAGTGAAGGATACATCGACTTTAGGGAATTTGAAAGAGTGATAAAACCTCATTTACAAAACAAAAATATTATTGTTAAAGGAGAAGAAAAAATAAAATGGATAAAATGTATATGCGAAAATTGTAACATAATCGATATAGGTAGTAAAGGCTGTCCTAATATTGCAAGTCTTCATAATAAGTACTGCAAAGATATTACAAAATTTAATTGTATAATTCATTTAAAAGAATGTTCTTTAAAAAATGTATTATGTATTAAAAAGTGGTATGAAGATAATAATATAGATCAATTTAATTTTTTTAACTAGTTTTTATTTTTAAGTTTAATAAATTACGTACTTATAAAACAATAGCCTTTTATTTATTTTAACTCATCTTAACAAAACTACTCTTAATAGTTACATAACGTCAAAATGCATATTTTATTGTATTTACTATCATTTGATACGATGAAACAATAAAAAAGTATAATTATTCCTAAGTAGATACTATTTATTTACAATCTAAACAATTTTAATAACTTAAGAAATTACAAATAGTAGAACTAACTTAATACTATAGAGGCTGCAACAGAGGTTGTTTCCTGTAGCACTGCAGTTTCTGGAAAAGAGAAAATAAGATTTTAATTAACTTGTACTATGAGGTTCGAAACGGACAACACAAAATCAAAATATATTTATATACTTACCAGCTTATAGTCCAAACTCCGATCGCTCTCCCAACTCCTTGCACACGTGATAAAGCAGCTGCACCAACTGTCTGAGCACCGGATCGTCTTCATCGTGCACGATGTAATTGCTCTTCAAAATTGTACGGCAAATTTTCTCATCGTCTTCAAATTGAGATAACTCCACCTTAACTCCAAAACGTGGAGTCTTATCGTCTCGATACACGCACAAGAAGGATGTGAGATCGACTTTTTCACTCATGTTTAAAGCTATGCACTGCTTTGCTTGAAGAACTAAACGTAAATGAACAACACAATAGATAAAACGGAGTCATGTAATATAACACCTCCTTTGTTCCTGATATTTATTTGATCATGTTGAAACTTGTTCAATTTTTCATCTCACGTTTCGATTCGTTTTTGCTGTGCTAGTATTACTTACCAGTAATTTAAAACTAGAGAACATATCACCTCATTGTTATTGTTAGTAGATGTCAGAATTTGTTAGAACATGTTCAAACACGTTCATGTTAAATTACTAGTATGCAGGTACATTATTTTGTATTTCTAGTCAAATAATGGTAGGTAATTGTATTTAAATAAAATAAATAAAACATTTAGTTTAGCTACATTTATTGATATAAAAATAAAATCAATACATTAAACTTAGTACCTAAAACTAATACTTATTTCTTAACTTACTATCTAACATACTTAGTTGTTACAAAATCCTTATAAAATATGCACTGGCTGTAGCTACAATTTCTAGCTCGATTAAGGAAAGGGGGTTGGCGAAACAAATTAAATAATTATTTATATTTTGAAAAGCTGACAAACAGTTAAAATCCAAATTGCTTTCTACCTTTTTAACAAAATTAATTGCTTCAACATATTCGTTTTCAAGTTGGAATACTCTCAATTTAATACAGTCAATAAAATGATAAATCGCTTCGCTTACGAGATGACCAAATTGTAAAGAACAACGTTTATCACTATATATTAACACGGTTAAAGTTTGTAACGCTGCCTTTTTATCTGTAAATTTCACCGTGCCAAAAGAATAACCATTATTTAACATCTCACACACTAGATTCCACTCATTAATAGAGAAAAATAGACTTTCTTCCTCGTTGAAAATATGAAGTTGAGGCATGAAATCATTTAAAACCCAAAGTCCAGATTTTATATTAATACCGTTGTCGTGTGTATACACTCGCATTGAAATGACACAATCAGTCAGGTAGCTCTCGGCCATGGTGAATTATAAAGTTTCGTTACAGTTGTCATTTTTAGGATAAAGTATCACAGTGTCCCCAAGAAACAGTTGAAATGCGGTCTTTCAAAATAATGCGCTTGTCGTCGTTTGCTGACAATGCAATCTTATTCTGTTCTTGTGTAAATATTTTATGTTTAAGTGATTTGAAAATTATATTTTTCTTACGAATCAGCTTATTCTCCATTAAAACTTTGCTATAATCTGAAAAATGAACATGTTTTATAACGTTCTTTTGTACACCTTTTGCTTTTTTTAATTCGTCTTGTTGTGTTTTAATGCAATAGAGCTTTGACCTTAACCCCACAAACTCCGAAATAACGGTCCCACCCAATTCGTCTTTAAAGAGACCTGGTACCTTTTTATTCAATAAAGGTATATTGTAACAATTGTTTATATCATAATTACTAGTATCGAAATATTGTAAAAAATGACTTTTCAAATCTTTATAAAAATCTTCCGTATCTATAGTATAAAGAAAACTGTCTGTGTCTGTATAACACAATCTCAGTCTTTCGCCATAAAAAGGTTTCATGACAGAGTAATGGAAATCGAACATGTGACTTTTAGAAATTTCGAGAACCGCAAAACCTATATAGATAGGTTTATTTAAGGTAACAGTTTCAGGTTTCATTTGAATAGCTACAAAATTCTCTGTAAAAATTGAAACACTATGGAAATTAGGACGTGCGATTAGTTGCTCTGCAGTAATATTTTTTTTTGTTTTGTTCCTAGTATCAGTCCACTGATTAACTAATTTTATATCAACTCGTTTTTCTGTGTCCTCTAAAGTTTTACCAAAAATGCTATTATTTAATAATTTGAAAAAGTCCTGCTCAAACGTAGATTTAGCTTTTTTACGCAATTCTGTATTCATGTCTATATATTCTTTTAGATATGGTCCTTGTTTGAATTCAATCACCTTATGCACTTTCACTAATTTCAACCCGTGTTTCAAACAAGTCTGCAAATGAACGAAATGAATTACGTAGTGGAACTTGTCGTACAAATTTGGTATTAATTTTTGAGTTTTGGAACCTGGTGGTGCAAACTTTTGTGCGCAAAATGGTATATCGTTATGAAGGTCATGTAAATGTTCTGGGTATTCTATGTCAACCTCCAATATGTAACCATAGTCACCATCTAAAGAAATATTGCAAAAATTTATACGATTAATTTCTTCTTCGTTGAGCAATTTGAAATCGGAATATGGTAGATAAGCACACATAGCGTACCCGTATAGATTGTTGCAATCGATGTAAATCAGATAATTGTTTTTTTGTGAGCTATTGTACTCAGGCAAATATTTATTATTTGCTTTTGAATGCCTAGTGGAACATAAACAAATCCCACCACGAATACCTTTTTGAATTAATCTTATAATTTCCAAATCATTAATAAGCTCTAATTGCACTCCGGTTTTTAAAAGCATAGCATCGAAACTCAAACTAGGAGCTGTTAAGTAAAAAGCGGGATCTAGCTTGTAATTAACTTTACACGTTTTGCGAAAGTTTTCAAATACGTCCGCAAGTAATAATACATCTGACTTGAGGTATAGATCGGTGTATTCTCCGAGATTCCTTATTTTAAACTGATTCCAAACATTTCGTGCGTGTTCATGGTCCGATTCAGAAATAATGTCATTAGTTAATGTACTGTAAAAGCAATGACGTGGTGGTAGGTTAACTTCCTCAAAGAGTTCCCAGCTAGTCATATACTCATAAGGATACACCCCTTTGCGTTTCACCAAATTAAATTGTACATTTGAGGGAAAAAAGCGTTTTAAATGAATAAAATCATTTGAATTCAAATTAGACACAAGTTTTTCTAAACTAGTACCTAAAAACTTAAACGAATCTACGAAGCGAACAGGTATTCTATCCTCATAGACTTGAAAAAATTTTGTAAATGAAATGTAATTTTCTTTGTTTTTCGCGATTACCTTTAATTTACCGTCTAACTCACCTAATTCCCTTATAAATAAGTGACAGTCGTATCCTGACAAGTTGTGGAAAAATACTGGGATCAGTTTAGGCAAGCGAAATCGGATATTACAATACGAATGAGCAGCTCCGCGATAACGTCCCGTAAGATGGCAATGGTCTCGAACCTTATCGTCAAATAGTATTTTATCGCAAAGGAAACATAAGTCAGCGTTAGTATGATTAATCAAATCCTCTTCCGTGAATGTCATTGGCACAGGGGTTTGTAATATTTCATAGATTTTCGTAACATCGGATTGAAGTGAATGTAAAAACTTTGCAACACAATCTGGTCCTCGATAAGTAACGTACCTGTTAAGTGAACTATCATATGAACAAACTATATAATAAGCAAAAGCAGCTGGCACGTGTTGCTGTAAAGATGTTGTACAACTAGATGTGTTATCAGCATTGTTTTCAACGGGCTTCAGCAGAGATTCGAAGTCAGCATAGATAACGAAGGGCATATCCTGCATTCGTTCATAGTTTTTGAATTGAATAAAACTTCCTGCCTCAGGCAGAATTGTTTTCACTTGCCCACAAGTATGAGATTTAAATTTTTTTAAAGTATCAAAAAATAAAATGCAATCATCACAAAAATATAACTTTGCATGGTGATTTGTTACTTGTTGACGAAGCAATTTAGGCAAATCTTTAATAAGACAGTAATGAGAACGATTATTGTCTTCTAAAAACAGAAGATTAATGTGATGTTTTTTTCGAGATTCACTTCTGTACAAGGGACCTACTATATTTTTATTATTTTTGAGACCGTAAACATTCACACTTATCTTTGGATTATTTTTTTCAAATACTTTTATATCTGAGAATCCTACAGGGAAAGACATGTTTCTCGTATTAAGAACGGTTTCAAAGTGTGGATACGAAGACGTACGGTGACCGTTGTTCTTAACTGGAAATAACGCAGCCATTATCGACCATAGGAAACAAAAGTTGTCAGCGTTTCTAATATTAATGCAAGCACGTTTGTTCTTTATATTTTTAGGCAAATCGATAAAGCTGGAAGCTCTCATCGGATTGTATTTGTTCATATTCACTTCAAGGTAAAGGTTTCGAATAAAGGCCCAGCCACTATCTTTTTCTTCAAACTCTTCCACTTTTCTACTAATGTTTTCAATAACTTTATAATATAAGGTTTTAAAGTCGAAATTTCGATGCAAAATTATATTTTCTGTGGCAAAAGATTTAATCGAAACCTTGTCTTGAATTTTGGGTAAAGAAAATTCAGCGAACAATTCAAAATTGACTTTCAAGTTTGTATGAGTTTGTACGCGAGTAGTAAGGAGTTTGCGTACATGTCTACGAATATTAAACAAAAATTCATTTGGTGGTAGCGGTTGGTTCGCTTCGTCACCTCGTACACGATATGATGCAATACGTGCACGGAAAGCGCTACTAATTTTGTCAATGCCATCACTTTCATTGATTGAACTATTATCTTTATGCAAAATACTTTTAAGGTGAGCAGAGAACACTTTACTTTTAATCGAAATATCGCAAACTGAACAAAATATTGAATGTGTCATTATAAGAATTGTCTGAACAAGCGGGTGAAGATTGTTTTAGTTACCTATCTAACAGAATTAGACTGTAAATTATAAACTTAAAACGATTAAAATATTGATTTATTGACCAAAACCTTAAGACTATTATAAGCAACGCACAAGTAATATATCCTAATCCTAACACAAAATACCTACACTACTAAATAAAATGTACTAAAATAAGAATATACCCGCATACGTAATAATATTTAACCATAAAATTAAAATAAAGAAAAGAACGCTTTACCACGCAAATCTTAAATCCAGAAAATAAAAAATTAAATCTAGTAAGAAAGTATTTTCGAATCGAACAAGGTGTAACTTTTACCTACTTTTTCTTTTTTGCTTGGTAAAACGTTCCTTCTTCAGTAAACTTTTCTTTAGCCCCCTTAATAAACTTTTTCAATAATAAAAACTCGGGATCTTGTTGATCGCCCTGATAGCGGAGCCATACGAACGCTTTCTCGCACCTATCCAATCCCTCGAGATCTTTTATTTCTGCGCAGTTGTAGAGTCGTAACTCCGCAATTAAACTACCACTAAGGAACGCTTTTCTCCGTATCGTACCATCAGCCACGCGCTTTGAGTAAATGGACGGCGTCTGCTGCGCCTTCTGTCGTGCTTGTGTCTCGTCCTCGCTGTCCGACAGCCAGCTAGCCGGATCTTCTGACTGCGACTTGGACGGTGCGCGTGACGGGGTAGCTGCTTTGGAAGCACGGGGCTTCGGGCCTGGCTTGTTTTTCTTCTTAGCACTGAGAAAAAAAAATATATATATATTAGTCTTTAAACTTAGAAAAGTCGATTTATAATTTAAAAAATTTCAACATAAGTAATTTGTGATCACGGTTTATGAAGGTGTTTAGAAAATAAGAGAGACAACTAAAAAAACATTAAGGTAAAGGGAAATATCGTATAAACTAAAACATTAATTTGCTTTAAGTAGAGTAAAATATTTACCTTGCACCCTCGTCTTCTGAATCGAAGAAGTCGGTCTCAGCCTTCTCGTGTTTGGTACGTTTGTAGTTTGATTCAGACCTGTAATAGAAAAAAACAAATTGAAAATATCGGTTATGACAGGGTTAAAAAAAGAAAATCAAACTAAATCACTTTACTCAACATTTAAATAAAATTAGGAAGGTATTTTGAAAATTAAGTTAATTCGAACTTACATACATTATTCTGATGCACGGGATCCGCATAAAATGAAGTTTTGTTGAAATTAGCGCACAGCACCACAGCACAGTATTCTTGAAATTAAACGACACTTGATAAGCACGAGCGAAAGGTTCGGAAGCACGAACAGCTTTACACAAAGTGAATGAATTTAAGAAATTAATTTGTGGTATTTATCCTGTAATTTCTCCGTAGTAAGCAAAATTTGTCAGGGATCGCAAACTCATGGAAAAAAATAATAATATTGCTACATTTTATTGGTTGTACAGGTACCAAACTTAATAGTATGTATTTACTAGTAAGTATTTACGGGAAACCTAAAAATTAAAAAGTTACATGTTTTGCAGTGAAAAAATAAAACAATTTTTTTTTTATAAATTTCTTGTATTATATAGATAGATAGATATTAGTAAATTTTGGTATCTTACGTATTTAAAAATGTCTTTAATAAATAATTAATATGCAAACATTATGTTAGAACAAAATGTTAGGTTTTTAAAATTTATAAAACCGTGTAATGTTTACTATCCCTGAAAATTAATAAAGTCAGCAAAAGTAACTTCTGCTGTTAGAAATAGTTTGCGACAGCAAATCACTACTTTCCCATGAACCGTGGAAAAGAATCTGATACTTAGTTCTCATTCGACTAATACGACTTAGGGCACGTTCATCCTATAATGACAATTATGAAACTTACAAAAAACGTTCTGCATTACATTTAACCTTTACGTATACATAACTTTATATACCTATTTCAAAAAGATATTTCCATGAGTTTGATTCAGAGAATTATTTTGACATCATGCATTTCGGAGAAAACAAGACAATACTTGACAATAGTGGACATTAGATGACAACAGTAAACAGTAGCTGACAGTAGGATACAATATACATTATAATAAGTTCGTAAGAAAAAAAATATTTTCGATTTGTGAAAAGTAAATTCGACTTTTATTAGTTTAATAAAACTATTAAAAATAAAATTAAAAATAAAATGTATTCTTGTCTTAAATTTCTCTACCTACCCTTTTCAAAATATCTGTATGCGTGGTTGTTTTACTAATTTCATTATCTTCAAACGTGTAAATTCCATTAACATACCCTTTTACTAGTTGAATAAAACTACATACAAAAATAAAATGTTCTCTTGTCTTAAATTTCCCTGCCTACCCTCTTTGAAATATCTGTATTCACTACTTATGTGAACTGAGTCTTATTATTTATTTGTCCACCTGCGGGTTTGTAGACTAACTGCAACGTCTTAGTAATTTAATCTACAGGTAAAGCTATAATACTTACGAGTATGTGGAACTCTCGGTGACTCTTGGGAACTAAATTGTGAGATAAAGCTGGGATACACTAAGATAAAGCTATTTTTTAATATATTTTTTATATTCATCATGATTAGGAAAAAAATAATTATTTTATTAGTATATATTTAAAAAAGGTTTAGTGGGGGTTTGATTGAAAATGTTTAAAATACTAGTGACATTTATTTTTTATACAATTATCATAAATAGGTAGTTAAACATCTAGAGATTATTTTGTTGATATTACGTAAGACAATAAATGGTATTATTTGATTAAGAGATTTTAAATAATGTTTGTTATCTAATGATAATCCACTGAATTGTTAAAAATAACTATTATTGAACATGTTAATATACGATTATAGTGTTTACACAAATTCAATTTTAGTAGAAAATAAACAGAAATAATGAAAATCTGTGAAACAAAAGCGTGAAGAAGATAAATTATCGCTCGCATGTGGTGTGTGACAACCTTTATTGTAAATAGTAACTCAAATGCTTACTAATCAGATTCGGGAAGCATAGCTGCAAAGCGTTAGTGTATTCGTAACTCCAACCGCGTCGGTTTCTACATTTCGTTTTCGTTTGAAAACACAGTCAAAAGCGTGGGAAAAGCACCAGGTTTTAGATTTGAGAGGAACCAGTTCTGGTCGGTTGAAAAGCCTCAACAATTGATGTTAGGATCCAGTTTTGATTGACCGGAAACCCTCATTCAATATTAAAAATCTTTGTAATGTGTGCCGATATCGTTTTTGATTTGCATTTTCAAGAAAATCATGATTGTGGAGTTACGTGAAATCTCGCGAAATTTGTGATTGTGTAATTTAATATTTACGCGTAAGTACTTGTCTAGGGTGGGAAAAGCACAAGGTTTTTATTGAGAGGAAACAGCTCTAGTCAGTTGAAAAGCCTAAACATGTAAAGTTGGGATCCAGTTTCAACTGGTGGGAGACCCTCATTCAATTATGTAAACCTTGAAAATGTGCTTAGTACCTGACATAGAAGGTATTTACGTAATTCAGTTTTCCTTAGAAAAACCAACTAAAATTGAGAGGAAAGCATGGGGTTTTGATTTGAGAGGAACCAGTTCTGGTCAGTTGAAAACCCTCAACAATTAACGTTAGGATCCAGTTTAGATTGATCAGAAACCCTCATTCAAGTATGAAAATCTCGTAAATGTGTAATACGATTTAGTTGGTATTTCTAATGAAAGTTATGATTTTAAATTTTATGGTCATACATCTCGCGAAATTTGTGACTAAAACCTAATATTTACGCGTAAGTACTTGTCTAGGGTGGGAAAAGCACAAGGTTTTTATTGAGAGGAAACAGCTCTAGTCAGTTGAAAAGCCTAAACATGTAAAGTTGGGATCCAGTTTCAACTGGTGGGAGACCCTCATTCAATTATGTAAACCTTGAAAATGTGCTTAGTACCTGACATAGAAGGTATTTACGTAATTCAGTTTTCCTTAGAAAAACCAACTAAAATTGAGAGGAAAGCATGGGGTTTTGATTTGAGAGGAACCAGTTCTGGTCAGTTGAAAAGCCTCAACAATTAACGTTAGGATCCAGTTTTGATTGATCAGAAACCCTCATTCAAGTATGAAAATCTCGTAAATGTGTAATACGATTTAGTTGGTTTCTCTAATGAAAATTATCATTTTAAATTTTATAGTCATACATCTCGCGAAATTTGTGACTAAAACCTAATATTTCCAGTTTTTATGAAAATAACGATTCCGCAAAAAGTGTTCTCGCAAAATTAGTGATAAGACATAGAAATAGACAATTATTGTTGTTGCTGCTGTATGGGAAATGGGAACGGGCCGCCGGGAGGAAACGCATTCGCTGCCGTTTGATGTGGTAAGTGTTAGCATAGGTTCATTTCATAATTGTATTATTGGGCTTTCTAATTCACTTTTTTTAAAACACCAGTTCACGAAACGGAGTGCGGAACGAAGTGGAGCAAACGGAGTGAAGTGAACTGGTTTTTGAAAAAAGTGAATTAGAATGCCCAATAATACCCTACTGAGAAAATACGTGAAGAACTATTGTTTGCCAGAAATTTGGAGACAGATACAAAAGGCGAAACCATATTCAATACATTGGAAAAGTTTTGTGAAGAGAAAGAGATTCCTTTGAAAAATATTATACAAGTTGCTACGGATGGCGCTCCGGCTATGACAGGGCGCCATAAAGGCTTCATAGCGTACCTAAAAAATAAAATTCCAGATGTCCTTGCTATACATTGCGTTATTCATAGACAACATTTGGTTGCTAGAAACTTAAGTGAACGACTATTTCAATCACTGCAATATGTCATCAAAGCATTCAATAAAATCCGTAGCAGCTCTTTGAATGATAGATTATTTCATCAGCTTTGTGTTACTAATGACGAAGATTTCAACCGTTTGTTGCTTCATACTGAAGTTCGTTGGCTGTCAAGAGGCAATTGTCTGATTCGATTTTATAACCTGTTTGACTCTGTGATAGAGTTCTTGGAAACTAAAGATACAGAACTGCGCAACAAGCTCATAACATCAAAGAATGATATAGCTTACATGACAGACCTGTATAAATTGTTCAACGACGTGAACCTCCAACTGCAAGGCGATGAACTAAATTTAATTAAAACAAAAAATGTCGTTGCTGCTTTCGCAGCCAAACTGCTTCTGCACAAAAAAAATATGGGCAGACGTGAGTTTCACAATTTTCCGAATTTATCAGTATCCTGCAGTAACGACGACTTGTTTGCCTACTGCCAACATTTGGAAAACCTCCACATTGACTTCACCGAACGATACCAGGACATTTTAAACTTGGAAATACCAGACTGGGTGTTGGATCCATTTTCAAATGTCAACATAGCAATGTCACCTCAGCTGGAAGAAGAACTTATAGAATTGACAACAAACGAAGAAATAAAAATCAAGTTCAAAAATGGATATCAAGAATTTTGGCTACAAAAACCGATCCTGCAATTGTACCCTGGATTGTGGTCAATTGTTCAACGATTCTTGATAGCATTCCCATCGTCATATTTGTGTGAACGTGGATTTAGTGCTGTGGCAACGCTGCTTACTAAAAAGAGAAATCGTTTGCGTGTTACCGAACGTGGCGACTTGCGGCTGTTTTTGAGTAAATTGGAACCTGATATCAACAAACTTATTGAACAGCATCAGATTCAACCTTCACATTAGTTTTTATTTAGGAATTGATTATGTTTGTTTTATTTTCAATAAAAGATACTCTGTCCGAATACTATAAAGTTGCGTTTCAATAATCAGTTATAAGTACTTAGCGGTTTTTAAGTATGTTTAAAAAGGGGGGCGTTAAAAAATAATTTATTCTTAAAGTGGGCAGTAGACAAAAAAAGGTTGGGAACCCCTGCATTAGACCATTAGATACCATTACCATTACCATTTAGTTACCATTACCATTGTAGTTACCATTTAGTAGTACATAAAGTACACTTTATTTGGATAAATTATGGTTGGCTGGTTTGGTACGTATGTTATTGTTAGTGATAGGCTTCAAGAACAAAAACGCTTACTTATTGAGAGAAAAAAAAATATATATTATATATATATATATATATATATTATATTTTTTTCTCTCAATAAATCTCCGCGAGACGAAATTTGTTTTGTGGATCGTATAGAAGAGGCCATGACGGTTGACTTGTTTATTGTTCAAACATTGACCAAAACATAAAGTTCGTATTGCCAAATGAAGAATGCCATGACCAGTTAGCGTTAGTATTTTCAGTCACCTAGAACCACAGCTGTCTGTGCCTGTCTTTTCGTTAAGGTGGGTTTTTTTAATTTTTATGGATACTAATTTGTTACAGGGGTGGGACTAAGCTGGTCTTTCCAGTGTCTTTATAAATATGATGATTAAGGATTACTTTAATCATTTGAATGTGAAAATAATTTTCTGTTGATATGAACAACAATCTTGGGCTGATATCACAAGGCGTTGAGGACAATTTTTTTCTCAATAAGCGTTTTCAGTTTTTGAACCTAACACATACACTTTAATAAGGGATTTCATTGGTAACATTTGTTATCATCGCAACATATCTAAAAAAACTTAATCGCGCAGATATTCAGGCCACTAAAAATATTTTCGTCTTTTTAGCAAGAAAGTCTAACAAGGTTATGTAAAGCATTTAGGTACCTATATCTGAAGAAAATATTACATAGGCTTAGGTATATTTTCGTTAAGGTAATACCTAAGTGTACCTTGAGAAAGGATCAGAGAAGCCATTTCACGCGCGATCGCGTTCAATCATATCTGCTATTGCTATCACGAACGTTACAGGGGTATTACAAAAGGATCGAATAATTTGTTTTTTCTGATTTACCGACTAAATATTGGGCTGAATATAATAACAAAGAAAGTATTTTATAATAAAGCAACACTATTAAAAATAAATACTTTTTTGAAATCAAACCAAACACAGTTGTCAAGAATGCAAAAATCCATAATGTAATTGCTTTTGAAACGATATAAGAATTTTTTATTAAGTTTCATCTGTATTTTCATTTCGAAGCAGTTTGTAAACATTAATACCTTATCCAGTCATTTGATTGTATTTTGCTATCAAAATTCATAAATCACCCGTCAAAATATTTAAATAAATTGCCATAGGATTACAGGGTTGATATTAAATCATGCTAACGCATCGCTCTCGTCTCCTCAGGAAAAATAAATAATCCGTACCGCGTGCAAAATTGTGGGGAATCAAATTTTAGGAAAAATCTCGTTACAACGACGCTCTCCTACATTATGTATGTAGATACGCATATGTCGGGGAATGGAGTAATTTCCACACCTTCAACTTGAAGGCTTCAAGCGTTAACATGTATAATGCTGTTACCATTTACGGCATTATTTTCATCTAACATCTTTCTTACGTTTCATATTTTCTCACCCTCTCGTAACGTTTTCAGAAATACCTACCTACGATGTATCTGCAATTGAACGTCTTCTACACTAGTAATAAAGAGAAAATATTTGTATATTTGTAACAAATAAACTCAAAATGAAATTCTTTAACCATAATCCTCGAGTGACATCGACTATATAATTTTACCGGATTTCCACGGGAACGAAATCCCGTGCGGAAAGCTAGTTCTGAAATTAAAAGGTAATTAGGTAATTGTAAGTATAGAGCAAGTAGAACTAAACAAAATATTTATTTTAAAGAGTCAGCTTTCTCTAGAAATATACATAAGAATACAAAACACTCCGGTTCATATTTTCTAGAAATCTTTATAGAACATTCATAAAATCTCTATTTAATACTTCATTTCTTATCAAATATTTGTCAAATACACTAAATTGATACAGGAGGGATTGGTTTCAGACTTGGGAAAGCACACTCAAACTTCTTAGATTTCACGATTTTTTGATTAGACTGTCAAATAAAAACAGGGAATCTAGGTTATTGATTTAGTGGCTCAGAAAACCATTTCACTGGTAAGGATTTGTCGAATCCTAAAAGGTAGTCGATGGAAACATGACGTTCTAGGCAAAGTGATGATACCTAACTTATACCCATTAATACATCTACCTAATTTAAGTATTTATAAATGGTCTTTAATATTTCGTATGTCTTGCTTCCAAAATTTTTTTTTGAAATGTAAATGATTTGAATGGCAGGGTTGTAAAGGCACCTCTTTAGGTTCGCAAAGTACCCGTTGCGTCTCCTTAACCGGCGGAATGCCGCTACGGTGTAAAATGGAGTACAATTCTATGGCTGAAGGCCAGTACGGTTCACGGGCAAACACTGCTACGGCTTCGTCAGAACAATCCTTCATCAGCAGGATCTCAAATCCACGACGCCCGAAGATTATCCACTGATCCGCCATCTGCTCCTGAAGGATATACGATCCTGTATTAAAAAAAAACAATAGAAAATATTAATTCTCTCAAGAACGAGAAAAGGGCCAACTCGCGGCGGAGTATAAGCTCCAAAAGAAGTTACAGCAGCAGCAGCAACTATACATACTAGGAAAAGCAAAATACGAAGTTCGAATTAGAAAGTTGTCATTAGCAGCTATGAATTATGATACAAAAACTGCCAAAATATGAATATATCAATTCTACGATCATGACAAAAAAAAGTTTGCGATAGCTAACCAAAAGTTACAGTGGGTATAACATGATTTAAGACCTTTTAACTAGATTAACTTACCTTTTTTGGATTTATTTTCCTTAATTATGACGTTTTCCAAAAGTCCTGCCGAGGATCCGTCACCTTGCAGAAAGTGCTTTCCGTAAGAAGCTCGCACTTCCAATTTGCAGTCAGGCCAGACTACCTTTCCACTGAAGTTGCCAAAGTTTATCATGTGTTGTTCTCTTTCCTTCACAAATAAAATTACATATAACAATACAAAAAATTAGGTACCTATCGCGGTGATGAGAAATTATACTAAGAGTCATAAATCACCAATTAACACTTTCTTCATATCAGTCACAGTTGATAAAAAATCAACTTTACTCACCATATCCGTAGTAGCTCTTATATCCAAAGCAAAGCATTGTACAGCTCGTGGTTGAGTGTACACAGTTATCCAAACGCCTACCAAGTCCTTTACGTTTAAACTAGGCCCCTGCTTATAAAGTTTGCACTTCACAATTGGTCTTTTAAACTCGTAAGTTCTTACTGTGATGGCCTTGCAAAACGACGTACCGGCAAAAAGATAAAATGATACTAGAAGTAATGACATCATTATTGTACGAAATACGCTGAATGTTCTACAACTTGACTATCTTTAAGAAATAACCGAAATTGAATGGAGTTGTCAATCGAATTTCAGGTTTCAGGTATACCGTTACATGTTTTAATAATACCACTTGAACAGCATTCTTGTTGCAGTTTCTCTGTGCCACAGCGATTAATGTTTTCGTTGATCATTAGATATTATGAATTCGCTTGATACGCAATTGTGATCGCTTAAGTATACGAAAAACTTCGATAGGTAGTTAAATTGAAGAAAAATTAAAAATAGGTATTTGTTGTTCTTATTACCCTAGACTAGAACGTATTTGACTGCCTTAAAATCAATATTGTTGAACATTATTGCATAGCATAATAAATAGTAAATAAACGAGACTATTCCTAATGGAAACGTCATCCTATAATAGCTTTTATCTTATTAATCCCTTTATTGATAAACCAGATTCGCATTTCCATAATAAGTAGGTATTCTCAATCGGAAATAATCTCGCGTTCCGCCGCAACAAAGCACTTTATACTCTTTGAACGGGCTTTTAACTCACCCGTCTCTTTTGTTTTTCTTAAAGGACTCTTTAGAAAGTTAATATCGATTCCTTCTTACTGTCCTTTCTCCAAACAAGCTTTTAGATAATTTGATGTGAGCGCTTGCCAAAATTAATTCTAATTTATCTTTCCGCGGGAACGAACTCTGTTTAGCATGTAATTTTGAACCATGACACTAAACGCTATCGAACCTATACTGCTGCATTTTATATCGTACTAGCATCCCGCTCGGGACTTCGTTCCCGTGGGAATTCGGGAATGTTATGTAGCCTATGTTACTCAGGGATGATGTAGCATTCGAATGGTGAAAGAATTTTTTAAATCGGCCCAGTACTTTTTGAGCCTATTCATTACAAACATACAAAAATAGGTACAAATCTTTCCTCTTTATAATATTAGTATAGATATAGATATAGATAAATCACGTAAGAAAAATTAAAGTTAACATGGATAAATTACACTTTATCGAAGAAACCTAAAAAATAGAGAACATTATAAAAAAATAATTAACTTTAAAAAGAAAAGAAAACCGACTTCAAAAAGCGAAAAATAAAAACGTTGCATTTAAAGTGCTTCATATTTACCTAGTACCTACTGATCTGTTTGAAGTCGGTGCAAAGGCGGATGTACAAAATATAGCCTATCAAACTTATTTGGCTTGGCACCGACTTCAGACAGATCAGTAGTTTAGGTACGTAGCACACTAAATGCAACGTTTTTATTTTTCGCTTTTTGAAGTCGGTTTTCATTTTTTTTGTAAAAAGTTAATTATTTTTCTATTTTTAGTATGAATAATTGAAAGGAGGTAAGAAACAATGTAAGTGCCTATTTAATTTGAAGGTTTCCCTCGATTTCCCTGGGATTCCATCATCAGATCCTGACCTGGTTACAATGGGACCACCTCTGGAGTATACTCTTTCGAACAAAAAATAATTTTGAAAATTGGTTCATAAATGGCGAAGAAATCGGTGAACATCCATAAAAAATACAGTCGAACATAGAACATACTTACATACAGTCGAACATAGAACCTCCTCCTTTTTGGAAGTCGGTTAAAGAATAGATAATTAAAATACTGAGAAAAATATATCATATTCGTATCGAAGTTAAACAACATCGTAATAACGCTTTCACACTGGACTGGGAGTGAAAGAAACACTTTTTCTTTTTAACCGACTTCAAAAAAGGAGGAGGTTCTCAATTCGACTGTTTTTTTTTGTATATTTGTTACGCAATTACTCCGGCAATTATAAACCGATTTGAATAATTCTTTTTTTATTTGGTAGGTCATACGTCAGAGGTGATCCCATTGTCACCAGGTCAGGATCTGATGATGGGATCCTGGAGAAATCGAGGGAAACCCTCAAATTTTGTAGGCATATACACTGTTTATCAGAAATTATCTTAATCTATGTAGATTTTTGCATCTAATGGTCACCATCTGATGTTGCTGAGCTGATGATGAAGCTGATGATGAATGGTTTAGGAGTTGGGATCTCTGTAACAAAATTATTTGGGATTGAAGTCGGTGACTCTTACGTTTTTGACGTGGAAAATTATTGTGTTCTCTTTTTGGTACTTCTGTGTGGTATAAAAGAGAATTTAATTTTGCACCAATTTCATCGTAGGTATAGTACTTTGAAGATTCCCGGGTTTGTAGCACTACCACGAATATGGTTCACAATTATTATTTTTATACGATTCTAATAATTAGGTTTTTCGTTACCCCCGTAAAATAGCTGATTAACCCCTGCAGGGGTAATTACCCCCAGGTTAGGAACCCAGCACTCATATTCCATGTAATAAGCCTCAGAATAAAATGTGGCGTCAAGTGGTTCTTGAGCTACATTACATGACGTTCTGCCTACCCCGAATGGAGTTATAGGCGTGAGTGTATGGAAGTGATAGCAATCTTAAATAAAGAGTTTTTGTTCTATTATATTAACCTTAAAATGGGTTCTGGTCATTACAGTGGTGCTGACGTACTTTGGTATAGCCAGGCCCCTCTTTCCCACTGTGCACTCTGGGCAAGTGCCCAGGGCCCCGCTATTAACGGGGCACTTTTGTCTCCAGAAGATAATTATAATTATAGACTAGAATACTTTTGCTCATTAGCTTTGGCAAGCGTTAAGAGCGAAGCGCTTAGGGTGTGCTCTACTCTTGCCCAAAAATCAGACTTTTCTTATACACTAAAATTTAACCTCATCATCAGTGTTCTATACAATTTTCTCTTAAAGAAACAGGGGCCCCATAAACTCTAATGCCCAGGGCCTCCTATAGGTAAAAGACGGCCCTGGGTATAGCCACGCTTTTATTCATATTTCAGCAAAACGAACAATGATTACTAAGCAGAGATTGTGACCGTAGCTTGACAACTTGTGCAACTCAGTTTTCTAGATCTTTCCATAGGATACGGCAAGGCTCAAATCCTCGTGAACAGGCGTAGCGTAGAGCTGAAAATGAACAAAAATAATCTTCTGGTGATCTTCTGGTGAAGTAGCTTCATATCAATTGAGTAGTTACGGGAGACACAGTGGCTGAAATTGGTTTCCCTGCAATGTGTTAGACTAGGGGCGGGTGTGGGTTCTAAACACATTCCTCTCAATACAAGAAATAACCGAGATTAAGGCCGATTAAGTCTTGATCTATACCTAAGTATTGACTGTCTCTTTCTCTCACTATCAAAATGACAAAGACGACTGCTTCTTAAGTTTAGATCAGAGTGTGAGTCGCGTCCTGTAATACGGACCTTAGAGCGCAGTTTGAGACAGGTGAGACAATACCTTGCTGTATTTGTATAATTTGATTCCCACTTTTGTTCAACATTTAGTTTATAAGATAACTACGTATATTAAGAAGACTAGCATTTTCCCGCGGCTTCGCTCGCGGAAGAACTCTTTTAATCACCCGCCATTTCATTCTTCACCCCTTAGGGGATGATTTTCGACAAATCGCGAAACACGTGTCCGTTTATTTGCTTCAAGGTATATCTTGACGAAGTTTCGAGTCAAAATGTCAAAAAAAAATTGTTTTCTCCAAAAAAACTTGAATCCCTCCGTGGCCTCCGTCCCTTTCGCCCCTTTAGGGGTTTATTTTCAAAAAATCATTTATTAGTGCTTGCCTACTATTAAAACACACTTTTTTTGCCAAATTTCAGCTTTCTAGGTCTAATAGTTTGGGTTGGGCGTTGATGAATCAGTGAATCAGGACCTCCAATTTTATATACAGGCCTTTAGGTAAATCTCTTTTAACCTCTCGGGTACTAATTCAGTCCATGAAACTGAAAAACTTTCCCCAAGGAACATACTTAGGTCAAAATACGAAAAAAAATGTTGATCTCCCATACAAAATGCGCTATATGCTGATGAAGTTTGTATGGGAGATCAATTTTTTTTTTCGTATTTTGACCTATGTTCCTTGGGGAAGTTGTTCAGTTTCATGGACTGATTAACCACCTGAGAAGTTGAAAGAGATTTACCTAAAGTCCTGTATAAGATTTTCTGAAATGAAGAACTGCCTAAGTATAAACTTATAGGCTTGTGTTTTTGTGTTTAGCAACATACTTTAACTTTTACACGGATGGGTGACTATGAATTAGTTAGCGAAGGATGTTTCTGATTAAACTTTGGCACTGTTCTACAACTGTCTTAAATTAATTTGGGTGAAAACTTATCGAGAAATGTAGAGATTACACGCTCAAAGTATCTTATATGGACGGCAGAGATTTGGTTTTGAAGTATAGGATTAGTTAAAAAAAAATAGGGCAAGTTAACAAAATAAACCAAAGGAAGCTGGCTCGTAAAGAAAATAAAACGAGCACTTTTTATCGCGAAATGCTGCTATCACTTTTGCAAATGTGTTGTGTATTTTCAGAATAGGGTGGAACCAACCTCCCACCTCATATCGGGGGATTTATTTTATGGTACACTCGTAAATCTAAATAGCTGAAATATTTTCCAGAGCAATTTGGTGCCAGGGATTCCGTGAAATTTTGTTTGTCTTTGGATTGTTGCTGTTTGGCCAGCTTTCCATGCATGTGTCTGTCTGTATTCTGTACTATCGTAGCTCCTAAACGAATGGACCGATTTCGATTCAGTTTTTTTTTGTTTGAAAGCTGACGTAATCGAGATGGTTCTTTAGCTAAATTTGATCAAAATTGGTTCAGCCGTTTAAGAGTTAACACAAAACACCAATTAGACAATGTCTAAAATCTAAAACTGACTTACCTTACCAGTATGCCATTTGACATAGCCGGTTTAACTTTTATTTTTATTGATAAAAATAAATTTCGGGGGCTTAACAAAATTAAAATTAATACTTTTTCTTTTCTTGTACAAAGTAGACAGAAAAAGTATTAGTGGGTCACCGACTTTAATCCTAACATTTTTTTTATTGTGCGTTAATGAATTTATTATTATGTGTATTCAATTGTTCTCTTTTTTTATTTATTTATTATAAGATGAGTTAACTCTTGACCTCAATCTTGATCATAAGGTCAAAGATGAGGTCGACGTCTCTGTAATTGTGTGGTCAGGCTTCTTAAAATAAAACGTTATTCTATTCTAGTCTAACAACGCCTAAGAGAAGGACTATCTAAATGGCGGTTTAATGTCAATGGAGGCCATATTATCTGTTCAGGTGGCGAAATTGAGAACTATTTAATTTTCATATACTTGCTGACAGCCACCCCGACCAGCAGGCCGAGTACGATAGTGACAGCGCCGCGATAACACCGCGGTTCTATGTCAAAATGTCAACATTGACAACGCCATAGGGCGAGCAAGCCTTTGCGCGGGACCCTCGCGCAATCAGTGAAGTTTCAGCGTGAGCCGAGCGCGAGTTTGTAATTATCGTGCTAGATCTGCAACAGTGCCACCGCCAACCGAACGTAAACCTAGCAACTGAAAATGCAGTTGGCGGTGGAGCCACCAGTCAAAGCAGCCGTCATCAGATGTATGAAAGAGCATCCAACCTGAGTGGTATACCTTAACTTGAAGGTGATCACCCGAAGGAGCCTCACTATGAAGAAATCAAATATTGGCGGCCACTAATGAAAGTTGCGGCAATCGATAGAGAAAAAATATTACAAAACCAAAGTGTTGATTGAAAAAATTTCGAAAATTACATACTTTCGGAGATATAGAGCTTTGGAAATGAAAAAAATAATATAATTTGAAAGTCTTTACCTTCCTTAGAGAATTAGATAACTGTATCGTATTTGTGTGAGCATGGAAAAGCATTATTTTTACTTTTATTATCAGAGCACGCTTAGCAAGTTTCATCAGTGGCTGCCATTTGATTTCTCCATAGCGGGGCTCCTTCGGGTGATCACCTTGAGCCTTAGGCTTACCAGGCTTGATACAAATATTATATTCGGGATAGTTTTCAATTTCGCCATCTGAACGGAAAAAATGGGGATCATTGTCATTTAACCGCCATTATGACATTGTTGGTTAGAAGAATTGCCATCTAGGTAGTAGGTAAGATGATGATTTCTAAGACAAGAGACATTCCGTATAACGCCGCACGGTAAGTATGAAAACTGTAATAAAACATTAAGAACTCGTATAATACCTAGTCTAACGTCATATTTTTAAATTAAGTGAAGAGGCCGGGCAAATGAGAATAATTTCGGTGGGTAGTCGTCAATCTGAGTTGTTACGTTACTCAGTTACTCAGCATCTCCTTCGTAGAGCTCAGTTAGTATTTTATCTCTGTAGGTAAGTGTATTTATGTCGTGTGTCCTTTGGGATACAAACAAAGAAGGGCTAAAACACTTAGAATACAAATCTTATACCTACACGGGAACATTTTTTATATCGTTCTTCAAGTTTTCTTTGAATGTTTCTAATTTCTATGACTCCCTGTATGACACATGCACTAATCCGCATACTTACGTAAAAGACACAGACAAATGATATCATTCACGGCCCATACAAAAAATACCAAAATGTTTAAACATTTAAAAGAGGCGGCCAAAAAAGGTAAAGTTATTATTTCGAAAGAACATATTATTCTAAACTTTTTAGCATGATAGCTAAGCTGTACGACCATTCGACCATTACTAGATTTGTTCTTGACACTTATACTTAAATCTGGATTTTAAATGTTCCGGCCATAGAAAATAGTGTTTCAATAGATTGTGATATAAAACATTTTTCGTATTAGGTTAAAGGTTTAAATTCTAGATTTAAAAATGCATTTAAGCTTGAAAAATCTAGATTTTAAGCGTGAAAATCTAGATTTTTAATCTTAAAAAAAGGAAAATTCGTAAAGGTCGTACAGCTTAGCTATCATAATAAAAATGTTAAGAATAATGTGTCCTTTTGAAATAATAACTTTACTTTTTTGGCCGCCACTTTTAAATTTAGGTACGTTTTGAATGATGTCCTTTATGTAAGTACCTGCCTAGTATGTCAATATGTTAATCTCGTTTTGCACAAAAGTAAAGAGTTACGGACCTACCGGTTGTTATTTATGCTTCACTTACCCTGCCGCGCATAGGTATTGTATCAATGTTATGGATGATATTACCACGCGACGATCGACGGGGCGTTTATGGAAATGCTACCCGATCTCAGCACCGGCACCGGTCTGAGATGCGGGAGGTTTTACGAGCAAGATTTCTACACTAAAATCCTTCCACTATTCAGATCAGTGAACGCGCTGAAATCAGGGAATGGACTTCAGGAAATTATAACGGAAACCCTTCCGCTACTTATTCAGAATCATACACTTTCGAAAGTACCTGAGCCGCGGGAGGATTTTCATATCTCATGCTCCCCGAAATCAGAGATTTTATTTGATACATTTTCTAGGAAATCTATACATTTCCTAAATAACAATTGGAAATGAGTTATATGTTTGATTTAGTCATTCGACTTCTTTGTTCGATTGCAACAGACGGAACTACGACAAGCAGGCTTGTTAGTTAGAACTGCGACCCTCAACGCACGAGCCGAGCGAGCGAAGCGAGCGTGCCGGGTCAGCGGCCGGCGAAGTGCCAGAAACGACTGTGTACATACCTAATGATTTTGTATCTTTACTTTTTAAAAAACAACTGACGTTTTTATTTATTTTAAGTAAAATACATATTTTTTTACCTTTTTTCCTCAGTTATGCAACTAAATTATAACTTAAAAACGGATGCGGTTCATCTGAGAATTGCTTTCTGAATACCTACTAGTAGGGATTCATATCTAAAATGGTTCATTATGCTTAAGTAAACCCTACCGCAGTACAGAATCCAAACTTGGGTAGCATTTACAACACCTAAACGTCGTTTCGGGTGCCGTAAACCCTACCGCATCTCAGAAGTATGGGGGATCTGATCTGATTAGGTACCTACTGGAAGCATTTCCATATACCTACGCATCGACGGGCACGAGCACAGCTATGAGAAACACAACGAACTCGAACTATAGTGGAAACTACTTTGTTCACAAGTTCTAATGTAACTAAGACTACGAAATTAAGATCAATCGTTTTTTTGACTCCAGTACCAATTTATTAGTCCAATTTATTCTCTTTATCAAATCACATCATACTAATATTACCTACTTATAAAGGCGAAAGTTAGTGAGTGTGTTTGTATGTTTGTGACTTCTTCACGCTCAAACGGCTGGAACAATTTTTTAAAAGGTATAGAGCTATTAAATTTTCCCAAATTCCCACTGGAACGAAGTCCCGGGCGAGCGGGAAGCTAATATTTCTTTACTTAAAAATAGGTACACACTAGACACCGAGGTAAGTTTAAGAACTAATTATTTAAATAAATCCCAGGTTCACTTTAAATAATTAGCTTTATGAGCTCTATATTTGCTCTATCGAAATTGATATTGCTGATTGTTCCGATTTTTTGGAAATAAACAAATTGAATTTTAACATGAAATACTTACCTGTCAATTTCATCCTTACCTGCAAATATCGTCGTTTTCAAGAAACCGATTACATTTACATAAACTGTACAAGATTACTTATAGTAAGTTTAGAAAATAGGACAAAGTACGTGTAGTGTACACTTACTATTTTAATTTTTCACTAAGGGGAATGTGTGTAGGCCGTGGTTGTCTCTGCCACTAGGAAGAACGAAACGAAAACAACCATAAAGTTTTGACAGTTCGCAGCTGTGCGTTGCAGGATTGTTTCGGTTCTGTTATGGATTTTTGATTCCAAAGATAGAAGATATTGTGCAAATCCTACGGTTTTACGTGGTTAAATACATAGGTATTTAACTATTTCAACTATATTTCATGCTATAAGGCGATTTTACATCATGATCAAGGTAAATGCTTCTGAAATTTATACACTGTTGAGTTGAGAAAAAATGCGGCCGATACGTAGATTGTGAGTAAATTGTTAGTTTATTTACAACATAATAACGATGAGATGGAACAATTCGATGATTTGATAAAAACAAAGATGAATTTTATCGTTTTCGTCGATAATATAACCTGTTGACAGTTTTCAATATGGCTCACCCCGGTCGTCGGTCGCTTCGGTACGTAATAGAATAAACTAATGATGTGTACGAATCATATCGGAACTGCTGAATTATACCTAGATGGTCCTCCATTGGTGGCCTTTCAGTTTTCTTGTGGTGAAATTAGTCAGTTAACCTAACTTGCAACTGACCCTAGCTTGCTATATCTCTTTGTAATCATCTCGAGGGCGTTACATGTCGCCGTTTTGACCAGTAGATTAAAGTAGCTGAGTTAGCATTGATATACGTAGCCAGAGATAGCTTCTTGGATTCTCATTAGATTTTCAAAAAATCCACCCTATAACAGTTGTGGATTTGTAATAGAACTTGTTGAGATAATAATATAATTTCTCTAATGTTTTGATAAATCAACTTTTGAATTTTCTACAGTCTTGTGATAAAATAGCCATAGCTTACAAAACTAAATTGAATTTTCACCAGTCAAGTTTGTGTCTGAAAGTACCTTCAATATCAAGTCATTATTTTTTTCAAGATTTTCTGAGCTAAACCAAACTTCCCTTTTACTGCCTTCAAGCTTGTTTTGATCAAGCTTTAATCAATACAAATTTAATGAAACATTTTTCTTACAGATTACCAACATATTAATCAACACAGTTAACACTTAATTGTTAAGGTATGTAGAAATTTAAAGATTCAAGTCAAAACAATTATTTAACATTATTACACAGGTAAAAAACAGATTATAGGTACAATGTTAAATTCTTGATCACAGCTGTGTTTCACCATACTGGCATACAAGTTTTGTTATACAATTTAACAACTTTCAAAGCTTAAAGTGAAATAACTTTGCGGATAACAGTTTAAAAACAAACTAGGTAATGTTTTAGAGTATGGATCCTAGTATAGACAATGACTGGCTTACATGCAAGAATGACCCAATTGAAGAGACCCCGCCTGTGGGCAATGTAGCTCGGAGTTGGCAATGGAGAGAACGAGGTATTGACCCACCACACGGACCAAGGAACAAGACTGTACTTGAAAATGCGGCTGAAGATATCCTAGTCCAAAAACCTCTCACAACATGGGTAAGATTATTTCAGATTGTTATTTGTTGAAACATCCGAACATTTAATCTATTTTTCTGACTGCCATGCTGCCCTATATAATTTTTTTTATCATATGTTGAATTTTTAAACAGTGACTAGGTATATGAAATATTTAATAAATAACACTGGTTAATAATGAAAGAGTGTGGTTTTTTGGTGGGTTTGTTTACAGTAAATATCTTTAATGTGCATTGAGAATACACAAAATTCTTATATCTAATAAGATCACAGACTTAACCCATCACTTCAGTAAAAGCATGTGCTGATACTGAAATAATATTTTATAGGTAAGTACTAAGTAATGAACATGGCAGATTGGTTTGTTTTGTCATTAAAATGTTATTTTGACACTTTCAGTGTTGTGACTTGCCAGGAAATCCAAGATCAACATTCTTAATGGTGTTCAGTCCTGATGGGTAAGTTGCCAAAAATTTGGTTCAAACAGTTTTTAAATTCAATGTGACTGTAGTGTTTTTTTAATAAATACTACCTAATTAAATTTCACAAGCTAATGTCAAGAATGTAAAGTATTTGGTACATTAAAGAACTTAAAACAATCATAAGTACTAAATAATGTCTAAAGTTTAAGTAACAATACAAATAACTAACAGGTATAATGTTTTTCAAAAAACTTTGTGTTTTGCTCTCACAACAAAGTAATAAATAACTATTTCCTTCACTTCTTATCATGTATGTATATATTGTATGTGTTGAACTACTAATGTGTAGGTACAAATAGAATATGCTACTGTCAACTATAGTAAATAGCACTTAATAAGGCAAGCTCGGACATTCTTGGAGCGTGCCACGCTTCTAAAAACATATGCACAGCAGAAGAGAAACCGATAGCACATTCAGGTTACTTTGTTATGGTTTTACTGAAGACGCGAAAAACCCGGCGTCGGCGACAAATACTGAACAAATTCCACCTCTGTACACTACTTTTATGTATGAATTAAGTAAATACAAATTGGATTATTTTAAATTAGCGTATCTTGAATGAGAAAAGGGGCTACGATCTAGGAAGAAGTGAATTGGGGTTTGAATCATCCCACTATTCTGATCATGATCAAGGAACAAGTCAAAATATGAAAATAAACCACCATCTGTCCAATCTCCATACAACTCTTATGATCAATTGATTGCCTTATCTTAGTATGGATTTTTTTTTTGTAATTTTATATGTTCGTTGAGGCAAGTTATTCATTACAAGCTTGCAATGTATATGTCAACGGAAATGTATGAAATCCGTCATTGTATACAATTCCTAGGAAATGTATATAATTCCTAAAATCGCCCGGAAATGTGTGAAATTAATTATATTTGATACATTTCCTAAATGACAATCGGAAATGTATAAAATGTTTGATTTTGTCTGTTTTTAAGTCATTTAACTTCTTTGTTCGATTGCGATAGACGGAACTGCGACAAGCAGGTTTAATAGTAGCCTAACCAAACCAATTTGGTTGGGTTAGGTTAGAACTGCGACCCCAACACACCTGCCGAGCGAGCGAAGCGAGCGTGCCGCGGCAGCGGCCGGCGAAGTGCTAGAAACGACTGTGGCTGCGTTAAGCGGTTGTCGCATTTCCACTCAACTGCTTCATGATGTGGTCAATGGACAAGGAAACATTTCATGAAATGTAACCATTTCATGAAGTTCTCGAACATTTCTTGAAATATGGCCAAAACAAAGGAGAATGGGCAAATTGGTACAACCCTCCAATAGCGATGAGTTATATGTCCCTGGACAGGTCTTTTCAATTGGAACAATAGTTACTATGACAGCTAAGTTGTAATAGTTGTCCGTTCGGAGTTATAGGTACCTAAAGTTAAACAAATAAAAAAAAATATTTTGCAATTATTATCGTTTATTGGGGAAAATAACAATAATGACGTTGTAGATTACAGTATTCCATAATTATTTACAGAAATATAAAGGGATTACATTGCTTAGATCAAAAAAAAAAACACCTTATTTACCTTACATACTAATATATTATACAAATATTTTTTTTTACATTTACAAAATAGAGTCAATTACATTTTGATTGTTCACAGTTCGTCCACGATAACATCATTTAGGAACACTGCCGGTGCAATAAAGCCTTCATGAATTGCATGTCCTAAATACCAAATAATTGATATAATATGCGCGCATGTACCCATGGTACGCCGTCCTGACAAGCATGTACAGTAGTGTTGAACAATGTTGTTGCTGCCTTCGATTTGGTTACTTTTTATCAAAATGTAACAATAATAAGTTCTTGCCCGGACGTGTCTAGATTGAATGCGCCCACGCAGAAGCCACACTTCTTCATTAATTCCATAATCTGGCAGGTCATCCAGTTGATTTTCTCTGTATGTCTCAATAAGGTATAAACCGTTATTAAGATGCTCCGCGCAGTATGATCTTGCCAGTTTTAGCTGGTATGTACCCAAAGCCAGTATCATTATCTGATTTAGGGTGAGCCTTGGGAAGTTTTCAATATTGTGGGCTTCCATCCGTTGAAAATCAACCCTTCGGCTATTCAGGCGCTTTCTCTCGACATATGTGTATAGAAGATTCGGTGAATCCAATGTTTCTCGTATATGACTCAGGAACTCTTCTGCATGTTCATTATCTGTTATCGGTACATGGAAGTGATTTATAATCGCTGCAGCAATTCTAAAGTTTTCGAACATATGCGGCAGTGCCCGATTAAAATATGATTGCCGTAACAGTTTATCATTACGTTTAAACCTGCCGTTCACAACTTCCACTACCCATCGGCACATTGTAATGGCTCGTGATTCGTTTGCCTGTTCCGTAGTGAGCTGGGATTCTCGACGGTCTTTTGTTGGTGGCACGTAATATTCATAACCCCAGGCTTCGATTGCATCCAAGCTGTCTCTGAACCCACGGTCCAAAATGAACACGTCATTTGGTTGAAGCAAATAATGTAAAGGGTGTTCTTCGTCATTCATGATATCCTGCATTATTTGCGCGTCAGTTTTTGTGGCAGCGTACGGCCCCAAAACATCAATAATATAACCATCTGACGATACAATCAAAAATGGCTTTAAAAGATTTCTAAACTTGTGGAGGCTATATGACAGCCGCTGGAATAAGAAGTTACTACTTTTATTGATGTAGACATATGTTCCATCACATATTAGAATTAGTTTGGTATTCTCTTCATTTCCAAAAAGGTTTTTTGGAATGACTAGGTTTCTGTCTAAAAGATTTCTTCTGTCAATGTGATCTAACCCCAAGTGAAGTATTACATATTCATTTGTAAGACATTCACGTGCAATGTTCAAATATCGTTCCAGTTTTCTCCTGGACATATTAAATAATGACGCAAGCCTTTCATCTGAATCTCCTGTACGAAGTTTTGTCAGGTATATACCTAATGCAGTTCTTGGATCTTTGCATCTTTCGCTGAGTGAAGGAGTTTGCTCCAAAATAGAATCGAATTGATCACCATCAAGTCCAACCCAGAAACGCATGTCTTCATTAGACATGGCACCTCTTACATTAAAATTGAACCTCGCTCCACGTGCAATGGTTGCTCGCAGTATGTCGCAAGCATCACTAAACTGGGCTCCAGTAAAATAATTAGTGGTATTGCAAAAATCTGGCAGCTCATCCCAGTTGTTTCCTTCGAGGTGTTCTCTACATACTCTTGCACCGTCGGGGATATACAACTTGTATTCGCACAACATGTGAACTTTTATAGCTTCTGGTATTCGGTGTCGTGTATCATTACCGCAGTTGGAAAAGATACAGTGCCCAGGAGTACTAGGTGCTCTTTTGTATTCAGGAGCGAAAACTTGGTGAACATTTTGTTCATCAGGATCATTGGCTTCTTCCACTTCCGGAACAACACCAGGTAGTCTAACGGCATTTTCAGCTCTCTGCCAACATCGATGACATACGCTTCGTGTGTTATCAAACACAATCTGGAAACAGTATAATTATTTCATTAAAATCGGATTATAATCAAAACCGTTTAAAGCAACATTGTTTAGAATACTATATTGGTTGCATTGATCGAAAACATTTTGGAGAATTATAGGGTTTTTACCGACTCGCTGCAGACGCGGTCATAAATCATTATCAGTGTTTCTATCTCGCTTCTACTTAGGGGTCTTATGGGCTGGCCTAGTTCCGCGTTGTTTTCATGTCGATAGTTAGTATCGATAGAAAATCATTTTTGCGAATATTGAGGTTAGTTAAAATTAAATGTAGAGTTATATTACTGAGACACTTATCTATTACTTTATGAAATGAATATACTAAGATATAACAATATATTTATAAATAAATAATGCAATATTTAAACAAAAAGTCAAAACATTAATGTATATTTTCGAACGTTACACAAATACAACATCGTTTCTTATGTTAATTAGACAACTATGATGGTTATTTAGTGGTCCTCATTACGTAGCAAGTAAGGGTATTTTGCTACCTGAGTCGATGACTCACACATATCGATACCGACGTTGCGCTGCTCCCAACCCTTTATCTGTTATGATTTATGACCGCGTCGGCAGCGAGTCAGTAAAAACCCTATAGTGTAACGTCAAAAAGTGTTTTGAACAATAATAGGTAGGTAACACGGCCACATCTGGCACAGTATAATGGCCAAAGTCTATTAAGATAGTAAAAGTAAACAAAAGTGTCGAGTTTAGGGTCTTGTCTCTGTTTAAGTGCAATAAAGTGTTTACATACATACATACTTCTCAGAAACAAAATACACTACGCGCATTAAAACCAAAGTCTGTTTTTCTCATGTCTATTCATTCAGTTTATTTATCTGTACACAAGGTAGGTACTTAGGTACATAAGACGCACCGTCAAATGTATATATTTATATCTCTAGAAATATGATAAAATACTCACCTCCAATACTGCATGTTGTTGGATGTATGCAGCAAACTCTGGTTGCGCTCTCGGAAGATTATCCGTTAAGACGTGTTGTTGATACCTTCCGCGGTAGAGCCCTCGCCGACACATAACACAATTGCGAAAACCTTCCATTGGAGCACAATAGTCCGAGGTCCGATCAATAAGCAGTTCAATAATCCAGTGTGATAGCCAAGTTCAGAAAACAGATCAGAGCACAATGTCCATGTAAATAGCCGGGTCAACGTTATAAGCAGATATCAGTGTCCGAAAAGATTGCCAAGTCAAAGTCGTTAAGAAGTATTGCATAAACAAGAAACGTAACACTCGCGCACAGTACCAATGAACGACTGTTACTTGACTTACCTGAGGGTCCCAAGTTAGAATACGGACACACCCCCGCCGGGGAGCGGGGGCGAGGTGCGCCCGCGGCTCGCCTCATACCACGACGGTACCCAAAACGCACAAACAAAAGAGATGCAGCTATTAAAAGTCATAAACCATGCTATTATTCTTTGAACTGGCCAGGCGGTACACCTAAAAGTGATTGTGTATACTGAAAATAATACTTACAATAATAAAAACAATGTTGCAATAAAAACTCGCTCATTGTATCGTAACAAATAGCGGCTATTGTTCAACAAAAAGCAAATCAATGTACGAATTACGAGGCACACCAACCAAATATTTATTTCAAAATCCCTTTTTGGAAATGGAGAAAACATTAAACTAATTCTAATGTGTGATGGAACACATGCAGCGGCTTCTCGGGACCTTGACCAGCTCATCGGTGCATCTTGTGTGAGGCCTACCCACTCTGTGTCTTGTCAATGGCTATATTCACGCTTATCGAACTTGCCCTAAGTATAAAAAAAATATTTGTATAAAATATATGTAAGGTAAATAAGTGTTTTTTTTTGGACCTAAGCAATGTAATTCCTTTATATTTCTATAAATAATTATGAAATACTGTAATCTACAACGAAATTATTGTTATTTTCCCCAATAAACGTTAATAATTGCAAAATTTTTTTTTTTTTTTTATCTTTAGGTACCTATAACTCTGAACGGACAACTATTACAACATAGCTGTCTTAGTAACTATTGTTCCAATTGAAAAGACCTGTCCAGGGACATATAGCTCATCGCTATTGGAGGGTTGTACCAAGGTCCATACATTTTTGCCCATTGTCCTTTACGTCGCATATTCAGGTTAGGTTAGGTTGTTTTTTTTCACAGAAAACATTAGTTTTATACATTTCCTGGAGCAATTTCGGAATTTTATACAATTCCTAGGAAATGTGTAAATATTTGTAAATATTAAAAAATCTTTGAAACAATATTTTATACTTTTCCTATAAAGCCTAGGAATTGTATAGATTTCCTAGGAATTGTATAGATTTCCTAGGAATTGTATAGAATTCCTAAATTTCATACATTTCCGGTAACATATACACTAGAGAGCAAAGAATCCGGGTCACTTAAAAAATCCTAAAAATCTCGGAAACTAAAAATGCTAGCCTAATTAAATAAATTGTGTTTAATAGACCATTTAATACCCCTTAAAATCCTTAAATGAAGGTATTAAAACTTTATACTTATTGTAAAATTATGTAAAATTATTTAAAAAATTTGAAAAAGGGAGACATTCGAAGATAGAACTTTCAAAATTTCTGCATTTACTTTTTCTTTCTTTTTCTAATCTGTTATTTAAGTGGGTGTTTTTTGCATACCATTTTGATAGTGTTCAATATTTATTATTCAAGCTGTAATCATGTCTCTTTCACCTGAAGAATGCACCAGAATTCTCAAAATGCTGGAAACTGGCCGGATTCAGCGCGATACAGCCAGGACTGTCGGTGTGTCACTGTCAACAGTACAAAGATTTCTCTGACGTTATGAGGAAACTGGCTCTAACCTACGCAGACCAGGAACAGGTAGAACCAGGTGTACCACAGCACGAGAAGATCGATATTTGGTGAACACCATGCTTCGTAATCGCTTTCTCACAGGAACTGAACTTACAAATCAGTTTCAACGCCTCGGAGGATGTAACCCAAGCGCATGGATAGTAAGACGACGACCTGCTGAGGCTAACTTGAAACCACTAAGACCTGTAAACGGTCCTAAACTGGGGCGTGGGCATCGTATTTCAAGACTAAGGTATGCTCAAAACCACTTGAATTGGAATATTGAAGATTGGTAAAAAGTTATGTTCTCCGACGAATCAAAATTTATGCCCTATACAAGCACAAGGGAAGACACAGAGTGTATAGAAGACCAGGGGAAAAGTTCAAGCAAGAATGCATCGAAGAAAAAGTAGCCTACGGCGTTGGGTCTGTACTTTTGTGGGCCGGAATTTCTTCCGAGAGTCGCACAGAACTGGTGTTCATAGAAAACGGCTCTTTAACTAGCAAAAGATATGCGGAAGAAATCCTAAATGAACACGTTGGTTTGGTCCATTTATGGTCAATTTGGGTGAGGATGCCATTTTTATGCATGACAATACCCGACCTCACAGAAGTCAGATTTCTTTAAGAGATGAACATTACTCATATGGAGTGGCCAGCACGCAGCCCAGATATCAACCCGATCGAGTATGCTTGGGACGAGCTAGGGAGATGCGTAAAACAACGAAACCCTCCCCCAACCACGCTTGCTCTCACAGAGGAATGGGAAAATATTCCCGAAAATCGTATCAGAAACTTGGTGTAGAGTACGCCGAACCACGTAAACGCAGTAATGGAAGCACGAGGAGGCAATACGAAGTATTAAAATAAATTCGTAATGTTATATAAAAAAGGCATCTTTTCTGTTTTTGTTTTACGGCGAGATCAACAGTTTTTTTTCTTACGTAATTTTTTGTAAATAAAATTAAAAAATCATTAATTTTATTACTTTTATTTAAGGGGTGTTAAATGGTCTATTAAACACAATTTATTTAATTAGGCTAGCATTTTTTAGTTTCCGAGATTTTTAGGATTTTTAAGTGACCCGGATTCTTTGCTCTCCAGTGTATATTGCATGTACGAGTAAGTATGTTTGTTGGGGCAAATCTTGCAATTGCATTGTAATGTAGCCACTCAACCAATTGAGCTAAGATTTTAGATACCTGTTTAGTTTGGATGACAATGCATGGTTAGCTAAGTGACATTATTCTTAATTTTATATGGCGGACTGTTATATTATCATGCAATCCGATGATATGGGTATAAAATAAAAGGGTGTACTTAGAAGAATATATGTTTTTTTTATTTTATTAAAAGCTTGTTTTTAAAAATATTTTTTTAACAATACCTAATCTCATTAAATAAGTGGAGTTAAAGTTTCGCTAGCTTATTAAAATCACATGTATCTAATTTTCTGCTTGAAGATTTTCACGACAATATGACTATTGTCACAAAGCCCAAAACAGTAGTGTAGCGATGCAACAGGCAATTTATAAAGAAGCAGAGGCGGCGGGCAGAGAAAAAGTGATTCATTTTAACATTAAAAATGGCCATTAGAAAAATTGGGATACAGTTGATATTGATGCGTTTGGGACTGGAGACAATAAGGCAGAAGTATAAAAAATTTTAAACTCATTTGGAGGTTATAAAATTTGTTAATAATTATAAATAATTAATAAAAAATTTGAATGTAATAAGACAGGGGTACGGACATCGAATAGAAATAGAACAGAATAGAAAAATGTCTTATTTTATAGGACATTCAGGATGCCACTTAAAACAAGTCAAGATTACATGAAATACATACAAACATACATTAAAGGATTTAAATACATACATACGCATTCGTTCTTTTGACCCTACTGACTCTACGCCTATTCGCAAAGGTGCAGTCTTCCCCAGAGAAGAATAGGCAAGAAACTCTGAGGGTGCTCCTTTTTTAATCGCATTATAAATTTTCTAATTTTAACTAAATCTGAATAGAGCTGACCGAGTCTGTGGATGCTAAATTTAGCCATAATGTTTAATATTGTTGTGTTCGTATAAAGTGTTGTGTGACTTTAAATTAATGTGAATCAACCCACGAAACTGAACAATTTTCTCCAAGGAACATAGGTTGACGCCTCTCCGTACAACTTGTGCGGTAAACTGATTTGTCTTGGGAAAAGTTGTTCAGTGTCATGGGTAGAATCACCTCCTAAAGTTTCGCTAGCTAATTCATCCCACGTAGGTGTTGTCGCGCGCCAAAAAACTTTTGGTCGCCTTTTTTTTCGCAAAAATTGGAATCTCATTAATTTTGGAATTTGTATTCTACATTCAAATACAGTTCTTCTATTTTTTAATGTCTCTCGGCAAACAGGTCTCGTTCTTGGAAAATCAACATACTTTTTCGTTTGCCGAACCACAAAAATAGAAGCACTATAACCCTTTGCCCATTTCAGGACAAAAGTGGCATCGACGCATGGAAATCACAATGTGTATGTGACGGAACTATCGAGCGGAAAGAATGTAAGGATTCTGAAGGGACACCCTCGCACCCCCTGGTGCATAGCGTTCCACCCGTCACACACCCAACTCATAGGCTCTGGGTGTCTTGGAGGGCAAGTGAGAGTGTGGGACATTTCTAGCGTAAGTTTGTCTATTCTCAAGCTCAAGAGATTCTCAAAAGCTACGAATAATATCGGATATCAATACATAACTGCGTTTTTTTAAAGTGTTTGTTATAATTTTTTCATAAAATGTATGCAGTGATTATGTAGTTCTTTAAAAATACTAAATTGTTCAAAAGAAAGAGTAAGAAAAAATCAGCTCAATTTTAATATGTTTAAAGAATACTCGATGACTGCATACATTTTATGAAAAAATGTAATTAAAGACTTTTCAAAAGGAAAAAGTTATGTATTAATATCCTTTATTCAGACGAGTACATAGTGTTAGTATTTTTAAAACGCTTACCCGCGTGAGGGAAATTTAAATTCAGTTGGTTAGGGTTAGAGCACCAGATGATCTAATCCTGGGGTCGTGGATTCAAGTCCCATTCGCGCCGAATATTTTTCTTCACCAAAAAATATTTGTACATAGTATACTAAGTAGTTTGTCTATATTTAACCAGCAAGCATCTCTTTTCTGTAATACATTTTATTTCATACAGAAATAAAATGTATTACAGAAAACGTTCCACGGAAAACAGTGGTCGCCGCACTAAGTACAGCTTGTGTCACAGCTTGTATCGCGTTAGTGGCGATACAAATAGAATACACCGGGTGGAAATTTTCAATGCCAGCTAGAGGGAAAGTACTCTAAATACTTTTGAAAATATGCTGGCCACACCCGCGAAACGAACCAGCATAAACACAATTAATAACCACCTAATAAGGAAAGAATATCTTTGACTACCTTGGTGAATTAAGTGAAACATAAAATCTAAACTTATAAAATCGATAGGGCAAGATAAAAGCAGCACATTTACTCAAGGGTCCATCGTTAATTTACCATGTTTGTTAAGAGAGATTTTGTCCTTATGATTGAGCCTATCAATTGATGCCATAAAGCATTGGGTGTTATATTCAGATTTAAGCTTCCGCGGTGTGGCAAGCGAGTTCTCGCAAATCTTTGAATGCATTTTTGTTTCTTTTTAAAAATGGCAGAATATTTCCTTTGAGCAAAATTAGCCTGTGTTTAGAATACTTTCCCACGTGGTGCGGTTAAAAAAATCCACTCTGTATACAGTTATATAGGGTTTGGTATTTTACAAAATAAAATGAAATAAAATCAGGCATAAAAAAGATAATTTTTAAATAACGTGCATATTCAACTTAAAAATTTACCTTGATGACTTGATAATATGATAAATCACTTTGCAGGGCGGTAGCGAAGTGTGGAATGTGCACAAAGAAACAGTGATAGCCTCAATAGCCTTTCACCCACGAGAACAGTTGCTGGTCATAGCCACTTACAATGAGCTTTATTTCTGGGATTGGAGTCAACCTGCACCGTTTACGAGAGTCTCTACTAACAATGCCAATGAAAAAGTTCGGTACGTATATCAAATCTGGGGACTAAAAGGTCACCGCCTTAGTTAGTCATAGCAATCAATTTCGTCAGACATTGCTTCTACACCAAATGATTTTTACTAAAGGTTTAAGAGGTTGATTTAATTGATGTTTTCTGGAAAAATTGATTTAGTAACATTGTTAAACTCTCCGGTGAAAACATACATCTAATAAAAGCGGGATTCAATCTTAAGAAACCGTATGATATTAGCGATTATTCTCACATTATTTTATTGTATATTTTATTATCAAGAATTTGAGACGTGTTTCGTAGTATGTCGCGAGTATAAAATTCAGGTGGCCTCTTAAACTAAATACAGCAAATTAACAATGATCGGAATAATGGGGGCAAATGTTATCAAAAGTATGGATTTGCCCTCGAAATATAGGTGTATATAAAGAAAACATGTATATACATGAGTGTGTGTATGTTTTCTTTTTCCAATGGTTAGAGGAAAACAAACAAAACAAATTATTAATAACTATTTTCGAAAGGCAATCAGGATTTCGAGGGCTACTTTTGATAACATTTGCCTCCATCATTAAGATCTTTGCAAATTAATATGTCACAGACTCTATCGCTTTATTCTTTATGCGCTAATTTATACTTTAACTAGCTATTACTCGCGGTTTCGCCCACGTGGTCAAGTATTTATACTGTCGCATCGCATTTATAATGATTGTAAGCTCTCCGTCTGCGGCTTCGCTCGCGCGGGTTTCGGTTATATTCCTGAAGGAATTCTTAAAAATGTTGGAAAAAAAATTTGCCTATGGCCACCCTCGTACCATAGACTATATTCATATACCTAACATTTTATCAAAATTGGTTGGGTAGTTTAGGCGTGAAAACGTAGTTACTTTCGCATTTATAATATTACTAGCTTTTCGCCCGTGTGTACTACAGGTTTCATCGTGCCCAGCTATGGGATAAAATGTATGTCCTTTCCCAAGTTCTAATTTGTCTCTATTAACAAATTTTATCAACGTCGGTTCAGTATATTAGGCATGAAAGCGTAATAGGCAGACAGACAGAGTTACTTTCGCATTTATAAAATTAGTAGAGATTCTAAACTTTTTCAAGACAAAAAATATTATTTTTAATTTCAGTTACGTAGCTTTCGATGCTTTTGGGTACAAACTAATAACAGGAATATCACTATGGGCAAACTCAGCCTCAGGTGCTTCAATACTCCAGCAGAATTCACCAATGAATTTAAGCGGGCGAAGAGAAGAGTCTGATGACAGTCCAGCAGGCAACAGACCTCAAGCAACACAGCAGATTGCTCAGGACATGATTGTAAATTCATACCAGAATTTAGTACAACGTTATGACAGCTTAGTGAGAAACTACCAACGATTGTTCATGGTGCGGCATCGGTTGACGAACACGCCTCCGCCTCCTAGTACGGTAAGATTCAAAAAGTTAACCTTCAGTCATCCCGCCCTTTTCTTCAATTGGACTTCAGACGCAAAGTCAAGCCAAAGTCAAAAATAGCTTTATTTCATAAAGCATTCAGAATTTTTACTTAAAATAAGTCGAAAGTAGTGAATTACATTAGCATTTTCAACTTTGCGCCTATTCGCAAAGGTGCAGTCTTCCTCAAGGAAAGAAATAAGCAAAAAACTCCGAGGGTCGCGTGGGTACCACCTTTACCTTGTTAAGATCCTGCGGATTCGTATTCAGCGCTTCTCATTATTTTTTATATTGTGCACTTCTTTGAAATTCTCTGCCTGCGTCTATATGTCCAAGCTCATACAACCAACATCTCTTTAAAGCTTAAGCGAATAGGCTTCTTTTGGGTGAGCTTGCTACATCCTCGACCTCATATCTGCCTCTTGGCTAGAATGTGGTCAAGGGCGAATCCATTCATAATTTAAAAAAAATGCCGATTCCACTAAAACACCGCATTTGCACTGTAAACGCAATCGTGCGTCAAAATGACTAAACCCTAACATTTCTGACATTCACTGACATACTTGCTGCAGGAATGTTTATGGCGCAGCAGTGCAAGTGCAGTGTTTTAGTAGAATAGCTTTCAAGCCCGAAACGAAGTAATGAAGTTTCATTGCGCTGATCTCGAAATAAAAAGTAATTTAAAAAAACAATTACACCTACTTCTGAGCCAAATCGAAATCTGACTCAAAAATAAAACCATTTGTCACTGACATGGACGTAGTCCATTTACCCCGTGTGGTGATCGGTTGAGAATAACACCACCCCATCTCTTTCCGTGGGTGTCGTAAGAGGCGACTAAGGAAACACAAATGAGACCTGCCTCCTAGTAATCCATCCCAGGCAACGACACTTAATTTTTTTCTAAATCTGAGGTGTCTTCCTATGGTCTCATGCGGTGTGGTAGGCTCTGTAAAGGGTCGTCTGGTTCGCGACCTCCCTCCTACTGAAGTCCGACGCCAAACAACTTGTTGTGTTCCATCAGTGCGTGGGAGTACCAGTGCCTTTATAGGCTTTTTCTGGGTTAACTCGCTCCATCGTCGACCTCATCTTTGACCTTTATGGTCAAGATTGAGTTCAAGAGTTAACCCATCTTATAATAAAAAAAAATTAAAAAAATCTCAAGTGCTCGTTCTGCTAAAAATAATTTCACTGACCAAGTGAATCAAAACCAGAATATAATATGTCCAAATCACATCATCCAATCGTGATCGAATATGTATTGGGTGACTTAAAATAAGTCCAAAAAAACTGCACAACTTTCCCCAAGGAACATAAGTCGAAATATTTAAAAAAACTGGCTCTCCAATACAATTTGTGCGATAAGCCGATTTGCTTTTTTTTATACTTAGGTTTTTTGGGAAAAGTTCGATTGAGAAACTTTAGGGCTTAGGTAATTAATTTAAAATCACTCCATACTAGACTAACCCTGCGTTTCCGGATGTATAGGTAATACCATTTCGTTTTGTAGATCGATCGCGGCACAGACCCAATGGAAACCGACTTGTCCCCTGGGACATCTGGGTTCACTCGCACTGCTCACACCTCTACCTCAACTCAATTCGACGACGGTAATTTATACCACATTCATATCTATTCGTGAAGGTATACTTTTTGTTGTTTTATTTCATATTTTCCACGTTTATTTCACTAATATCACGAATTTTTGTAGTATAAATGGTATATGTACTTATAAGAAATAGAAACGAAAAAAAAACTAAATAAAAAATTCTACATTAACCGCCAATTAGCCAACATATTTATTTAACTTTATGCAGAACATTTTCACTAATTATTTCACTAACGCTCAACTGCAGAAACCGTTCATTAAAGTTAAACCTTCGTTAAATGTAGTACCGTCCTTTTTTACTTCAACAAGACGGAAAGTGACAACATAATATTTAAAGTAGCATTAACTTTATTGAACGTCTTTGCAACTGATCGTTAGTGTTATATTGACTCAAAAGTATTCATTACTAAATGGAAATCATTCTGGTAAATTTTACTTATCATCTGGATCCAACAAAGGGCTATGAAGATTTTGGCCGGTCGGTCCACAATTTTTGTTTGTTTCTTCCAAATTGCTGCCAACAATGAACTAGTTTGCATCGCACACTGTGAGAAAATCTCAATCTAGCGGAATTTAATTCAAAATTTGAAGTTTATCTCAGGCACTAAAAAATTATGTTTTACTTATCCTCGATTACTACTTAACACGATAAAATGTATTGTTTTGTTGTGGATAGGTCACAAATAAAATTAAAAATATTGAAATCAACCGAGTAATGTTATGTACTCATTTTGCAACGTCAATTTATGCGAAGAATTAATTTGATTACGAAGTAATTATTAATATAATTGTGTATTTTCTTTCATTTGTAATAGTGTTTGAGTCTCACACGTAGGTACAAATACTCGTACATTTAATCAAAGTCGTAACCAATATGATGTGTAATTAAACGTAATCAAAGACGACATGAAATGAACTTATAAGTTTTGAATGTTTGAAAGTCAAAGGAACAAAAATCATGTTATCAAGCATTATTTTATGAAACGTTTATCATCATGATGAAGCTTATAGTTATAGCTATTAGATCCAACTTAGTTTTACTGCGCGTTTTTGCGACTCCCATACATTTTTTTATTTTATTTTCAGAATGGCTATCGAGATAACGAAATTGAAAATTTTTGAAATTTGTTCTGCTAACAAAGCAAATACCGATCTTCTCAATAGACTTCTAATTTCTTAAAATCCCTACTTAGCCAGTTTAAGGTGTATTCCGAAAAGAAATAAAAGTCCTGTTGAGCCAGAAGACTTGGAATTGCTTTTCCTGCCCACAAGTGATTTTTTTGTTCTGTGCACCTAAATACTTTTATACATTAAATGTTTAAAAAAAATACAGTAATACTTTAATTTCAATATAAACACCAATTATAACTCGTTTTAAACAGATTTACGAATCCCGTATGAGAAATAATCAATTCCCGCTAGATTGAGTTTTTCTCACAGTGTGCATCGGTAGACTTAACATTATCACAGACAAAACTTTGAAAACGATATTTTCCTAAAATGTCACGTTTCAGAAATATAAAACTGTCAAAGTTGTGTCGGTGGTGCCAACAATGGGCAGATTTATAACTTACATATTTTAAATATATTCATATATTCATCCGCAATGTTTTCCTTATTGTTGAACGTTGCCATTAAAACATCCTATTATACGTGTCAATACGAAGATATTTCAACGACTTTTGTCTTATAATTTTACCAATTGATTTAGACTTGGGTGACCGTAAAACAGTTTTTTAGAATCATTCCGTGCGATTATTGTAAACGTGTCCAATCTGCCTACTGTTGGAGCCACCCCTTTGATAGTTCATTTCTCGAAAATGCGACACTATAAGAATATCTCGTTATAACAAGTTTTGTTTGTATACTAATGGTTCCAACTTTTGATGTAAGTTTCATAGGTAGCTCATAGGTAAAAGACGATATGTAGGCCAACCCTAATACAACAATTTTCTGAGCCCTTTTATTCTCCTAACACACATTAGGGTTACAAGAAGCCACAAATTTTCGCCATCTGTAGAAATACTTCAAGTTTATCTTGTCGACCAACACCAAACATCAATTTCTTTAGGATTTGATTTTGTGTTGACCACGATTGTCATAAGTAATTCTATTTATTTAATATGTTTAATTAAAGTAATCATCACTTCGCAGGGTCCCCAGGCCCGAGCACTTCGCGTGGCGAGGACGGCGGTGACGCAGAGGGAAGCAGCAGCCGCTTGCTCAACCTCGATGTTTTGTCATTCAACTCTAATCCAACTAGGTTTGTATTCTGAAGTCATTGGTTTTCTTTTGAAACATACAAGAATATATTTTCCTTTTATTGATTTGTTTAATTTATTTTTATTTTTCAATTTGTTTGTCTTAATTATTTAAATTATGCAACAATTTATATCAATATTTTGTCCCTTGTATGTGTCTAAGGTCCGTATTACAGGAGACTCGAGTCTTGATCTTCTAAGGAGTTTTGATACTTAAGTATTGACTGTCTGTTTCTCTTACTATCAAAATGACAAAGACGGCTGCTACTTAAGTATAGTATAGATCAGAGTCTGAGTAGCGTTCTTAATACGAACCTAAAACTTTGTGCACAGGTAGGTTATCGCGAACAAGGCTCTGGCGATACAAACTTGCTTAGTGCAGGGCCCGCTGTTCTAACTCTTGTAACTGTTTAAACTGTTGTATGAAGTAATTTATTATATCTTATTATTCTATTCCTTCCAGAAATCAAGAGTTATCCCCGCAACATTCCATTTTCGGATTAAGACCATTGGCCTTCCAACCACTGACTGAAAGATTCAGACCATTGGCCTTCCAACCCCTGACTGAAGGAAGGTCTTTCAGAACTGTCGATCAAAGCGAACGCTCTACGAGGCTACTACCAAATCCTTTTTCATCAAGAAATTCTACGCGAACTAGTCGAACCAATATTTCTGAAGGTTCTCAACAGTCTTCAAGTAATGCAACTAATACATCGCGAACGAGCATTTTTACATCGTCAAGACCGGAGTCTAGTATTGGCCGTACTTTTTTAGAACGCCGTCGGAATTCAACTCCGGAACAAAACCCAACAAGAACCCAAAGTACATCAGTCTCCACCAATGACTTATCTCCTACGGCTAGACGAGTTTCAAATATTGAAATGACGCCCTCCCCGCAACAGAATTTACCATCAACATCCGCCACCAATACCCAAAGACCCACAATGACCAACTCATCGACACAAATGAGTCCATTAACCGGACCGGTGGACGCTCAAACGATAAATGAAAGTCTGGATTTAATCCGCGATATTTTAAGAGACTCTGGAACTAGATTATTGAATTTAATAACGAATATGTCCCTGTCCACGCTGGCCAGCGTAGAGTGTAGTATGCCGAGACGAGGGAACTCCCAGACACAGTCGGATGACAGCGAAGGCGGCTCGCGGGCGCGGTTCGCCCGCCCGCGCGTGCCTATCGCCAGCGAGTTGTTCTCCTCGAGTTCAGACTCCGACAGCGACCAATCTCTAGAGGTCAACATACTCAGGACGAGAAATTCTACGTTTAACGATGACGATCAACCAGCTGAGAACGATCGACCTGCTTCTGAAGCTAGACCTGTTCCTACTAATAGAATGGTCTTCGAATTGAATGAAGAATCACGAAATGAAGGAACTTCACATGAACCTAATAGGATAAATGTGACTCTGGCTAATGATAGGTTTCGTGTTCGAACTCATAGTCAGTCGGGGAGTGAGGATACTGCCTCGGCTAGTGGGGAAGGTGGAAGTGGAATGGCTACGGATAACCCTACTCCGACTCCGAGCACCTCTGACTCTAATCCCAGACCATCAACTAGTAGAGAAAACTTTTGGGCTGGTAGCAGCGCCATGTCGTCTGAGGAAGCTTATCGTAAAGTTAGAAGTGGAGTGAACGCCCTACAAAAGCATACCTTGCAGTTGACCAACCTTTGGCTACGCGGGACTCGTATCACAATGCGAGAGCTACGTAATATATGGGAAAATTTGCGAAGGCGCATTATAATGCTCCACAGAGATACAGGTCGAGGGGATGGCACTTCGATGCAAAGTCATTATACTAGGTCCCTCTTAGAAAGATGCATAATGGTCACTACGATGGCCGATGCTCGTGCTGCCATTAGAACCTCGCGAAATGCAAGGAACGAAACGAGTGAACGCACAACAGAGGAAACGAGAAACACATCAATGGATACCGATGACAATAGCAATTCGGCAGCACCGGAAATGGAACCTAATAATTCCAGTGACAACGTTGGCGACAGTACACCAAATCCCCCGGGACGCTCATTTGCAAGATCTACATCCGGCGCGAGATCTTCACCCTCTGCGTCTCTGAGACGAAGACTGCTCGCTAGATGGCGCAATATTCCTCCGCGCTTAACTCCAAGATCGACTAGATCGCGAAGAGATTTTGCACGAGCCTTAGAAATCAGTGCCACTAGACACGAAATACGAATGCGAGCAATGCAAGTCCTCTCCGTTATGTTCAACATGATGATGATGTGTCTAGAAGAACGTGGACTAAGTCAATTGATTATTAACATGTTGCGAACGCTGAAGAAAGCATTAGCTTTGACGTGTCTGATGCTGATGATGAATCGAAACGGACGACAGAGCAACGCCTCGACCACAACGTCAACAGCTCAACGCGTCGAGCCACAGATGGTTGTCCGCATACAAAACGTAGACCACGCTGGACCAGTCAATGTGGAAGAATCCGATGAACCAGCTGCTGAGAGAACGGCCCCGTCTAGTAATGCACCTACAGAAAACGGCTCTACAAATCAGAACCAAGAAAATAAACTTACTAATACGGACAATACGCCGTCTCAGTCATCACCAGCTGAAAACAGGATGCAAGACAACTCGCCTTCCCCTTCGACGTCAACAGGGATTAGTTCGGAGCGTTGGAGCAATCGCCTCGCCGTGCAGATAGCTGCAGCCAATAGAAACAACTCTGTTACTGCTACAACGCGAAGAGAGTTATACTTGGAAAGTAGGCGACTTAAAGCATTACATAGAACGAATCCAGCAGCACATCCGATCACAAAGAAAAGGGTTTTACCTCCCGTCACCAACCATAGAATACCAGTGTTGCGGCTGTTGCCGAGCAATCTGAAAGTCCCAAGATTTTCAACGCCTAGAGCAGAACCTCGCAACAACGAGCCGGTCGCCGGGCCGTCGAACGCCGGCTCCTCTAATGAAAATATCCAACAGGAGTCTAGGGATGACATGCTGAATGAATTCGAACATAGGGTAAATTTGATCAGGTTGGCACATTTACAAGCGGTGCGATTAAGACACGCGGCGAGGACGAGGTTTAGGCGACTGCAAACTATTCGATTGTATACGCCGTCGTCGGTGAGGGAGATGTTTACCGTGCAGTCGAATAACGGGGATAGTCCGTCGGGGAGTCGATCACCGCTACTGCAGAACGGGTCGGAGTCGGGGACTAGGCGGTCGTTCACGGCGTTCCGTCCCCACGGGATGACGTCACGGGGCGAGGGCAGCGGGAGGGGTTCGGAGGAGCCGGGGCACTTTCATACTGTACTCAACAACGTGGCCATGCCGCTCATGCAGGTCAACGACCTGCCTGCCAACAACGCGGAGCCGCCGGCGGGACAGCCGCAGCGTCTGCCGAGGATACACGAATTCCTGCAGCCGATTATCTTAGCACAGGTACGTATGTATACCGCTGTCAACAATCGTGATACTATGTTTTTATCTGTGTAATAGCTAACACGCTCATTAATGCAATTATAGAAACTAGTGGCTACGTTAAGGCACTGCGCCATCATAGTAGGCTATTTTAAGAAATTGAAGCAACTGCGCTGTTGGCAACAATAAATGTGCCAATCATATCAGATTTAGACAAGTTCGCTATATATGTGATAATACTTACCCAATAAAGAAGGATGAAAGGACATGCATTCCGCCAAAACCAAGCATAGACGACCTTCACACGCGCAGCTGTGGTGATGTAACGAATATTGCTTAGCACGCTAAAAAACGCTCTAGAAACCTTTGATATTTCAAAAAACCTTTACTAACGCTATGTCAATCAATGTGAAAATAAAAATTGCACCTCGGCCCACTAACTGTTAAACTCAGCGAATAAGGCCCGTATTGCAGGAAACTGATCTATACTTAAGTATTGATTTTCTCTTTCACTATCAAAATGACAAAGACGACTGCTACTTAAGTATAGATCAGAGTATGAGTCCCGTTCTGTAATACGGACCTATATCTCGTACGAATTAACTTGAGACCTGGGCCGATGACGTCACCTTCACGGTGCCGGTGTGCAAAATGATAAAATATCGAAAAATACAGGGTGTAAAGAACTGCTTAGCAAATACTTAAATGGTGGAATCTACCCATAACTATCATCAGCCATAAGTAATTATTTTTCCCCGAAAACGTCATGTTAAGGAGTTTTCATTATTTACCTACTTTGGCCTACGCAACGTATCGTGAAACCGCGCCCCACGCGCGATCCCCCCGCGCCGCGCTGCTATCGGAATGCGATGTACATTGCTGGTTTTCGTGTTTTACGTTTCTATGATTGTTTTTTACTGCAAAAAGGAGTGTATTCAATTAAATAATAAAAAATGTAAGTGGAAAATATTAAAAAACATGAAAAAAAAACCAGAAAAAAAATCCATTAGAAAATCATTCAGAATGATTGTCTGAGTCCAGGTTTTCAGTTTTTACTAAGCTGTCTTTTACACCCTGTATATACAAAAAAATTGCATCTTTGTTACGGATACGTGTCTCGACTCTTTCGATTTTTATAATGCAGCACACCATAAACAGAAATGACGTCATCAGCCCAGGTCTCACTTGTACGGGTTATAATTAACCATGACGGCCGGTTTGACTACCACTACCACTCGAGTGGCGCTGCCTCTTGATCGACGTGTCCTGGGTTCGAATCCCACTCTGGGAAAATAATTGTGTAAAAAGCAGATGTTTGTTCTCGGGTCATAGATGATTGTGTCTGTCTTTATGTGTGTTTCGAGGGACCCACGACACAAGGGAAAACCTTAATGAGGGCCTTACCTGGAGAATCGCGATTTCCTCCACCGAAAATCTAAGAAGTGTGTTGTTGTTTTATTATAGGGCACCCTAGTGCATTGGCCACCTAAGTGTCTTCTTGGGAGTGTATGGCGTTTTTTTTTATTATTTATTTATGTTATGTTGTCTCAGAACGCAATGGTAGTAGACGAAGATGGCGGCGGCGACGGCGGGGGCGACGGCGGGGGCGGCGGTGGGGGCGGCGGGGTCACACGACGTATCGCCGCGGGCGTGGCGGGGCTGCTGGACGCCGGCATCATCCCGGAGTCACTGCCCGCGCCCTCGCACAGGGTGCAGGCCTGGGACTTCACTACTGGAGACACGCCTGACATCGCTGACAGTACGTGTCTATCTCTTTCTTTATCTCCTTGGGATCCGTCTTTATCTCTTCTAGCGTATACGCGTCACCATACATACAGGGTGTAAAGGACAGCTCAGCAAATACTTAAATGGTGGAATCTACCCATAACTATCATCAGTTATAAGTAATTATTTATTCCCGGAAACGTTATGTTAAGGAGTTTTCATTATTTACCTACTTGGCGCTACGCAACGTACCGCGAAACCCCGTGAAAACCGCAATCACTCCGCGCCGCGCTGCTATCGGAGTGCTAAGTACATTGCTGGTTTTCGAGTTATACGGTGTTATGATTGTTTTTTATTGCAAAATGGAATGTCTTTGATTAAATAATAAAAAATGTAAGCAGAAAATATTAAAAAATAAAAATTTTCGGAGAAAAATTCCACTGGGAAATCATTTGATTGTCTGAGTCCAGGGTTTCAGTTTTTGCTAAGCTGTCATTTACACCCTATATATCTCGTATGAGTTAACTTCAGACCTGCACCCATATTCTACACCATATGATTCGAAACTGACGCACGGAAAATCTCAGTGCATCCCTTTCTTGCGGTATCTAGATGATAGTGACGGGTATAGTCTTGTCGAATATCGGATTCGAGTCGAACGATGTAGAATACGGGTGCTGGTCGCAAGATATTGGAGATAACACAACAGATAATGCCGATGCTACTTTACGGTGTTTCTTAGAGGGATAAGGGCAGGGAGATGATCATGATTTTGAAAAAAAAATTGAGGGGGGGGTTTGAACCCCAAACCAAGGGGGGTTATATCTATGTTAATTCAGTAACAGATCTTTATTTAATATTATAAATGTGAAAGTAACTCTGTCTGTCTGTCTTTTACGCCTAAATTACTGAACCGGTTTTGATCAAATTTAGTACAGAGATAGATTAGACATAGACTAAATTTTATCCCACAGCTGGGCGCGATATTGTAGTTCGCGCGGGCTGAGCCGCGGGCGGAAAGCTAGTATAACATAAACAAGGAAAAAAATTTTTTTTTGAATGTCCCCTTTTTAAACGACTTGGTAGATGAAATTTTTAGAAACGCAGAAATATAGGTCTCACGAATTGTGTTGAAGACTACTATTACCAAGTTTCAAGTCAATTTGACGATATTAATTATGTTGTTATACAAGTGGTGTTTAATGCGTCGTATAATCTAGCTTGATATTTTGTGTGAGGTGATAAAAAAATCGGGTCTGTTTTTCTATGAACTTGACGTACGTAAAATTTGACCAGTGATGAAAAAGTCGCCTGTACTTGTTTACATTCGAAAATACAAAGTCTTATTTTATCATCAGGTACGAAAAACGTGGTAGTGCAGCGCTGCAGGATACACAATGACGCTAGCATCGACATCTCGAAGGACGGCCGACTACTAGTCGCCTTACTACCAGTGCCGCGACTCAGAAACACAAACCATTGGCTTGGTAAGATGCTCTTCTTACTTTCGTGCCAATGGCTCGAGTTAGATTGCTTGGCTAATGCGGCAGAAAGTCGAAACAGAGTGGGACTTCTTAGCACTTACTTAGATGGTGGAATCTACCCCAATTATATGCTATAATTCTTTAGCGGCGTTGGGCACTTTTAGTATGGGGAAAAAAATATTAAACTCGCGTCAGATGTCACGTGACCCTGATCGAAGATGCGTAGGATAGGGTTGCCACCTTTTTTTAAGTGAAAATTTCTAGCGTTGTGCACTTTGAAGTATGGGTGGAAACCCGCACGGATGGCAGCCCTATGGTAAAATTATCTCTGTGACATGTCAACGATTATTCGCACATGGCGCGCAAATACCGATAGACTATTTTACAGAATTTGTAGTCAGTTTGGTCGAGTGGAAAAGTTGCCAGATTGTAAGCAACAGGTCGAGGGTTCGAAACCACGAAGTAAAATCAAGAAAGTCTTTTTGTATTTTTGGCCGAGTGGTGAAGTTATCAGATCGTAGGCGAGGCGTCGAAGGATCGAATCCTGAGAGAACAACGGACTCTTTTTGTGTATTTTGTTTTATTTCCATAATAATGTACAACGTTAATGTTCAAGTTGTACGATGTGGCACCTTCACAGGTTGTACTCTTTAAATGATCTAATGTTAAGTTTTGTAAAATGTAATAGTGTAACATCCCTTGGTTGTCCGAAATAAATAAAATAAATAAGTTTTCACTTCTGCCGGCACTCCCGGAGTGCAACCCGTTGTTTTTATTTTTTTCTTTAAACGTCAAGGAGGCGTTTTCGTTATTTATCGAATATACCGCTAACTAAGCAATGTACTAAAAAGGGGACCTCCCTTAAAAACAGTGCAGGGGGTTACGTTACGTTAGGTTAGCCCACATACGTCACCAAGGGGCTAAAGATGACCGTTTGTGTCGCAGGCGTGTATTCGTTGGAGTGGTCGCGTTTGGGCCAGTGTTTGCACACAGCGGTGCTGGAGCACAGCGCGGTGTCGGTGGCGCTGTCGCCCACGGCGCGCCACCTGGCCGTGGGGCTGGGCGCGCGCCGCTTCACGTCGGCGCCCGCGCCCGCCGCCGCCGCCGCCGCCGCCGCACACGCCAGGAACAACGTCTTCGCGCTGCTCTACCGCCTGGATCCACTCGGTGAGATACTTGCGTCGACTTACTGCCGTACTCAGAGACGCCAATTAAAGTTAAGAAGTAATTAAATGTCATGCTATCCTTGTTTATATCGACGAGAGTGAAAGAGACAACATCGGAGTTTAACAGTACTTAACTTTAATTGACGTCTCTGAGTACGGCAGTTAGACCCGTATTACAGAAGGAGACTCGAGTCTCGATCTATACTTAAGTAACAGTCGTCTTTGGCATTGTGATAGTGAGAAAAAGAGACAATCATAACTTAAAATTCAATCAAAACTTAAAGGTGAGACCCCGATACTCCTTACAAAGTTCCAAAGTCAAACTATACAATGACATACAGTCCTCTCGACTTAAGCTGAGAATTGCATTTGTGTGAGTGCACACCGATAGTGTAGAGTGGCAATCGGCTTGAGGCGCGGCGCGTCCGCAATTCTTAGCTTAAGTTGAGAGGACTGTACACGTGTGTACATATACATACACGCGCACGTACGCATACACACACACACCCACACACGAGCAGTGACACTCGGCCTATCCACTGACCATTACTCCACCGACACTTAGGCCCGTATTACAGGAGACTCAAGTCCTTATCTATACTTAAGTATTGATTGTCTCTTTCTCTCACTATCAAAATGACAAAGACGACTGCTACTTAAGTATAGATCGGTCTTAAGTTGCGTACAGTAATATGGACCTAAAACATCGATACTCCACACAAAGTTCTAAACAAAAAGCTATACAATGCATATTACACATACACACACGCGCACGCACGCATGCACGCACACATGAGTCGTAACGCTCGGGCTACCCAATGACCATTACGCCACCATCACTCTCATAGTACAACAATTAATTACAATAATTAATCCACCAGAGAGTTCGAGCCGAACCGGTCTATCACCCATCAGAGAGTTGGAACAGAACTGGGGTCAAGGTTTCACCAGCCTCAACTGTCTGCGATGGGCGCCGCAGCCCGGCCAAGGCTTCGTTTACGCTAACAACACCGGACAACTCATCATCATGAACTAAGTACCCAGCGCTCACAACGCAATGCCTCATTCATGCAATCGACTGACCAAAAAGCCATTTCTCTTATGAAACTTGCGACTGTATATGATTACCCTGGAATGTGTGATTACGGCTCGAAGCGACAATGTGACAAAGAAGTATCACTATATCACAAATGACTAGGATTTTTTAAGAGTTTCATACTGAGACTACATGGCAATTGAAATAAATGTACATAAACGGAAAGTTTACATTATTTAGCGTTAGTTTTTAACGTAGGTATGTTTTATTACACGACCTGATGTAAGGTTCTTAGGTAAGACAGATGAAATTGCCATTATAAATAATACGATTACCTTTAGTGTTATATCTGACCTTATCGCGTTTGTCTACGTAGGAATTTAATACAATTTCCCAACCTTTAAAACACTTACTAGAAAACCTTATTAAGCTTATTCGAATTAATATAGTTCATTATATCAGTGTTCTGTTAGTTGACTAGGGTTGATTAGGTAACGATATCGATGTAAACCTTCCTAAACTGAAACAGTTTTCCCTCTTCATACAACTTGTGTGAATAGCTGATTTTGCCATAGTATGGAAAGTAAAAATGTTTTTAAGAATTTCACAAACGTTCCTTGGGGAAAGTTATTCAGATTCATATGGAGATTGGGCATCTTGAAGTTTCGTTGGCTAATCTAAAATCACCCATATAAATGTATGTTAATGATCTCCTTACAATAGACATTAAATTGGAACTTATCGATAGAATTTTGGTGTGTAGGTAAAAAGGGACTGGTTTTGTACAAAAGGATATGAAATGCGAACTAAAGATTACTTTGTCACCTTTATGACAGACCTAGTAATATCTCCTAAGTGACAATGAAATTAAATTTATTATTTCTGGATTAGTACGACGATATCAGCATTGCAGTTTTATACTGCAACCGTATGCTGAGTTGGCGCCAATTATAGATAACAAAAAAAATATTGGTTTTGTTTAAATATTTTTGTTGCTATGCTCTGTGCTTCTCAATCAAGAATTTCAAGAAACTAATTTCCAGGTGAAAAGCTAGTATTGTATAAAATCAGTCCCATTAGGCTATTATACAAGGTGTAACAGTAAGTAGGGACACAATTTTCAGGGATAATTAAACTCTTCTAGCATTACAAAAGATGAAACTTTGCAAAATGGACTGTGTTGCGAACATGATAGAAACCATTTCGGATAGTAATATTTACGTGATAGTACATAATTGTATGTTCTTGGCCTTTTTTAAATGTGACCACACGGTAACTCTTAAGTTATCGAAACATTGCGAACATAATTAAAATAGTAGGAAATTTAATTATACGACTCCAATAATAAAAAATCATAATAAAATAAATGCAGATATTAGTAGATATAATCATGTGGATATTTATATATGATCCCTGAAAATCCTACTTTTTGTTACATCATGTGTGTGTGTAGTAGTGTTTAAATATAATATTTATTGTAAAAAGAGTAATGTACTAAACTAATAGCGAAAATATGACTACCTTCCCGAGAAAGTCGCTTTACTGTGGACAGAACATCCGAACATCAACAATTGGGAACTCGGTTAATACGCCAGGGTCATTTGGCCCACCCTCCTCCAACATAATTCACAACTTCCCTTCTACTGGTACCACTAAACCTTATCCGCTACAACATGTTTTCAGTGAAGTATCACGATCTATCACTTCCTGTATTTTACTTCTCAATCTCACACTTCTCAATCTCTGGTCGAGTTTGAGACGAGCCCATGTTTCTCCTGTCAATTATTTATAAATTGTTTAACCGATTTTTAACCTTCGCGATATAATCAGACATCTTACGGTATGCAAAAATTAAAAGGCATCACGATCTATCACTTCCTGTAGGTATTTTACTTCTCACTCTCACACCCGCGGAATCTGGTCGAGTTTGAGACGAGCCCATGTTTCTCCTGTCAATTATTTATAAATTGTTTAACCGATTTTTAACCTTCGCGATATAATCAGATATCTTACGGTATGCAAAAATTAAAAGGCCCCTTTGAGTACCACTTAATTAAACCCTCGCGCGATTCTTGCATACCCGTGTCTGCAGGATTTGTAACGCACGCGCCGCCGCCGCCGTAAACAAGCGCTCGATGTTTAATGGATACAGAATTCGCTTATATCTCCTGAAGGCAGTTTTATTTTTGAAAGTTCTCATTAAATTGTTATAAATATATAGTTCTTCCATTATTTTTAAGTATTTATCATGTTTAAGTTTCGGTTGTTAATTTTTGTATTAAAAAGGCAATAGGTAAACAGCCCTTAATGAGTTCTGTTCTAATAAATCGTATTTTTTTGTCAAAATGAAGATAATATCTGGATCTAATATTAATTAATATTTATATTTGGCGTAGTTCTAACTTGGAAAACTTTGCGTTGGTAGACTGATTGTTTCAGCCAGATGGTGGCTAGGACCACCGCACAGTGCTGTCAAACTGTCCTAGGAAGGATATTTATATTCATGATTTATTTGATAAGTGAAAGTGAGAAATTTTTTCGAAATATAAGTCACATTAGAACTTAAATAGTAAAGATAATAATAGTCCTCTTGATACCACAAGATTATGAAAAACACATAATCGAAGGGAAAATTTAACATCCTTGAAAAAGTTAACTGGACGAAGTTACCACGATCGAATTAAAGTTGTATATTTAATAATATTTGTAATACTGTGCTAGTATCGTTAGGCGAACTCAAAAGAATGGCAAAGAATCGAGAAGAGTAGCGATTACTTTCCACTTACTAAAGTAACTTAGGGACCATCCATAAATTACGTCACACTTTACGGGGTGGGGAGGGGGTCGACAAAGTGTGACATTGTGTGACAAGGGGGTGGGAGGGGTCATAAGTTTGGTGACGTCACATTTCAAAATGTGTTATGAGGTTATGAGTATCAAAACGCGTTAACTATTAACGACAAACTTAACCTCTTCAGTCCCAAGCACTCTTTTTAGTTTTTTCTTTTGTTGAGACAACGAGTTTTGAGTTCTTAAAAAAAATAATAACTATTGAGTACTGCTTTTATTTAAAAAATACAAAAAAATTAAAATATACAAAATATGTGATGTCACACTAGCGAGGGGGGAGTCTTATAAATGTGACCAGCTGTGACAAGGAGGGGGAGGGTGTCAAAACATCATGAAATTATTGTGACGTAATTTATGAATGGCCCTTTACAATGTTTTGCTACAAAAAAATAATAATAGGTGCTTTTTCTGTCTAGTCAGATTTGCGTGTACAAACACAAAAAAGAATCAAAACACCCTCTAAATACTTAGTGCTTGAGGTAAGGCCATAAATTAGCATAATCTTACGTGTTTGGCTTATTTTGTCTTTACGTTGTTACATGTTTCTTCAGCAAATTCAATGTTTTATTCGAAATTTTCATTTGCACAAACACACTTGGTTACTAGTCTAATATTTATCCTTCTTAGGATAGATTATAGTTTAACCATTACCGCTGTACCGCGCCTTAGGTTTGCGGGGCGAGGCGGGGGTAGAACAGGCCGTTCTCGCGGTCAGTTTGTTAGCGATGACAGCGGGAGCACCCCCTGCCTCCCGCAGGGCCCCGCATGTCTAAGGCGTGGTACCTACAGCGGTAATGGTCACACTATAGTGGGAGATTATAAAGTGTACAGATTACGAATAAGGTGTACAGTGGATTACACTATGCTTGTCTTTGAAATAAAAATCTTAATTGTATTCCTGTTTTTCATTTGGAAAAATGAAACAATAAATGATATAAATATCTTATTTTATTCAGTTTCGATAGAATGTAATTGCATTATGTTGACAAAACGCAAACAAATTATAAAACAGAAATTTAGACAATTTGAGATATTGTACTTATATAAATAATTTATGCAATGTAAATTGAATTTCAAACAGATATCAAAGTATTAAAAGTGGAACATATTAGATGAGAGGGCAATAAACTTAGGAATAAATATTAATTTACGCAATCAATACTGATATTATCTGTATAAAATATACTCCCTTTATATTCAACAATTTATACTTCTGATATTGATCTAGAATAAAAAAAAAACAAATTTATTAAATAGAAAAGGCATATACAAATTTGATAAGATTCATGTATTAAGAAGGCATCTGCATTTTCGTAATTTCTAAAATCCGTTAACTTAGGACTCGTCGGCTAATGTGACAAACATTATATTTCGATTGTGACTGGAAGTGCCACAACGCACGTCATAAAAACTAAAAATGGTTTTAACAACTTACAAAACAAAGTATAAGTCAAACCATAATAAGTAACACTAATTCCTACAAATGTTTATTAAAAATGTTAATTTGCTCGTAGCACAAATACCTATATACTTTCTTCCCTGACTGATCACAGACCAAAATGTAAAATCCGTTTAGAATTCCAATGTATTACTGAACCTCTTAGCAGCGCCGCACAACACCCTCTGGTGACTTAGAAGCATTTAAATATAATAGCATCTATAACTAACTTGTTGTCGAGGAGGAAGTGGCGTTAATGAAATGCATTAAATGTTAGTGTTCCAAAGGCTTCAACTCTTTGATTTGCTTTATAAGGTAAGCCTTTTCGTCGTTGAATTGTTCATCCTCTGAGCGATCCGTGTGGAACTTGGTGAGGAAATCTACAAGCTTGTCTTGATTCCTTAGCAGAATGTCCAGAATTGGTTTTGGTTTATTTGGATTGGCTACGAATACCTGAAAAAATAAATATTTCACAGATAGCAGAGGATGAAAAATATAAATACCTATTGAGTGCGGATTTTTTTGCTGCACTGCAAGATAACTATGGATTCAAAGACGTATCAATATGTTAGAAAAGTTGCTTGTACTCCTTGAATCCAGAAAAAAAACGTATCAGTGGGTGAATTGCTTTTTTCCATCCTTGTGACTGCTTGTGTGTGTAATTGCGTGTGCGTGCGTACAAATTGCATGCTTGTGTGTATTTTTCTTACAATTCTGAATCTTAATGATAATGTATCCTAGTAAGGATAAAGGTTAAATAAGTATATTTACCTAATAACTTCACTTACTACTTTTATATGAATTGTCGTTTTAATTGAACATTTTTGGATAGCTGATTTCTTTTTATGGCGAGGTTTGGCCAATATAAAAGGCCAGGCTTCGTTAGTGAAAAGCGCAAATGTAAAAATTTTAGAGCAAAATAAGCACTGAAACGGGCAACAGTTCAAACAAGCTGTGTTTGAGCTTCATTATCATTGTCAGTATACAGGTTGGAATTTTGTAATGCCACCTGTCTAATACCCCGTTGGACCAGTAGTACCATTGAGAAGTCCAATTAATGGTACAACTGGCACTAGGTTGTGCCAGTAGTACCATTATTGTAGATAGAAAATTGTACTCAACTTTCTATCTACAGTATTATAGACCAAGATCCCAGGGCCGCCAGACCTTACCACTTATTTTCTCATTAACCAAATATATAGGAAAGAGTAGTGCTAATATGTACTATTAATATATGAATACCAGCTAGCCTGGGCTGACGGCCAATTTTCAGCTATCAGGTTCTGAAGGTATTTCCAAAAATCGCTCACTTGTCTTGAAGTCTGGGTGCTATAGAAAGTACTGTTATAGTTCCCTGAACATCATATACACAAATCACGGCTCAGATTGTAGGAATAATCGCATAATTTACTTGCGAACTCTGGCAATTTCTGGCAGAAATTACAGCTGACGGAGAGTGTCTGGCGGCGTTGATCATTAATTTTTATATTTAATGAATTATATTCTATAAGATATCAGCAGCCAGACTTCAAGACAAGTGAGTAATTTGGAAGTACCTTCAGAACCTGGTAGCTGAAAATTGGCCGTCAGCCCGGGTTAGCTGGTATTCATACGTTACTAGTACGTACTAGCACTATTTCCCACTCATTTGGTTAATGAGAAAAAAGTAAGGTCTGGCGGCCCTGGAATCTCCGTCTATTAAGAGTACTTTCCCTTCAGGTGACATTACAAAATTCTAACCTGTATACAAATCCAAAGCAAAAATGTATAAATTTTATTAAAAATCTCAGTAATATGGCCAGGTATCAAAATATAAAAAATTTTTTAGTACAATAGCTATTCAATCAAAAAAGTAATACTCGCGAAAAAACCGGCAATTTAATAGGTAAAGACTTTAATTATGTTATAATAAATGTGAAAGTGTTTTTATTGTTTGTCCTTCTTTCACGTCGTAACGAAGAAACGCGAACTAAAATCCCGAATTTATAAATTTTCCAAAGGTTCTGATCATTATTAATTTCCCAAAGATTCTGACATATTGAAATGCATAATACCTTGAAAACGTGGAAAGCTTCGAACTGTATATTACGTGATTTCTCTTTAAGCATGTTCATCATTAGTTTGAGATTATCGGGGTTGGTGATGTAGCGGGTCATGATGGAGAAGTTGTGTCGGTCCAGCAGTAACTCTCCCAAGAGCTTGAGGCTCTGCCGCCGTGTTACATAGTTCTCAGAGTTCAGAAGTCGCTGGTAGTGACTGAACACTTTGTCGTAGTTTGCTTCTAGAAACTCGGCGCACAACATTTTGTGCCGCGTTAGCAATTCCTGCAAAAACAAGTTTTCGATGAGCAACCTAAATCAATCCATTCAGACGGCCGGTATGGTCGAGTGGTAGTGACACTGCCTTTTGATTGGCGGGTCCTGGGTTCGATTCCCAGTTGGGGCATATATTTATGTACAAAGCAGATGTTTGTTCTCGGGTCGTGGGAGTTCGTGTCTGTCTTTATGTGTATTCCAAGTCCAAGGGACCCACGACACAAGGGAAAACCTTAGTGTGGGCCTTTGAGTGTGTAGTGTTTAAAAAACACTGTTATTATTATTACGAAAATAGTAAATACAACCATTTAAGTATTATATTTTTGTGCGTATATTTTCTCCGCTAATGCATCCCTGCCCTTAGGCTGAGACATTACCCAGACCCGCACTGATCATAGTTGTGGAATTTAAAAAAAACTGAATTTATATGGAACCTCGCGCACTTAGCCACGCCGCATTCAAGCAATTGCTGACAGCATCAGAATTCGCATACGACGCAGTGCGAATGGCGGCAATCGCATCAAGATTTACATGAAGGTCCCAATGCGATTGTGTGAAGGTTGAAAACTGTCCGTACGACCGTTAATTGGTTGTTGTCTCTGGGTTTTTCTTCGGGGCAAATATACATATCAACACGGTCTCGGGATATTGCATGATTTTTCATACAAAAGAGGTAGTTTGAGAAGCTATAAAAGCATACTCGAGATACATGGAGCGCTATAATTTTCAGACGAGCAAGTGCTAAACCTGAATTTTCAATTCTAATCAATAAATTTTGTTTTACTTGAAATTTGTGAAAACGTGACGAAAAAAAAAATTGCGTAAATTCGACTATTTACATACAAAAAGCAAGCAAAAAGTGCATTTTCGATTTAGTTTCCGTTTTTTGTTTACATGAAATCTTAAGCAAATTGCTCACAAACCATACTGACCTTAAAAGTAGAGAAGGCATCTGAGGCGATATCAAAAGTGGAAACTTCTACATAACGGAAGAAATTGTAAAAATCGTCTGAATACAACATTATCTTGGCCAAAGCCTCGTATCTCGCGCACTCTCGCAGCATGGTGCCGCAATTCGACGCAATCTCTTGATGCTCATATCTGAAACATTAGTTAAAATAAATTACAACTGATCCAGAAATTTTAGTTAAGAGACAATATAATGCAATATGTAGGAAGGGTGATAGAAAGCCTGAGCTTTAGAAAAGGTGGATATACATCAAATGCGAGGCCTGTAAAACCCAACCAAAAACAGCTATTTTTTTTACCTAATCTGCTAGAATCGCTAGCACAAGAGTGTCTATTCTATTGGAAGAATAAACCACTATCGACAAGTTATGTTATGATTTATATCTTGTATATGTAATTAAATAAAACTTTATTTCATATTATTTTTCCAAAGAAAGTGCCAAACTGCAGAAAAAAATGTATTTTTATAAATCAACAAGCACAGAATATAGTACAATAGAATAAAATACAATATACTATATTGCACTCCAACACAAATAAGGTTCAGTTACATTTTATACAAAAGTTATGTCAGGTTACAATGCATATTGCATAGTACCTATTGCATATAACAAATGAAGTTCTCAATATTACTGGTACTGGTCAACTAAATTAATAAAACACGATTCATAGCATTTCTTAATGATCCAATCAACGAAAACCAAAAACTGCCAAATAGGGGAAATAATTCGTGTATAAACGATTTTTGGCATAGTTGTAGAGAATGGCGTCTGAAGCAACATACTGAAAGTACTGATGGATGGGGTGGAGCTAACGTGTAGGGGGCGGTTTAAAGGTCCCTTTTTTAAAATTTTCTTCAACAACTTTTAAACAGTGGCTCATAGCAAAAAAAAAATCTTTTACTCAAGTAATCTACATAAAATTCTCTACAAAAAGGTTCTGCACACTTTTCCGCTGGGATCAATGTTTAATGAGATATGAAGTCCTGGAAATTGCAGTTTTTCCAGGAAATCTCGGCAACCCCACCTGGGAGGTCACGTCGCGGTGTGAGCTAACCCTAAGTTGATGACTTTTGTGAGACCTAATTTGCAAAACCAAATCAGTACCTATTACCTATTTAGTAACATAATGTTTTTTGTTGTATGGAAAAGAATATATATATTTTCACTTTATGTTGACTTACTAATGAATGAGACATCTAAGACAGGCAAAAAAAATGCAAAAATGTTATAGGCCCCTACACCCTATGCCGGCGGCACGGCCGGCCGGAGTTGCCGGCGGGTATTTGAGACGCCGCACAAACGAGTCGCCGGCGGGTTGCGCGGGAACCGGCAGCAGTTCATTCCCGGCATGCTCTGCGGCCGCCAGCGGCTAGTGCCGGCGGCCTAAATAACCCAGCGGCATACCCGCGCGGCAAAAACCCGCCGGCGGTGCCGCCGATATAGTGTGTAGGAGCCTTATGATTGATAAACCACATCAGCTAGGAGTCGGAAATTAGCGGCTTCCGAAATATTGTGGTTATAAGTTTTCTAAAATTTTCTTAAAAAAACTGCTTATTTTTGGGAACTCAACTGGTATTTTTAGAAAGATGGTAAGCTACTTATAATTTTAAATAAAAATACCAACTATAATTCTCAACATCTATGAAATAAAAGCTCTTCAATATAAAGATTCAATTTTTTCTTGTAATTTATTCAAAAATCGACATAAATTACTCGAAAAAAATGTAATACTTGGCATACAAATTATTCAAATAAAAACACGATTTTGTAAGCTTTCTAAAAATGTATGCCAAGTGTCTTACATTTTCTAATTTGTTGCAGGTTTTTATTTGTTGCAGTAGTTATCCCTTTTCAAGGAAAAGGTCGAATTTTCAGCCACCCTATATATATTTACCAATACATATATTTACCAATATCAATATCAAACTGATGATTAATTATATTAGAGAATTGTATTTAGTAATGGATGGTGTTCTAATATGTCTCTATCCTTGATTTTCATAAGTTCTAAATTAACTGTTAATGATGCAGAAATGGAATAAGTACATAATGTGGAGCATTATTAACTAAATAAATAATTATCATTTATTTACCCATACCCGGACATCAAAGTGAAGAGAATTTCGGGTTTTGTGCATATGTACTCGACTGTCGGTGACCGTGTGCCAATTTGACGTCGCAAAACATTGTTAAACACTTGAGCCACATCTTTTTTGCCTTCAAAATCAATGCGGTTCAGATTCTGTAAAAATTTAATAAATTGTTCATAAATCTATTTATCACAATAATACGTCAGAATATTGGGAATCCCATTTTACATTACCGTACTATAATTCTAGCGAAACATTTTCCTGCTGATATAAGTGTCTTAAGTACTAAAGTTTCTGTTTTATTATACATACTGTATCCTTAAATCCTTAAAACAAATTTCACATTTGAAAACTTTATTTTATTGTTACAATATTTACACAGTAGATAATAACTTGATATGAGTTAGAAAGTAGAAAACTAACCTGAATCAAGAGAAGCAGCAAATTTGTATTGTAGAGCTCCTGTGCCAGTTGTGCCACTATGATGTCAGTCTGCGGCTCTGCATCCGAAGTGCCATACAGCATGTTCTTTATCAACACCTAATCACAATAACTACATTCTTATCTGTTTACATTATAACTAACCCAAATCATTTCACTATCACAAAAACATCACACTCTACTTACTAAGTTCTTGCTCACATCCTCCTGAGCTTTTTCTGCCTTCTTATCACCTCTTTCTAATGCTGTAACTGCATCTTTTAGTGATCTCACTAGCTCCGCTGGGCTCTTCTGAGATTTACCAAAAAGAGGCATAGTATTTCTTATGATATTTTAGACAGGATCCAAGCAACTCTGTCTACATAAGATTGAACCTGAAATAAATGCAAAAACCGCGTAAAATAAAAACATTGCGTACCACTACGAACACAGGATTATGCATGTACTACTTCATTTGATATCGGCGAGAATGCAAGAGAATTAAAATGAGATTTGACAAATTTATAAAACCTTTGCCAACCTCGCATATGAACCGCAGAACGTTACAGGACTTTAATCTCTTAGCTTGATAATGCATGAAACAATGGAATAGACGCAAATTAGGCGAAATACAACTCACTTTCGGAATAAAAATTACAATTTTCCCTAGCGAGACAGACCACAAGCAAAACGAACAGCTGTGATGTCAATAGAAATGTTGCTAGTTTAAAAAATTAAAATTTTGCGGTACTTAAGTCAAAGTGTATAGGGTCCTTATATTGTTTATGCCCTATAAAAGGAAACGGATAAGTGATTGAATGAAAGCTTACGTTGAAAACGCAATGATGTGAGTATCCAGGCTATAAATGTTCAAAAAAAAGCATAAATGTCAATGTCACTTTATAGGTTATACTCTTTAACAATTTCCACGTTATAATTATTAGCTAAAAGTGCAAATAAACTATATTTATCGTCATGGCAGATGTAGCTGGTGAAAAATTATCAAAGAAGTGAGTATCTGTGATTTAAAAAAAAACAATAAACATGTTCGTTCTCAGGGCATTTCGGTCTGTTGCAATCCGAAAACATATTGCACCGAACCGAACCTCATTTTTCTCAACAGATCTAAGTAAACGGTTCGTTGTATTTCTTATTAATCTACTTGTCAATAGTCAGCAATTATCGTACAATTATTTACTTTTTCTTCATTTTTGTTTTAGTGAATTAAAACGTCGACTCAAAGCTGAACAGAAACTAAAAGAAAAAGCGGAGAAAGCAGCAGCCCAGCCTGCTCCAACGACGGAGAAAAAGGCTACCAAAATCAATGAAGAAGAAATCAGTCCAAACGAGTATTATAAACTGCGCAGTGGTGCTGTAGCAGCTTTAAAAAATGGAAAACCAGAAGACCATCCATATCCGCACAAATTCAATGTTACGATCTCACTGGAAGAATTCATAGAAAAATATAGCAATCTAAATGATGGAGATGTATTAGAAAATGTTACTTTATCAGTAGCTGGCAGAGTTCACTCTATTAGAGAGTCTGGTGCTAAACTGATATTCTATGACCTGAGAGCTGAAGGTGTCAAAATACAGGTTTGTATTTAATTTATTGAGCTGACATTCCTACTACTAGTTACAGATTTGAAGTTTAAATACCGTTTTTAATGTATTACAGGTTATGGCAAATGCAAAATATTATGAATCTGAAGAAAAGTTTGCGACAGACACTGATAAATTAAGAAGGGGAGACATAATTGGCTGTGTGGGTCACCCAGGGAAAACCAAGAAGGGAGAGCTCTCTGTAGTTCCAAAGACTATCAAACTCCTTTCACCATGCCTCCACATGCTGCCTCATCTGCACTTTGGATTAAAAGACAAAGAGACCAGATTCAGGAAGAGGTATCTAGATCTTATTCTGAATGACAGGGTTAGACAAACATTCTACACACGATCAAGGATTATATCCTATATCAGACGGTTTTTAGACAATCTTGGTTTTTTGGAGGTTGAAACTCCAATGATGAACATGATTGCGGGGGGAGCAACTGCTAAACCTTTCATTACTCATCACAACGAACTAAACATGGACTTGTATATGAGAATAGCCCCGGAGCTTTATCTCAAGATGCTTGTGGTCGGAGGTCTAGACAGGGTTTATGAAGTGGGCAGACAGTTCAGAAATGAAGGAATTGACCTTACACATAATCCTGAGTTCACAACATGCGAGTTTTATATGGCATATGCAGATTATCATGATGTTATGAACATTACTGAAGCCATGATTTCTGGAATGGTGAAAAGTATTAATGGAAGTTTCAAGGTAAGCGAAAAAAGTTTGTATTGATTAGGGTATTTGATGCAATTGTCAAATAGACTACTAAATCATGAAAGGTATTTTATTTTATCTTCCATCAGTCTCGTGCGAATGCAACTTATCTGTTGTCTCGAAAATAGATTTATGTTTATATTTAGCTGTAGAAAATGTTACTATATTCCAGGTGAAATACCATCCAGATGGCCCAGAAGGGCAGGAGGTCGAGATTGACTTCACACCTCCATTTGCACGGGTTCCAATGATTTCTACTTTGGAAAAAGAGCTGAATGTGAAACTACCTTCTGCTGACAAGCTAGAGACTCCAGAAGCCAATGCTTTCCTTAGCCAGCTCTGTGAAAAATATGAGGTAAATTTGCATAAAGCTGTGATTAAGAGTATTGCAAGACTTATTGTTACAATGAAATATATTTAAAAATAATAATTTTATCTTTGTGATAGTCTTCTGCTGCACAAAGGTCAACATAACTGCACATAGGTCAATTGATACAACAAAGTTTAGTTAAAAGTTTGAGAATATCTAACATCCACAAATCCGTTACTTGAAACATGTATGTGACAGCACTTCTACTTTTACAGGTCGAATGTCCACCACCAAGAACTACTGCCAGGCTTCTTGACAAGCTTGTTGGAGAATTTCTGGAGGAAAAGTGTATTAATCCTACTTTTATAATAGATCACCCACAAATCATGAGCCCACTTGCAAAATATCACAGAGACACTCCTGGATTGACTGAAAGGTATATTATCATTGTCATAACAATTTTATAATCAGTTTCATTTAATTAATGAAACAGCAATTAAAGATTTCTGTTTTTCTAGATTTGAACTTTTTGTCATGAAGAAAGAAGTGTGTAATGCTTATACAGAATTGAATGATCCAGCAACTCAAAGAGAAAGATTTGAAGAGCAAGCCAAGAACCGGGCAGCTGGTGATGATGAAACTCCCCCAACTGATGAGGGCTTCTGCACTGCCCTAGAGTATGGACTCCCACCTACCGGTGGATGGGGACTGGGCATTGATCGCCTCACTATGTTCCTCACAGATTCAAACAATATCAAGGTCAGTTCTTTCATATACAGGGTGTAAAGGATAGCTTAGCAAATACTTAAATGGTGGAATCTGCCCATAGCTATCATCAGCTATAAGTAATTATTTTTTCCTGGAAATGTCATAGAGTTTTCATACTGACTTTGGCGCTACACAACGTATCGTGAAACCGCGCCCCGCGCGCGATCTCCCCGCGCCGCGTTGCAGTCGGAGTCTGATAATAAAAAATGTAAGCAGATAATTTTCCACATTAAAAATGTATGAGTCACCAACTTCAATCCCAACAAAAGTTCGCACAAAGTATCTAGTATTTTTTCCAGACTACAATGCCTATTAGCAGATAACCACAAACGAAAATGTCATTAATTTATTTAGATGATGTTCTGATTCGTAGTATGTTTTGTTTTTGTTGGTTTTTTTTCAAAAGCGCTGAATCATTTTCGATTAAATTCAGTGCCGGATTTATATTTTTTATGAGTGTATTCCTCTTTTTTTCGCCGCCCCATGTAGGTATGTACCTTCCTAAAATAATAATTTTCAATTTTTGTAGTTATGAAGGCACTTAAGTTAAATGAACGAATGAATTAGATTACTCACTAAGAAAGAGCGTAAAAAAGAAATAAGAATTACAATACAATTACAATATAATTGTATTGTAATAATTGACAAATAAATTATGGCTGAATTAAAAAAAAAATAAACAAAAAAGAATTACAATGATTTTGCTATTAAATACAATGTATTTAATAGCAAAATCATCTATAAATAATCTTCGATAGGAATGAGTTTCTAGAGGGATTTAACGTATTAGTATAGAAAACCAGTGAGCTTGTTTGACTTTTATCCTCTGAAACCGAGGGAGCGTCCTCTGAAATCTGCCGCCCCTCAGCCGCGGCCAGGACTGGGACCACTTCAGGAGTGTACTCTTTCGAACAAAAAAGAATTTTGAAAATTGGCGGAGTTATCGCGTAACAAACATACAAACGAATTGAGAACCTCCTCCATTTTGAAGTCGGTTGAAAATATTAAAAAACATGAAAAAAAATGAAAATTCGGAGAAATATTCCACTGGAAAATCATTCAGAATGATTGTCTGAGTCCAGGATTTCAGTCTTTGCTAAGCTGTCTTTTACACCCTGTATGTATTTACTTCGCTAGATCTTAAACAATCATGTTCACAATGTTGAAAATAAATTTTAAAACTAACTTTTTTAACAATTGTTTATTTTTTTTAAATAAATCACAAGGGACTAACTAATTGGTATTTTTATTGCAGGAGGTTCTGTTATTCCCAGCTATGAAACCTGATGACCCAAATAAGCACAATGTTGAGGGAGAGACTACAGAAAATCCACTAATTGTTAATGGTGCATAATTTACTCTATTAAATATATGATAAACTTCTACAAGTAACTTTTAACTTCCAAGTGTTGCACTTTCTGTATTATTTATGTATTGATTTTGCTTGAAATAAATAAATTATTGACTATTAGTTTTTATTTTTATTATAGAGTGCAATGTTTTTGGCTTTACTTTATAAAGATGGGTCAGAATTGAGTTTGCTTGTTTACGCCGCGCGCGATCAATACTGCACACGCGGGTGTGCATGAATCGCGTGAGGGTGGAAAGGTAGCAAAGAAGATTTCAAAAGAAATTGGTCGTAGCAAATCCAACAATTTATAATAGACCGAGATCCCAAAGCCGCCAGACCTTACTTATTTTCTAATTAACCAAAGTGTGGCAAATAGTAATGCTAGTACGTACTAGTAGAGTATGAATACCAGCTAACCTGGGCCAATTTTGAGCTACCAGGTTCTGCAGGTACTTACAAAAATTACTCACTTGTCTTGAAGTCTGGGTGCTAAAAAAAATATTGTCACAGTTCCCTGAGAATCATAAAAAAATCACGGCTCAGATTGTAGGTACAATCGTATGATTTACTTGCGAGCTGTAAAGAGTCTGGCAGAAATTACAGCCAATGGAGAGTGTCTGGTGGTGTTGATCATAAATTATATTTAATTAATTATATTCTATAAGACATCTGTACCCAGACTTCAAGACAAGTGAGTAATTTTTGGAAGAACCTGGAAGCTGAAAATTGGCCATTCTATAAGTTCAATCTGACTTTACTAAGCTTCCCTTGACTGGTAGACTAAAGAGCAGCTCATGCTTTGCTTTTTGAGTATGATTTTACCTCTTACACATATCAAACAAAAAGTGCAGTGTTAAGCTTGATATGCTCTCGAGTGCATTAGAAGATTACAATGAAAACCACAAGATTTAACTTGAAATTTTGTATAATGGTCCTGATGGGGCTTGGGCTTCTGACAAGACAATGTATATGACTGCAAACAATTAATTGACTGAAAAATGCTGTGGGCATTGCTGAACACAGGTCATGCCAAATTTCTTATTGAATTGTCATTGATTCAAAGGCGAAGAATGTAAGGCAATAAATAGGTATGCCAGTTCTATTCATTCTCAACAGTATCTGTATCTGCTGGGCATGTGGAGTTGTAATGTTCCCCTAAACTGTACATAAACCTGTGATATGTTAATACCAATGGAGGACCCTGGAATTCCATGCCTTGTTCAATAGATTCTGGACCAGTTGCTTGTATGACACTAACTGGGCATTTTAGTGAATTAGAAAGAGCTCTGATTTCTAATTGCCCACCCCAAACTTTTGTGTTTTTTATTTTATCACAATAGTCATTAAACTCACTATCTGTAAGCATTTCACATGTTTCTGAATTGCTCATGAATGGTATGAAATCATCTTTGTGAGTTTGTATGTATATGGCAGTATCATTTCTAAGTTCATCAACAGTGCGCTTCTGTTGGCGAGTAATTTCCAATTGATGAGCTACAGCTTTATACAAACAGTCACCATCAGATGGTATTGAAAATAACTTTAACTTTTTCTTCTTCAGTCTTTCACATATTGCTCTAACTTCTGAATTCCTAGGACCATTTCTATTCTCCTTCTCTTGTAATCTTATCTGTTCCGCTGATTCTTTCTCTTGCTGTTGTTTTTTATCCCTTCGTTTCTGAGCCTTAGATATTTTCAATTTTGGCATTTCATTTTCCACCTCGTCTACTGATGGGTGAGGAATGGATTGCTGTACTGCTTCTAGTTCTTCCTTATGCCGATTCTCTAGTTCAAACTCCAGCCTAGCGATTTCCGCTGTAAGCTCCTTCTTCTTGGTCTTATCATTTTTTGCTGTCTTCTTTAACGCTTGAATTTGTGACTGTAACTCTTTCTTCTCTTTTCTGTGCCTGCATTCAAGAGAGGTTATCTCGTCCACTGTATCCATTTCACACTTAAATTTATAAATTTAGTTTGTATATAAGTAAGTATTTATGTTGCAAAAGCTGTGTAATAAATAATAAATAAATATTCCCTTTCCGTACATATGTATTTTTTTTGTTAATTTTATAAATTACTCTCCGGAAACTGGATTATGTGAAGTAGGGTTACAGGTAGGGTTGTTTTTTTTTTTTGTTAAATTTATCCCTTTCGGGAAAGGCAAAGGAAACTATGTCCATACAGCCATGTCTTCAGTGAAAAATCTTCTTTCTTCAACTTAACATAAGCCCTAAGCTCCTCATGTTCTGCGTAAAACCGGATAGCGTCTGTTTTACGAAAACTGGCGGCGAGAAGCACAACCGCGAGGATCTTTGTCGGTACCAAACGGAGCAGAAACACTGTTATCACTTGAATTTTTCATCACTACACGAATTTTAGTCAATTCACTGCATAATACACTATCACTATTACACATTAAACAACTTTTTCACGCCGAAAACGAAAATTCAATTGACAAAGCAACCGCTCACGCCGAGTTTCCGCCTTTTTTTTTGTTAAATTTATCCCTTTCGGGAAAGGCAAAGGAAACTATGTCCATACAGCCAAGTCTTCAGTGAAAAATCTTCTTTCTTCAACTTAACCTAAGCTTCTCATGTTCTGCGTAAAACCGGATAGCGTCTGTTTCACGAAAACTGGCGGCGAGAAGCACAACCGCGAGGATCTTTGTTGGTACCAAACGGAGCAGAAACACTGTTATCACTTGAATTTTTAATCACTACATGAATTTTAGTCAATTTACTGCATAATACACTGTCACTATTACACATTAAACAAGTTTTTTACGCAGAAAACGAAAATTCAATCGAGTTCCCGCTCCCGCCAAAGACCCCGGTAGGTAGGGTTGGTTGGTTAGTTGAATTTTTTTTTTGGGCGTGGGACTCTGCTTTTTGGTCGCGTGCTCGTTGCAAGTGTTAAAATCGCGGAGTGAATTTCCATACGTTAATTAAGTTGTTGATTAATTTTCTGTGTATTTTTTGTGCAGGTGAAGGTTCTGTAAGTGTCCTGTGTGTTGTTCTTACGTGTAATTTCAAGTTAAATGGAGACAGACGACCCCCCCCCCCGATCCCGGGGGAGGTTTTCTTGATCCACATGCTTCTTCGCCTCCTTTGTTTTTAACAAATGAGCTTAATTCCCAACTACAACCGAGAAAAAGATTTATAGATCTCGATCACGATTACTCTTCCCAGCCATCTCCTAAAAAGACGGTTACTACCCCGCAACCATCATTGCAATCCACCTATTCCAACCCGGAATTTACATCTCAGAAGGCTAAATATTCCGAAGATGATGCTGCACCGTTTCTAGTTCACGTTAGTAAGAAGGAGACTGATCCTTCAGCAGGCACCTCCCTGCGACCAATCGTGTTTGGTTACTTTTTGGTCAAAAACAAAGTAAATAATGTACTCAGAGACGGAGTTAAACGTATCGGTCGCAACCGAATTTCAGTGGAATTTTCCTCTGCACAAGCTGCTAACGCTTTCCTGGGTCTTGCTGAGTTAGGTAAGTGTAATTATGACGCTATCATTCCCTCTTATAACGTGACCCGTATGGGCATCGTGCGCAACATCCCTACTGAGTGGTCCCTGGAGGAGGTTGTGAATGAAATCGAGGTTCCTGTTGGTTATGGAAAAATTGTAAAGGCTCGCCGGCTGAACAGGAAAAGGCGCAGTGAAGATGGGTCTCCGTCGTGGACGCCCACCCAATCAGTGGTTTTTACTTTCAGTGGCCAGAAACTGCCAGAACATATTTATTGCTTCTGCACCTCCCTACCTGTTGAAACTTACATGTTGCCCATTATACAGTGCAATAAATGCTGCCGTTTTGGGCATATTAAGGCACAGTGCCCATGACCCCGATGCTTTATCTGCGCTCAACCCCATGAAGGGGAATCCTGCACTAAAGATATTCCTAAATGCCTCATCTGCTCTGGGAATCACAGGGCGAATGATCCTACTTGCTCGGAATTTGACAGGCAAAAATAGATAAATATGTAATGTCCACCGAAAATAAGTCCCACGAAGAGGCTGCAGCTAGGTATCCTCGGACTGGAATGAAGTCATATGCCAGTTTGCTTAATTCGTCCATCAGATTGGGTCATTCATTGACTCCCCTCTCCCAACCTTTAGATCACTTTATGACTCAACCAGTATCATCTTATAAGAAGACTGTTGTATCTCCTCGTAGAGACCGTGCCCCAGCCTCTGGCCCGGGGTATGACCAATTTGCTCATAAACTCTTAACCCAAACTCCATCCTCTTCCCTCCCCAATGGGTGTGCCTTCCCTGGTTATAGCAATCCTTCCAGTTCTTAAAGACTTCAGACTAAAATTTACATCCCTTCTATACTAACTTTTCTCTCTCGGCTCCCAGAAGCCGAATTACCGAAGAACCTCAAGCTCAAACTGACTCAGCTTTTACTTTCTTACAATAATGGACCAAATCATTCAGTGGAATTGTCATAGTATAAAACACAGGAAAGCTTGCCTCATCTACTTGATCAACAAATATAAACGATGACAAGCAACGATGACGTTGCCCTCCAGGAGACTTGGTTGGGGCCCGAATCTCCTTTTAGAGTTTCGGGCTTTGCCTTCCTCCGGGATGACAGGGAGGACGGGTATGGTGGTGCGGCTTTTCTCATTTCTAGATCCATTTCCTATTCTCAACTCCCTCTCCCTCCCCTTAGCAACTCTGTCAACGCTGTCGCTGTCAGAGCCTTGAACATATCTTTTGTCTCCATCTACATTCCTTATCCTCGTATTTCTGATATAGGCCAGCTTCTTTCTATAATTCCTTCTCTTCCTCCTCCTGTCGTCTTTTTGGTGACTTTAACACCCATCACACCCTTTGGGGATCATACTATTGCGATCCCTTTTCCCAACATTTTCTCGACTTCTTAGATGATCAAAATCTCTGCGTATCGCAGAGTTAGGCCGGATCAAAACCCTAAAAGCGCTGTTGATCTATCCATCTGTCCTCCTGATGTCGCCTTACTCTTCAATTGGAGCGTCCACCCGTACACTTATGGAAGTGACCACTATCCTATCCTTCTTTCTATCCCTCGTCTTTCTACTCCCTCTAACATCAACCCACGTCCATGGCTAAAATATAAAATTTCAAAAGCAGATTGGTCATTATTCGGTACAGAGACTGACCGCGAAATTGTAGATATACCCTCTGTTTGTTCTGACAATTTAGCTCAGGCCTATAACAATTTTAAGTCAGCTTTGTTCAAGGCAGGAGACAAAGCGATTCCTGCTAAAGATTTTCGTAGGAAGAAGGTGTCATCACCCCCATGGTGGGATGCTGATTGTACCCAGGCTTGTAAAAATAGGAAAAGGGCAGAAGCAGTTTATAACTCATCCATGACTGAAGCCAATTTTATTAGCTACCAACTTGCAGCTGCTCAAGCCGTTAGGATGTTTTCTGAAAAGAAACGTTCTGGCTGGCGCAATTTCTGCGAATCTTTGTCCCCCGGATAGGGGTTTGGAGGAACATAAAAAGATTCCGTGGCTCTTTGGCCTCCTTTGACGCATCTTCCAATGACCACTCAGTATGGCTAGATGACTTTGCCCAAAAGCTGGCTCCCCCTGTGGCCCCCTCCCTAGAGGAGACCATGGTGTATCAGTCGCCCAATTTGCCGATGGATGAATTTGACGCCCCATTTTCCTGGGAGGAATTCCTGGTGGCCATCAACGGTCTCAGGGATTCTTCTCCAGGTATAGATAGCATACCATATTCTTTCATTATTAACTGTGGTTTGAATTCCAAGCGACTATTCTTAAAAATCCTTAACGTTATATTCTCCACAGGTCTTCCTCCTGAGGAATGGAAGTCTCAAATCATTCTTCCCATCTTAAAACCTGGCAAACTGAGCAATGACCCCTTAGGGTATAGGCCAATTGCATTATCATCGACCCTGGCAAAAATCTTGGAGCACCTCATTAAGAACCGCCTGGAATGGTTTGTTGAAAGCAAAGGAATCATTGCTAAGAGTCAATTCGGTTTTCGTAAGGGATCGAGCACGATGGACAGTTTAAGCATTTTTATAACTGACATCCGGATAGCTCTCTCGAAGCGGGAGTCTGTGGTTGGGGTTTTCCTCGACATCTCATCAGCATACGACAATGTTCTTCTTCCAGTGCTCAGAAGCAAATGCTACAGCTGAATATTCCTGTGAAGATTGTCAACTTTGTCTCTAACTACCTCTCTTCTAGGTCCATCTTAATTTCTTCCAATAACTCTCTTCTCCCCCCTAGACTTGTGTGGAAGGGGCTCCCTCAAGGCTCTATCTTGAGCCCCCTTTTATACAGTATCTATACTTACGATCTTGAACTCTCTGTCAACTCTTTTTGTAACGTCCTACAGTATGCTGATGACTTGGCTCTCTATGTTGCTTCAAACTGCTTTAATGACTCATCTTCTCGACTCAATTCCGCCATCGGCTACCTTAATGAGTGGCTATTGAGACATGGCTTGTCAATCTCAATTCCCAAGAGCTCAGTAGTGGTTTTCTGAAGAGGTAGAAATATTCCTGCGATTTCCATCACTTGTGAGGAAACAGCCTTCCCTGTCAAAAACACGGTAAAATTTCTAGGCTTAATCCTGGACTCCAAATTGTCTGGGGTTCATCATGTTGCTTATGTCTCGTATAAATGCGAAAAAAACATCAATGTATTGCGTTCTCTTTCTGGTGTGTGGTGGGGTTCTCACCCGTTCTCAAAGAAACTTCTGTACAATGCCATAGTCAGGAGCCACCTGGACTATGGCACTTTCCTATTAGAATCATGCAACAAAATCCCCCTCTCATCCTTGGATAAAGTCCAGTATACAAGCCTGAGAATAATATTAGGTGCTATGAAATCCTCTCCGACCAACGCTCTACAATTAGAGTGTGTAGATCCGCCTCTTTACCTTCGAAGCATGTGAGATATATATCTCACATGCATAAAAATTTAACAATTACCGCATTAAAAGCCTATATTTATGTGAAAATCGTTACTAGAGAAGAAAGAAAGAAGGAAAGAAAGAAAATAAATTTATTTCACTACACTGTTTACTAACCAACTTTAAATCTTTATACATCCTAAACGGTAATTCTGATTGACAAACGATATGAGAAACCTATAAATGATTTTTAAATACCTATTCAACGATACATCATTTGACATAGTTTGTCGATTTTCATTTTTTTCTTTCTCACATTATGGCGTCCAAAATAAAATACTCGTAACATTGCCACAGTGAAGTGAGACCTCATGTCGCACTATGCCACTAACGCCAACGTGACGTACCTAACTTGAGTCCGGATAGTGTGTAAACTATAAAATAGTCAGGATTAAGGCGTAAGAAGCACTAATGTCTTCAGTTTTGTTAATAAAATACTCTTTACATTGCCACGGTGAAGTGAAACCTCATGTCGCACTATGCCACTAACGCCAACGTGACTTAACTTCAGTCCGGATAGTGTGTAAACTATAAAATAGACAGGATTAAGGCGTTAGAAGCACTAATATTTTCAGTTTTGTTAATAAAATACTCGTAACATTGCCATGGTGTAGTGTAACTTCATGTCGCACTATGCCACTAACGCCAACGTGACGTAACATGAGTCTAATAGAGTTTGTATTATGAAACAAATAGTAGGTATAAGACCGTTAAAAGTAGCTCATACTATCAGTTTTCCTATTAAATACGCGTTATAGATAATGGCGTATAACTCGAGTCGGATATGTACTTTAGAGCTGAGCTGCAATAGTAACTATTGTTTGTACAGAAGTACTCTACACGTCTAACAAGGTGGCGTTAGTGTGCAATCAAAAAAAAGGCACCAGTGGCCCATACATTTTCAGCAAAGCCCTTTGAATCACAATAACTTTTTTCAAAATTAAACTGAATTAGAAGAAAAATTTAACTAATTTAATGAGTTCAAAAATTAAAAATTTTAGTTATTTAACAAACTAAAATCAAACGAATTTAACCGGTTCAAAATTTCAAAAGTATCACTTCGTTGTTTAACCAAAACAAATCAAAACAGATTAAAAATTAAAAAGGAATATAATTATTTACCTTGTTATGCACAAGAAACATTAACAAAATTGAACAGAAAATACCAAATGGCGCAAAATTCAGATTTTGTGAAAAGGGCCAGATAGCCCTTTCCGGGCTAAATCATTAAACAACGAGTTCACCTACAGTAAAAAGTTGGTAAAAAGTGATAGATCTAACCCCAAGAGGGCTAAGTTGGCAACACTGTTCAGACATAGTTGAAAGTATCGATAGTCTATCGATACTATCGTAACCTTGAAAATCAGTAAGAATATCGCTATCGAGGGCTATCAATAGTTATGCAACACTAATTTAGACCGACAGAAAATTATACTAATTAATTGGAGATCAAAATTATACTTCTTGACAAAAAATAATACTTAGTACATACCTGTAGGCTATAGATTGTATCCGAACAGCTCAAATTCAAAGTTAATGTGCCAACTGCATATTTGTGTTTAATATTAAGTAGTTGTATCCGAACGTGTGAAGTGTGAATGAGCGATGGAGTGAAAAGGATGAATGAAGAGATAGTCCTCTTTCCGGTTTAATTGGGTTGTTCGTTCATGGGAGTCGTAGGAAGATGTAATGTGCTCTGAGGGAAAAAGTGGTTTTAAAATTAAAGAAGTGTTTTGAAGATTTCAACGTTTTATTTCGAGCCCTACATCCCACAATTTTGGGGGCTCGTCCGGGATAGGGCTCGTTTCACGGAGAAACGGCGAAGACGACGACTTCAAGTACCGGCGACTGGTACCTCACGGGGTACGCGCCACGTGTTTGCGCGGCTCGACGACGACGAAGACGAGGGACGACGACGAGGTGGACAGGAGTCTACTACTTTGATGTTTTTACGACGAAGACGCACCACAAACGACGAAACGACGACGTATTAAAATAAGAAATTACGACGATCGAAGCGACTTTGAGTTAAGATGGCGGACGGCGACAAACATTCTTCTACATTTTACTTTGATTTAATACCTAAATTTAATGGATCTGACAAGACGTACACGGCGAGGAAATGGATTGATGATATAGAAGACAATGCAGGAGTATTTGAATGGACAGATCGGCAGAAACTTATTATTGCACGGCGTTCCCTGACGGGCACGGCTGAGAAATGGCTACGCTCAGAGAAAACTTTTAAGTCGTTCGAGGATTTAAAATCAGCTATTACGAAGGAATTTCCGGAAACTGTCGACTCCAAGGCTATGCACGAAATTATGGCAAACCGTAAGAAACGTGGCAATGAATCATTTTACGAGTACATGTTGGTTTTAAGAGAACTTGGCCGGCGAGCTAAATTCGCAGACTATGTTGTCGTTCAGTATATAATAGATGGAATTCCCGAACACCCGTGCAAATCCATTCTTTATGGTATTACCAGTTTTACGAAGCTAAAGGAGAAGTTAACTATTTACGAAGAAATCATGAATAAACAGAAGCCGCGAAATACGCGTAACCAGAAGGGAAAAGAAGACAAAGATGGCGGTGGCGGTGGCGGTGACGGTCGGCGCTGTTACAACTGCGGTGATAGTGATCATGTCGCGAGTTCGTGTCCCAATGGCGTCAAGTGCTTTCGATGCAATTCGTTTGGCCACATCTCAGTAAATTGCGACAAGAAGCAGGCGGGCGAGGCGAGCTGTAAAGAAAAGGCGGGAACATCGAACAGCAGGACGAGACCGAAGCCCCATGCCCAAGGGAGCGGGGGGGCGACGCGGAAATCCATGCATGCAGTCAAGGACGTCACGGAAGAGGGCGCCACGAGCGGCGGCGAAGAGCGAACCACAGAACGAACGAGTTGTGAACGAGACCGGTGTCAGTGTCAAAGTTGTGAAAACATTCCAAACGTCATGAACGTCAGTGAAAATGTAAACAAATCGATGAAAACAATCGAAATTTTCGGGAAAAAGGTGGAAAGTTTAATTGATTCGGGCAGTGACTTGAACTTAGCATCGGCTAATTTGTTTTTCGAACTCGGACTGACGTCTTACGAACCAGATAATACGACTTTATCCGGACTTGGCGCGACAAAAGTTAGTGCTCTTGGAAAGTTCTGTGCGGACGTGAACATTGATGGACATTGCTTTAATTTAGGTTTTATTATTGTGCCACAAAGCGCTATGCCTCATAGGATCATTTTGGGGCAACCATTTTTGTTAAAAACAACAGTTGTTTTGAGCAAAGGTTCAGTCACAGTTGTGCCACTAAGTAGTGATGTTTCGTTCCAAGGCCTAATGTGTGAGGGTGATGAGTGTGTAGGTTACATACCTAACCCTTCCATCCATAGGATAGCTCAAGAGTTGGTGACTACATACACACCAAGGGGTGTCAAGGAGCCACCAATTGTCATGAAGATAGTGCTGAAGGATGAAGTACCTGTTGTTCAAAGGCCCAGGCGACTGTCTTTGAAGGAGCAAGAAGAAGTTGAAAAACAAATTGGTGAGTGGTTAAGTAATGATATTATAAGACCTAGTTTTTCGGAATATGCTAGCCCGCTAGTTCTGGTAAAGAAGAAAGATGGTTCGACTCGCATTTGTGTTGACTACAGGTTGATTAATAAAAAGATGGTGAAAGATGAGTTTCCATTGCCGATTGTGGATGATTACATTGATAAGTTGTCTGAAGCTAAGGTTTTTACAAAACTGGACTTGAAGAATGCCTTCTTTCATTTGGGAATTGAAGAAGACTCCGTAAAGTATACTTCGTTTGTCACTCATCAAGGGCAATATGAATTCCTGAGAGCGCCCTTCGGTCTTTCCATCTGTCCTAAATATTTTAGCAGATTTATTTCTTGCATTTACAGGGATATGATTGCGAGGGGACATATCATGATTTTCATCGATGATGCCGTAATACCTACTAAAGACTACGAAGAAGGATTGGAAAGATTCAAAGAAGCCTTAGAAATTGCATCAGACTACGGATTAGAAATAAACTGGAGGAAAAGTGATGTATTGACGACCAGAGTTGAGTACTTGGGCCACATCGTTGAAAATGGTGAAATAAGACCGGCGTATGACAAGACCAATGCTGTAATGAAGTTCCCTGAACCAAGAAATACTAAACAGTTAAGAAGTTTCATTGGCCTAGCATCATATTTCAGAAAATACATCCAGGACTTTGCAAAAATAGCTAGACCACTAACAGATTTATTAAAAACAGACAAGAGTTTTGAGTTTAATGAAGAACAAAAAGAGGCATTTAATTTATTGAAAATGAAGTTAAGTAATGATCCTGTTTTGAAGATATTTAATCCGAGACGCCGTACAGAATTGCATACAGATGCTTCGGCACTGGCTTACGCTGCTATACTGTTGCAAGAGTTTGAAGATGGAAAGTTACATCCTGTTTATTATATGAGTAGAAAAACTAATGACTGTGAGAAGAAATATTCAAGCTATGAGCTGGAAGCTCTGGCTGTCATAGAAGGAGTAAAGAAATTCCGTCATTATCTTCATGGAATACCATTTAAAATAGTGACTGACTGTCAGGCTTTCAAGATGACTTTACAGAAGAAAGATCTTCCATCAGCAAAGATAGCAAGATGGGCTCTGATGCTGGATGAGTTTGATTACACCATAGAGCACCGAGCTGGGAGTAGAATGCAGCACGTTGATGCATTAAGCCGTAACCCTTACATCGGAGTCACACTTCGTGACAAGATCCAGATAGCTCAAGAAAAAGATGAATCCTTACAGGCGATTATGGATATATTAAGGGAGAAAGCTTACCTGGATTATTTCATGGAAAATGGCTTGCTGTATAAAGGAGTAGAAAGGCGCCTTGTTGTGCCAAAAGGCATGGAGCTAGAAGTAATTAAGAGAGTCCACTCTAATGGTCACTTTGGGAAAAAGAAGATGACAGAATTGATAGACAAGGAGTTCTTCATTCGAGATCTTTCAAAGAAGATTGATGATTTCATTGTAACCTGTATCCCATGTTTATTGAGTAGCAAAAAGGAGGGCAAACAGGAGGGATTGCTACACCCAATAGATAAGGAGGGTATTCCCCTACATACCATTCATGTTGATCATGTAGGCCCGATGACAGAAACTAAGAAACAGTATAATTACCTTCTTACCATTGTAGATGGATTTACAAAGTTTGTGTGGATATTTCCAACAAAGAGCACTACGTCCAAGGAAACTTTGGATAAACTAAGAATTCACCAGCAGCATTTTGGCAATCCACGAAGGATTATAAGTGATAGAGGAACAGCATTTACAAGTAAAGAATTCGAATCATACTGTGAAGATGAGGGAATCCAACACATTTTAATTACCACTGGAGTACCAAGAGGAAATGGCCAAGTCGAAAGGATCCACCGGACTGTGATATCAGTGCTGACCAAGCTCTGTGTTGAAGAGCCAGGATTATGGTATAAGCATGTCAGCCGTGTGCAGCGAGCTCTGAACAGTACTTACCAGCGAAGTGTTGCCTGCTCACCTTTCGAATTAATGATAGGTAAAAGAATGAAAAACAAGGAAGATATAGAGATTCAGGACTTATTACAGGAAGAAGAAAGAGACCTATTCATACAGGAAAGAGACCAGCTTCGTCAGAAGGCTAAAGAACAGATTTTAAAGATACAAGAAGAGAATAGGTCTGCATATAATAAGAAGAGAAAAGAAAGTTCCAAGTATAAGGAAGGAGACGTCGTGGCAATCAAGAGGACTCAGTTTGGCACAGGTATGAAGTTAAAACCTAAATTTTTGGGTCCATATCGGGTTATTGGGGTACGTAGAAATGATAGATATGTAGTGGAGAAGATAGATGTTACTTGCGAAGGCCCTTATAAAACTCACACAGCGGCTGATTTTATGAAACGGTGGCCAGACTGAACTTTTGTTGTTATTTAGCTGTTAAGTTGGTATATTGTATTTTGATTTTCAAATGTGTTCTATCTTGTTTAGATTGATAAATGTAATTATCTATAAAATCATGGTAGCATACGCTGTGAAATGTTGGAATAAATGTAATTATCTATAAAATCAGAAGTCCGCAAATTGTGAAAATTATTATTTTAATAAACTATGACAGAATAGTAAATAACAACGAATGACAAATCAAAGCATTAGAAAAATAATATAGGGTTATCAAAATTGAAAAAAGGAGACTTCTAAGAAGATTCTTTAACATAGATGTATTTAGATTTTACCTTGTTTAGATTTACCTTGTTTAGATTCTGCCTTGTTTAGATTCTGTTGCTAGGTAACAAACTTAATTTTTTTTAAATTTTAATTTCATTCTGTGTAAAGATTAGTTAGTCTGAGGACAGACTTAAGTCAGGACAGCCGAGTTGTAGGCTATAGATTGTATCCGAACAGCTCAAATTCAAAGTTAATGTGCCAACTGCATATTTGTGTTTAATATTAAGTAGTTGTATCCGAACGTGTGAAGTGTGAATGAGCGATGGAGTGAAAAGGATGAATGAAGAGATAGTCCTCTTTCCGGTTTAATTGGGTTGTTCGTTCATGGGAGTCGTAGGAAGATGTAATGTGCTCTGAGGGAAAAAGTGGTTTTAAAATTAAAGAAGAAGTGTTTTGAAGATTTCAACGTTTTATTTCGAGCCCTACATCCCACATACCTATATTTAGATTTTCCACGACATTAAAGTAAAGTTGATTTTATTGCTTTCATAACAATTACAATGATAAAAACTAATCACAAAACATCCTTTGTTTCGGTTCTAGCGTATTTCATTGAGTTTGTGGCAAGCATATCTCGTTCTTTCTCCTTCGCTCACTCTACACTTTTCCATTCAGCACGGTTCCTTCCTTCTTCTAATCTTCTTCTCGCTGGTCTCACGCGCACCACACCACACGTGTCTCTGCATTACAATTTTTGTGGTGTCTCTTTAAACAGGATATAAAGGTCAGCTTAGCAAATACTTAAATAGAAGAATCTACCCATAACTATAATCAGCTATAAGTAATTATTCTTTCCCGCAAACGTCATGTTAAGGAGTTTTCATTATTTACCTACTTTGGCGCTACGCAACGTATCGTGAAACCGCGCCCCGCGCGCGATCCCCCCGCGCCGAGCTGCTTTCGGAGTGCGACGTACAATACAATACAATACTCTTTATTGCACACAAAAAAAAAACATAAACATAACATTAAACAAAAACAAATGTTCATGATGTAGTGTACAATCCGGCGGCCTTATTGCTATAGAGCAATTTCTTCCAGGCAACCGGGGGGTGAAGGAACCGATACAGAAGGTGAAGCGGTAGACGTGCAAAGAGTAATATACCTTATACATATATATACCTAAATATATAACATATACATACACACAAATAAACGATGAAAAACATTAAATACATTGCCGGTTTTCGTGTTTTACGTTGTTATGATTGTTTTTTATGGCAAAATGGAGTGTATTCGATTAAATAATAAAGAATGTAAGCAGAAAATATTAAAAAACATGAAAAAAATAAAGTAAATTTTCCGGAGAAAAACTCCACTGGAAAATCATTCAGAATAATTGTCTGAGTCCAGCTTTGAGTATTTAAACCCGAAAGGAGTCCAGGGTTTCAGTTTTTGCTAAGCTGTGTTTTACACCCTGTATAGGCTTAGACATAAGACCTAGTGAATGAGTGATTGTTATAATTATTCTTGTATAATTAATTGATGTAGGTATGTTGTGTAGTCACTGTAGTGTAATAAATAAACACTTGTCTACCACTATTACGGAGTTGTGATTTCATTCTGCCAGTGCTTCACACTACAATAATATGCCCACCAAAAGTTAAAGAAAGATAAAAACGGCGATGTAAAAAAAATACTGGGGGGCTACCACCTAAGCGAAGAAGCTGATGCTGGGTGAATGAATGGAATACTGTCGATTGCTTCTTCATAAGAGACCTTGATTAACGACATGAACCAAACACAGCAATGACTCATTTTCAAAAAGTTGTCCACTTTTCCTGACAGTCAAATGTCCATTTTTTTTATTTATTTATGGAAGCTTTGGTAACAAGACCATCAGCTTAAAACTAAACTCAAATGTCCACGTGAGATAACCGCGTAAATAATGTTAAAAAGTTAATTATTTTAAGTTATAGGCATTGTTAATAAATCTTAACATATCGTTTAACGGTATTATTTGAAAACTATATGCCTAATTACACTTTATATGTTTATAAAATTTTTGTTTTAAGTACTGAGATAATAGTGATAGTGTATTACGCAGTAAATTGACGAAAATTCGTGTAATGATAAAAAATTCAAGTGATAACAGTGTTTCAGCTCCGTTTGGTATGTACCGACAAAGGTCCTCGCGGTTGTGCTTCTCGCCGTGGTATTTAACTTATTTTTGCTATGTCTATGTTCTCGCTGCCAGTTTTCGTAAAACAGACGCTACCCAGTTTTACGCAGAACATGAGGAGCTTAGAGCTTAGGTTAAGTTATAAGAAGATTTTTCACTGAAGAAGTGGCTGTATGGACATAGATTCCTTTGCCTTTCCCGAAAGGGATAAATTAAACTTTAAAAGAGGTCTTTGGCGGGAACTTGGCGTGAGCAGTTGCTTTGTCAATTGAATTTTCGTTTGCTGCGTGAAAAATTTGTTTAATGTGTAATAGAGATAGTGTGTTATGCAGTAAATTGACTAAAATTCGTGAAGTGATGAAAAATTCAAGTGATAAGTGTTTCTGCTCCGTTTGGTACAGACAAAGATCCTCGTGGTTGTGCTTCTCGCCGCCAGTTTTCGTAAAACAGACAATATCCGGTTTTACGCAGAACATGAGAAGCTTAGGGCTTAGGTTAAGTTGAAGAAAGAAGATTTTTCACTGAAGACATGCCGTATGGACATAGTTTCCTTTGCCTTTCCCAAAAGGGATAAATTCACTTTATTTAACTTATTTTTTCTATGTCTAGGGATCATTCAACAATTACGTGATCACCGGAAGGGGGGAGGGGGGTCGGGTGCTTGTATGTACATCTGATTATTTGGGGGGAGGTGGGGGGGGGGAGAGAATCCATAATTACGTCATCATTTCATAACTTGTTAGTTAAAGAAAAAGCCAATTGAAACAAGCAGGTGCCGCTACTGATGAGCATGGAGTACCGAATACAGCTTCCCACCACGACTGGGTTGTGTCTCGCCACAAGCTTATTCCTAGGTCATTTATTAAGACACAATAATAAACAGCAAACATTACATTTTAAGCACGGACGAAGATTACGTAATCAAGGCGAGGGGGGGGGTTAAAAACAAAAGATTACGCTGTGATTACATAGGGGGGGGGGTTAAAAAACGGCCAAGCTGGGGGCCTACCACCTAAGCGAAGTTGACGCTGGGTGAACGAATGGAATGTTGTCGATTGCTTCTTTATAAGGAGACCTTGATTAATGATATGAACCAAACACAGCAATGTACATCATTCCATTCGTTCAATCAGCATCAACTTCGCTTAGGTGGTAGCCCCCAGCTTATAAGCTTATAATTGCGACGTATGATGAACGAATGGAATAATGTACATTGCTGTATTTAGTTCATGTTGTTCAAAGATCTACTATCAAACAATTATATATTATGTTTTTAATCAATGTTTTTAATGTTTTTATGTTATATTTTTATGTTTTTTAAATTATGTTTTTATGTTTTATGTTATGTTATTTTATGTTTTTAATCAATGTCTCCTTATAAAGAAGCAATCGACAACATTCCATTCGTTCACCCAGCATCAGCTTCGCTTAGGTGGTAGCCCCCCAGAAAGAAAATGACCGAATGACGTTATTCTTGCGTTATTCAAACGTTATTTCATGACACCTTAGAATAGCACCATATTTCCGACAAGGATAGCTAATGAAATTTTTCATGGAAGACAGAACAGAAATAAAATATACTAAGTCCATGACAGAAATATAATAATCATGACATTGACAGCAACCAGACCGGTGACCGCCATTTTTAATCTGTATTATCTAGTGTATTATACACACACACACACACACTATTGTGTTGCTCAGTGTTGCCATATAAACGGATTTGTCCGTATTTGTACGGATTTTGCAAGTTCAATACGGATGAATCAAGATTACGGATTTTTATACGGATTTACTCTAAACACAGAATTAGCAAAAGGACCCCGTTTTCGAGCCTTCTTTACCTAATTTTGACCAATTTCGTCACAACGCTGGTGAGTTTGCTCCACTGTAGTGCGGCAGTACAGCAAAATATCTTCAATGAAGACGAAACCACGAAATAAATTATGTACCTCGACGATAACGGACCCGCTACTACTAAAAAACTTTTACGGAAATCACCCTTTTTTATTTAAATTTTGATTCAAAAATGTTACTTTTAATTTTTATACGGAATTCATTCGGAATTTTAACCAAAATACGGGATATTTATACGGAATTTCAATAAAAACAGAAATACGGATTTTTGTAATGAATATACAGATTTCACGTCTACTTCATGTGGCAACACTGGTGTTGCTTTTGTGTCCATCGGTCTTTGGCGGGAACTCGGCGTGAGCGGTTGCTTTGTCAATTGAATTTTCGTTTTCGGCGTGAAAAAGTTGTTTAATGTGTAATAGTGATAGTGTATTATGCAGTAAATTGACTAAAATTCGTGTAGTGATGAAAAATTCAAATGATAACAGTGTTTCTGCTCCGTTTGGTACCGACAAAGATCCTCGCGGTTGTGCTTCTCGCCGCCAGTTTTCGTAAAACAGACGCTATCCGGTTTACGCAGAACATGAGGAGCTTAGGGCTTAGGTTAAGTTGAAGAAAGAAGATTTTTCACTGAAGACATGGCTGTATGGACATAGTTTCCTTTGCCTTTCCCGAAAGGGATAAATTTAACAAAAAAAAAAAAATTTTGTGTCCATCGTGCTACGGATTGGCAAAGAACAAAATTATTAAATTACACTTTTTGCCGACTTTTACTGTTATTTATTGATAAAACGTGCAACAATAAAAAAATCGTTATTATGAACCCTTGTTCTGTCCCTGCTCCGCAGATAGACTGTGAAGGTGATGGAAGATGGAATAGCATTGTGAGTTTTCTGATCGCTTATGATCGTGATAGTATGTTCTACGTGTGCTTAAATCTGCATAATTTTTGGAATAGCAGAGATTTACTAACAAGTTTTTTTTTCAGCACAATAGATTTTTGTCCGATGCAAAAGGTAAAGAAGCCGATGTGATTTTCATAGGCGATTCTATATTACAAGCCTTGGAGCACACTGAAGTGTGGAATCAATGGTTTTCTCCCCTTCACTGCCTTAATTTTAGCATCCATAAAGATCAAACACAAAATGTTCTTTGGCGCATCACAAATGGAGAATTGGACCATGTTGATCCGAAGGTATGAATGTTATTTCTATTCAGATGTCTCTTTACCAATAAATTAGCATTAAAAGCATATTTTTAAATTAATACTAAATAATAATTACAGGTGATAGTGTTGCATGTAGGCACCAACAATGTTGAAAACACTGCTGAGGAAATTTGTGAAGGTATCCTAGAAATAATTAGAATTATCCGAGAGAAACACCCCAGTGCTTACATAGTTTTGCCTGTAAGTAACATAGTCATACATAACATAATAATTATATTTTAGTAAACAGAGGTTCATTGCAAATCATTCTTATCATGGAGCGCGTGCATGTGGTTACTTGATGTGCAGTCCTCTGTAAAATTCAGGAATAATTATTAAATGAAACACATTTTTATTACAGACATTACTGCCTCGAGGACAGCATCCAAATGCTTTGAGAGAGAAAAATGCAAAAATTAATCTACTCTTAAGGGAAAAAGTGTCCAATATGAACAAAGTTGAGTTGGTTTCTATAGACAAGGGTTTCATACAGACTGATGGGACAATTAGCCACCATGACATGCATGACTACCTCATTCCAACCAATGCAGCTTGTAGAAAAGCCTTTGAACCAATCTATGATCTTTTACAACAAATATTGGCAGAAGGGGAACCTGAAAAAGATTTAACTCCTTCTGAATGAAACAGTGTCTGGAATTTTGGTAGCTTATTATGCAGCAAGCTCATTGTGATGAATTATTAGTACTTATATTAGCTTTTTTATCATAGAATTAAGTAACTGCTGATGTTAATTTTTATTTATTTTCTTTGAACTTTTACATTCCAAATTGAAAATATTCATTAGGCATGGTTAACAAAAGTAATTCCCAGTGATAAACAAGTCACTTAGGTGATTACTAATTGTGTACTTAAAATACGGTCATTTAATTTGTAGTGGTACTGTACTTAATTTACCAATGAAGTACCTATCCTTTTATTGTTTTCAAAAGGGAAAGATGTGTACCTGCCTAGTTAAATTCTTTCCTATGATTTTTTTTTGTTACTCTAAAACTGTTCAGATATTTAATATGCTTTATATGAACAAGCTTTTGATTTGTTGAAATTATTTAGTTTTTAAGATTACTACTAAAATTGTTATAAGCACACCACTCTTACTACAGAATGAACATCAACCAAAGATATTTTATGAACTTCTGTACCAAAGTAATAATTTAAAAGAATATATCAATTCAAAGTTTTACATTTTACTAGAATTATGAGATTTTGATACAATAATGTAATGGGATATTACTGCCAGCATCTAAACATAAAATCTGCATTTTCGAAATTGTTATACTATTTTTGATACCATACTCTCTTGGGTGGTGAGTGAAACTATTAAATTGTTTACTTTTGAATAGAAGTATTGTACTGACTGACAGTATGTAAGTATGTCAATCATTAGAATTTAGTAGAAACGCTAGATTGAAAGTACATGATTTCAGATTATTAACTAATGTAATTAGTAGGAAGGTATGACAGTGTTATTATGCTTACGGAATCATTGATAATTTTTAAGGTACTATTAGGTACTCAGGTTGCCAAACAATATGTTGCTTGAATCTCAAAAGTATTTATTTGCATATGAAGCTTAGAAGTAAACAGTGCAATTTTTCTTTCAGTTTTTATTTTCAATATTACCCCCTTTGACACCTGCCTAGTCGAAAAAGTTAACAAATACTTTTCTGATTTCTGTAGCTTTCTAGGAAAGTAATTATGATAAAAAAACTTCCTTGGATTTTCTATTTTAGGGATTGTCTCTGAATCTTGAGCATTTGCTCATCATCTCCAGAACAAGACTTATTTCCATTTAATTTGGGTCTTTTAGTTGCTGGTTACTCACGTAAAGTTCAAAGTTATTTTCTTCTTTGTAATTTTTTTACATTTGAGATTATTCTTAATAACTTCTTCTTTATCACTGGTTAAGTAAATTTAGTCCATATTGTATTATAACATTACACACTACACTATGACAATGGAGAACATCGGAAGGAACGAGTATTTACTGACTTTCTCATAATGGAGAAGATAAGAATAAAATAAGCCTACCTACAAATTTAAACTACCATTTAACATAGTCAGTATTTATTAAAGAGTCTTTTTAAATAAAGGTTCAATGGTAAGGTTGGATTTAATTTTTGCAGATTCATATCAAATATGTTAAAATTGTTATTTTGTAGTTTATTCAAGTAAGAATCTACTGCTATAGCTGGTAAAAATATTTGGTTTACTTTTTTTGGAACTGTGATTCTTCTTGCCTGAAAAAAAAAGTTTAAAATGTATTGACTGTTTAGTATTATTAAAACTGCTTCATTTAAAAATTATTTTCCATTACCTTTTCGAGATGGCTGTTGGCTCTACTTGCAACTTCAAATATAACATTCCTCATGTCTTCAGTGTCAGTTCCTCTGAGAACCATTTCTTGACTTACTCTGTTTTTCATCAAAACATCCATAGGGAGACATACCATTTTATGTTTATTAGAAACATGAACAGATCTGAAATATTGCAATTACCATGTATTTATTAACATAACAAATCTCTATTTACAAATCTTAATTTATTGACAAAATAGCCAGCTTTTTATAATAATAAAACACAATAGTAATTTGAAACATTGAACTTCTTTATTTTATTATTTATTTATATCTTATTTTCTTAGCTATTCATTTTTTTTAAATGGCTGAACCATTAAGCCTTTGTGCATGAAACGCACACATGGTGTGCGAAATTACTACCACAAACGGCCTAAACAGTTGTGCGACGGGTTAATGGCTAAATATAATATTTATGTAACGTCAAGCACAGAGAGGGTTCTAACATACCTGAGTATGTTAGCGAGGCCCTGAGCTTTTCCAAGATGAGAGGCTGCATGATCAGCATGTATATCTGCCACATCAGCAACACTTAGCAGCAAATAATATATAGGAGATACACTTTCTTCTGTATACTTCTCAATATCTTCTAAACTTTTAAAGAATTTCAGTTTTAACATATCCCGTCTTGATAGAATGAGTTTGTCTAAATGTCTTTTAGATAGATTGTGGGTACTGCATAACTGGAAAATGAAGTTATAAATATTTCATTTTAATGACTTTAGTATTTTAACCACAATGATAGGTACTTCTTCTATTCTATTATTTACGTAAACTAACATGACCCTCTGACCAAAGGTTCTGACCTTAAATAGTTCTTGAGCAATAGGATTAGCAGGGACATTCTCTAATTTCTGGTCTTTTTGGTAGATAGTTTTAAGAGTATCCAGCCAAAACTGTATTCGGAAGGCAGCTGTTTGCGGATCAGACGTTTGGTCCTGAATACGAGCTATCTCTACGTTAAAAGCCCGCACCACCAATGCTGGCGAACGAATCGATTTTGTCATAAGAAGAGTTGCCAAAAAATTTTCATAATCGTACTGTCTATCTGCAACAAGAAAATAAGTACCAGAATATGATAAAAAAATACAATTTTTCAGAAGAAATCCTCTATCCTCAGCTAAAAAATAGGTACCAATAATTTCAAGTAATTTACCTTACAATATTGGCACAATATTCTAGCGGAGTGTCCTTAGAGCGAGCCTTTGTTGATGAAGCCCGTGATAATATTGCAAATTTATAAGTTATCTTCAAGTTAAACATGATAATAGTGTGTTTAAAAACCCTTTTTGTTTATAAATTCATTGAAGATTGAACTACTTTATAGGTTATATACATATCAAAGATATTTTTTTTTTTGTTAAGTTTATCCCTTTCGGGAAAGGCAAAGGAAACTATGTCCATACAGCCATGTCTTCAGTGAAAAATCTTCTTTCTTGAACTTAACCTAAGCCCTAAGCTCCTCATGTTCTGCGTAAAACCGGATAGCGTCTGTTTTACGAAAACTGGCGGCGAGAAGCACAACCGCGAGGATCTTTGTCGGTACCAAACGGAGCAGAAACACTGTTATCACTTGAATTTTTCATCACTACACGAATTTTAGTCAATTTACTGTATAATACACTATCACTATTACACATTAAACAACTTTTTCACGCCGAAAACGAAAATTCAATTGACAAAGCAACCGCTCACGCCGAGTTCCCGCCAAAGACCCATATATCAAAGATACATACATATATATTATTTTGTTTAATTTATCCCTTTCGGGAAAGGCAAAGGAAACTATGTCCACGCTGCCATATCTTAGGAAAAGATCTTCTTTAGCGTCTGTTTTACGATGGTTTTAACTTTTACGAAAACTGGCTGCGAGAAGCACAACCGATCTTTATCGGTACCAAACGGAGCAGTTGAATTCAACAAAAATGCTATATTTCAGCTTGCAGTATCACTGATTGATAAATGCTGTATAACACGGAATTGTTTACCTATGTTAATGCTAGCAGCATTACAGTGTTGTCTCCGTGGCGCATAATAGTGTTATTATACAGACAAGAGCGTACTTTTCAGCTCTTGCAGGTAGAATGGACTCTAAAGTATTCACAAATGCTAAATATACCGATGTGGACCTTCTGTGACATTCTATAATGCAGTATTGTGTTACTTGGGTGACTGTCATTAGTGCATTTCGTTATACAGGGTGTAAAGTACTGCTTAAAACTGAAACCATCATTCTGAATGATTTTCTAGTGGAATTTATCTCGGGAAAATTTTCGTTTTTTTACATATTTCTTGCTTTAAAATTTTCTTGGTTACTGAATTTAATTATTTTAATTACAAAACTGTTCTTATCGTAAAAGCACAGAGTGCACGCTTGTAGTACTCTGACCCTCAGCCCTCTATGTACGAGGGGTGGCTGTTAAGTAATCTACCTAACTATGAAAGAAAAGACTTTGATGGCTAGTTTATTTTTTATTTTTCTATAAAGTCTCCTGCAAGTGAAATACACTTATGACATTTGCAAATAAGTGACATCATGCCGTTATAACAAGGAAGTGTTTTGAACTCGAAATTTAGGGACTTTACGAAAATCAAAGCCCATTCGGCTGTTAGAAAAATAGCTACTCTATGAAGTAATGTTGAGTAAAATTGCTTTATATCAATAGATTTTCTGTGGGTGCGCATTAAAATATTAGGGGAAAATAACAGGAAAATTCTTATTACAAGGAAATATAATTTCTGAGACCAAAATTTCTTAAAATTAATCTTAACTTACTTAACACTAGCACTTTTACACTTAAACACACTTAGGGTCACTTGATCTGAGCAACTTCGATTATCATGTAGTTTTCATGGGTCGGATGATCTCCAACGTCGTCGATGATCTTGAACCATACGCCAGTTGTTTGGTAATCCTGGGAAACCGCTGTGACACCATCATAAGTTATTGCTACGCCGGAGAGACTTTCATGACGTTTCCATTGCTCTTCTAGGAACGAGTGGATAATTAAATCAATAAAAAACTCTGGGACAGAGTCCCAGGCTCTTGGCACAATACAAGGAAAGTAAGCCATCGTTACTGTGTCTCCCGAATGTGTGGCGCCGCGAATGTTTATAGAATGAAGTCACTCTAATGCAGTGTGCGCTTTTATTCCAGTCGAAAAATTCAATGACCCCAGGACCTTTGTCGTTTTGTTCGTCCTCTACAAGGTAGCCCAAAATGCGGACCGCTTTGTTACTCTGCATAAGGTGAATTTTAATTGTGCATGAATGTCAAGCAGAGGAGAGTCTCAAAGATGAATTATATTTGAACAGATTGTCTATTTTAGTAGCTTTTCGACGAATGAACTAAAAAACATCACAAATGTCTCATGGAACTGTATGCAGTCTATTGTCAGTACATTTAATTACATATAAAGTTTTTGAAACAAAGAAATCCTTTTACAACACAAGATAATAATAATATTACAATATTAATAATTATTATTTGCAACAAAAGAAACTGGAAAATAAAAAATTTAATTACTTCAATATCTTGTCTGCGATTTCTTCTGAGATGCATTGATACCGCTCTATGTGTATCCTTATGCATTATCATGGACTATATACATTTAAAAATAATTGAAAACCATATATTTCAAATTTTCATAACTTGTGTTGCTTTTCAACTTTCTATTAAATTAAACCCTTAGCCCTAAATTTGAAAATAATACTTTTTTGCTGATCTTATGCCTTGGCCAATCGCCAGTGCGTTGACCGCTGGCGATAATAAACGCGCGTGCAAGCGCATAATTCATCTCTCGATGCATGTCCAATGACGTCAATCGATGTTTACTCTTTACCGACTATGAATCATTGCCAAGTACTCTAGTGACTCCAGTAAGCAAATTGATAATTCAATTTATAGTTACCGTTTATTCACATAATAGATAACTGTCTTATCTACTAGGTCATGAAAACATTCTAAAACAAACAACACTGTACCTTGAAAAACGTCACTCATCACATTTCATGCTTGAGATTTTTGTTTCGCGGCTCATAGTCTTCATCTCCAGAATTTGACTCTGATTGCAAAGGAATTCTGCACTGAGCTCCATTTTTTTCAACACCTTCATCATCTTCTTGTCTCTGTTCACAAACGCTATGTGAAACGCCGTCATACATTCGTTGTTCATTGTTTCCCGGTTGATATTCGGCTGCTGACACAACCATTCTACCAGCTCATAATTTTTGACCTTGACTGCAAGGTGCAAGGGAGTGTTGCCATTTTCCAATTCCTTTCCGTTGATGTCAGCCCCCCAAAGGGCCAGAAGTTTTATCTTATCCACAGCGTCTTGGGGTTCCAAGGCAACAATGTGGACGCATTGTTGCTTCTTTTGATTATACTCCATTAAACAGTCTCTGTTGTCATCATTTATTGCGTTCTGAAGAAACATTAGATGGCTGACATCTCCTGCACGGCAGAGGTAATGCGCCAAATTCTCCCCTTCTTCATTCTTGACTCCACTCATAAAAAGTCCTCGTTGATACATTTCGCAAGTTTACAGTTTAACGGCTAAAGCGAGACTGAATCACTAGTTTCGTGGCTCGCTAAATATAAATAGACGATAACAGATTCATCCAAAGGTCACTGCTTATCACTATAATGGACCTTTCCATTACCCGCAGCTGAATATCACAACTAATTAACTCAGGTCAGTTCTATCATAATGATTCCCAAGTTCGTCGCACAACGCGCAATTGGTCGTTAAAAGTTCCTTCATCTTAGGTTCATGTAAAAAGTCTGAAATTCTGTTCAATAAACAAGTCACCATCCACCAAATCTCCATGTCGTTATTTAGCTAGTTTGTGTGACGTGTACAAGCAAAAACATTCTAATAAAAATTGCATCTGATGGGTTTATATCTTCAACGATGCATTAGGACGTCAACACTTGCTTTCATCCTATAAAAACATGTAATTGGTAACAGTCTAAATGACCCATATAAATAATCCGGTGGGGAGGTGTAACGTCAATTATCGATAATTAAAATCCGGGAACACGTGATAAACTCGCCGCAGCGTTTTATTTTAATGAAGATTTTGACCGAAATGCACTTGAGAAAATTACATAAGATCATGCAAATACTTTATGTAATTCAGTAAATATGCAAATATCCACTACCAAGGTTACGATTCTGAGTACGTTGTACATTGCACTTCATTCATAACTTTATATTTACATACAATTGTATGTTTAGTATGGATCCGTATTATCTACCAACCTAGTTATTCTCTCTATATTATAGAGGCACGCCGTAATCGAGTGCGTTGCAATCATTAACCTGACGATATTGAAAGTCATCTGAAGGTGCATGTCTTTTAATGCGTAAGCGACTAATAGGTTTTATTGCATATTTTCTTCGAGTTAGTGACTTAAGTTAGCAATTACTTGGCTGATGACCTAAGATCCTGGACCTTTGGACGCTATGGAGTCAACAAACAGATCGGAGTTAAGCACAGGCTGATACGAGGGTAATTTTCTACGAATATGGCTAATGGTTCAGTACCAAGACTAATATATGATTTGATATGATAAAATTTGGTTTTGGCCTCAGAACAATACTTAGTAATCTTGGAAGAAATATACCAGTTTTTCTACATCAAGAATACAGATATGAAATTATAATCAGCAAATATTACCATAGTTTAATTTAATTAACAAGAAATAAGTCGCATCATTACAATTGCCCCTTAATCTATCACGAATAACTCAAGTGTCTCACCTATTGCCTTTCTTCTTGACCTAAAGTAGATATCGTTCCCGGGTTGTATTTTCAATCTTAAGCTCGCTGAGGCAGGACGTTTGTTTTTACTCTTTAACTATGGAAGAACAATTTGCTTCTTGTGAATACATCCTGCTCGCACTCTGGTGCGACTAAGACGTCTGGTGGGGTCTGGTGGGACTAAGACGTCTGCGTCTTAGTCCCTCTATCCTGGCCAATTTACAAAATAGAGAGCTTTGTTTTGAAGGCTATTAGACGGATCATAGAAATTAGCCAGCAGCCAAGTCCTGTTATCATTATAAACAAGATTCCAGCCCGCTTGATCAGGAACCATCCACTTGGATTTCCTTTTGTGTTACAACTAGTTCAAGGGTAAGTACTTTAAAAATTGTGATAGAGTTAACAAAGGCTGAAATAAATCCTATGCTCTTCATCGCAGACAACCGGCTGAAGATGACGTCTATGAAATAGTTTCCCACATTGATGAAAACAACAATGAGATTGAAATTATCAGCGGAAGCGATCCTGGATCCTTGCAAGTCAACATCAGGGAGCCGGTGTGCAGATTACGGCCTCGCCTAATCAAGTAATTATTCGCTTATCTAATGTTTTAATTACACTTGACCCCAATTACTGATCCCAAACTTTTCAATTTGCTATGAATATTTTAGCATTGATAACACGTGGAAGATCAGTGATAACAGTTGTTAGGAACGATGAGCGAAGTATATTTGAATATGGCAAATTTGCACAGTTTTTTATGGTATTTTTTTTGTAGGTTGTCCCAGAGGGTCTACAAGTACAAATTTTCTGACCAGGAACCCTAAAGAACCTGCAAGCTGGTAAGGTCATGGACGTAGATATCGAGTCATCTTTTTTTTATAGTTCGATGACTTAAGGTAATTTTCCTCAGACCAGTTCTGTACTTACAAACAAAAAATCGAAACAAAGTAAAGTATTTTAAGGTTATTAACTGCTTTAACGCATTCCTTTTAATGCGACGTAGAAGCCTTTATGGTTCACTTAGACAAACATTTAGGACTTTGTTCAATTTTATTTTATTTGTTTCAGGTAGACGAAGTTTCTGAAAAATATTAATGTAACGTTTTGGTTTTACAATAAATAAAAACACTTATTTCAAACAATATAAATTTCACTGTTTGTAATTGCGCTTTAACAATGATAACAATAGGTCAACGTACAAATACATGCATCATTATCATGTTATTGGCACTGCAGCGCTCATATAAAATCATAAAGCCCACGTCAGTCTCTCTGTTCGGTGCTCACCGAATATCTCAGCTGCATTTTATATTTAGCCGTGGCATAATATTTACATATATATATATATATACAATTGTTAGCTTCACCTTTGGAAATCTGCATAAATATCATCGAATTATCACTGAACGAATTCAGTTCTTGTTTTGGCACAATGGCCGACAGGCGTTCCATCGATAAGTGGCTTAAGAGCTCTGAAATGTACCAGCTAAAACATATGCCGGTGATTGATCTGACAAGCTCAGATTACGAACCGGGAGAAAGCTCGCAGCCGAAAAGAAGAAAAATTAGGCAACATCTACTTGAATTACTGCCTAGCCGTACAAGTACTCCAGTGTCTCAGATGGAAAACCAGATCCTAGAAGAATCTGAAGCTGAAACCACCAGAGCTTTGGCGCCATCTCCAGCTTCTACGTCGAATCACATCCGAGTGAACGCGCCCCAAGCTCCTGAGAATTGTCACACTCATTTCTATAGTTGGTTGGTACAAACTGCGATCCTGGATGACCTGAGCTTTCGGGAACCATTCATCAACCCAGCCTCAGACGCCAACCAACTGACAGAAGACGATCTGCTTCTACAGGGGACCAGACTTTATCACAACGCACACCTGTTGAGCCCCCAGGAATTGGTGGACCTGCCGTTCATCCCTCGCCAAATGGTCACAGGAGATACTATGATAGATATTCCGTTTTTGGATCCTTTGCTAGTAGTCCTCTGGATCTTCAACATCGACGACGTCCACTGGATGCTGAATGTCCTACCCTGGAGAGTCGTGGACCGCCCCATCAGAACCGGTCGAAGTATCCTTGCTGTAAGTGTCTGGTTAACTGATAAAATCACTTGTAGTTAGAAATAAATGCTGATTTGCACCTTCTGTTCCAGTGGATTGTCCGCATTGGCAACATCCACCAATTCCTGGAGGGCACCAGAGCTCCGCTCAGTATAACAATGAAAATACTCCGGTTTTTAGATAATTATTTCGAATAAGTTTTAATCTAATTGTAAACTAAGTGACATAAGTTTCTTATCATATATTTTTATGCAAATAAGCTTTCGGCTCCGCAACGTCTGTTGGGTATTTTGTATCTAATTTAAGAAGCTAGTGAGCGTTTAATGGTGATAAGATTAGCATATAATTTGACTTTGATTGTGAGCATCTATTCCGAGTGCGAAATTTTTATCAAAAAAATTTTGAGATGTTTTTCAATTTCTACATGGAATATTATCCTGTTAATAGTAATTTTTATTTTGCTCGTCAAAGTGGTCAGTCACAGCACAGCCTCCTTCATTTCTTCGTCCGTCGAAAATCTGCGACCCCTCAATTTTTTCTTTAAATCTTTGAATAAGAAATAGTCACAGGGAGCCAGATCTGGACTATAAGGTGGATGGTTAATTTTTGTGAAGCCGTTTTTGCTCAGGGCTGACCTCGCCGTTAAGGCTGTGTGTACAGGAGCATTGTCTTGTAAAATCAGAACACCTTTGCTGAGTTTGCCTCTCCGCTTTTCTTTGATTTGTTCACGAAGCTGGTCAAGCAAGTTTGCATAATATTCAGCATTCATTGTTGTAGTTTAATCTATCATCAAAATCCCTTCGACATCTCAAAATACGGTGACCATTAGTTTTCCAGCCGACGGCCGAACCTTGAACTTCCTTGGCGGCTTTTCTCCTTTAAATTTCCCTTGCATTGACTCTTTTTTGCTTTCCGGATCCCACTGGCGAATCCAAGTTTCATCACAGGTCACAATTCGAGAGATAGTCTCTTCTTATTTACCTTTGACCAGGTCTAGAAATGCTTGACAACATTCTACTCGCCTTTGTTTGTCAAAGGGGGTCAACATTCTAGGGACCCAACGCGCGCTCACCTTGGACATGCCCAAATGTTCGTGAATAATTTCATGAACTCGTTCCTTGCTAATGCCCACATCTCTGGCTATCTCCCACTGCTTGATTCGCCGATCTGCAAGAATCAGGTTCTTCACCTTTTCAACATTATCTGCGGTAACAGCAGAAATTGGCCTTCCACTACGTGAGTCGTCTTCCAGGCTCTCACGGCCATGTTTAAATTGCTTCGATCAAAACTTTATGACGAATTCAGAAGGACTTGAATCACCAAACACCTTTAACATGCGCTCTCTGATCTGCGTAGGCGTATTTCCTTCTTTACTTAGGAATTTAATCACTGCTCGATGCTCAAATTTCATCATTTTGCAATTTTCTTTCGACATGGTGAAATCAAAGCCGCGCCAAAATAACAAAAGCAAGCGAAAAAAAATAAGCGTCATAATTTTGAAAAAGGAATAAATATAGAATATGATTTTGCAATGGCCAGTTCGATTTTCAAAACTTTCTTTAACAAAGAGATTTTATATCAGCCGCCCCTCGTACATCGCATTCTGGTAGCAGCGCGGCGATGTTCCGCGGTAGATGGCGTAAGGTAGGTAATTTTTAGGGTTCCGTTCCCTAAGGGAAAAAAATGGGACCTTATTACTAAGGCTCCGCTGTCCGTCCGTCCGTCCGTACGTCCGTCTGTCACCAGGCTGTATCTCATGAACCGTGATAGTTAGACAGTTGAAATTTTCGCAGATGATGTATTTCTATTGGCCCTATAACAACAAATACTAAAAACCAGAATAAAATAAATATTTAAGGGGGCTCCCATACAAAAAACGTGATTTTTTTGCTCGTTTTCATAGATAAGTGTCTATGAAGTGTCTATAAGTGTTCGCGGAAACAGACTCAGGCGTGTCTGTTTTCCGCGAAACGGAGTCCCTTTAATCTGACTCCTACTTTCCGGGGTGCATCTGTACCTATCACCAATGAGCTTGAGCTCCTTGGCATGAAGTTATCTGCCAACCTTAACTTCGGCATCTCTATCGAGTCCAAAGCACAAACAGCGGCCAAAAAGCTGGGCATCCTCAATAGAGTTAAGCGCTACTTTACGCCCGATCAACTCCTTTCCCTTTATAAGGCACAGGTCCGATCATGCATGGAGTATTGCAGCCACCTCTGGGATGGTTCGGCCAAGTACCAACTAGCCACACTGGACTCGGTGGACCGCAGAGCCAGGAGACTCATCGGTGACAGGAAGCTAGTAAAAGATAAGCTCCAAACCCTAGCTCATAGACGCAAAGTAGCTTGCCTATGTATTTTTTATAAGATGTACTTCGGGGAGTGTGCTCAGGAGCTGCATGAGCTCATTCCGCCTGCCCCATTCTTCTATCGGACGTCCAGACGCACCGCGGGGTACCATCCCTATCTTGTTGATATCCCACGGATTCGCACTGAGCGCTTTTCATCATCTTTCGTATTGCGCACTGCTAGGGAATGTTTCCGAGTTCATATAACCCGAATCTCTTTAAAGTTCGAGTGAATAGGCTCCTTCTGGGTGAGCTTGCTACATCCTCGACCGCATCTTTGCCCTTGGGCTAGATTGTGGTCAAGAGCGAACCTTTCATTAATAAATAATAAAAAAAGATAAGTCTGTCCGAGGCTGTATCTCATGAACCGTGATAGTTAGACAGTTGAAAATTTCACAGAATTTGGTTTCTGCTATAACAACAAATACTAAAAAGAAGAATAAATTAAATATTTAAGGGGGCTCCCATTTAACAAACGTGATTTTTTTGCCGCTTTTATAGAGATAATGTTTTTTATAGAGTCCGACTCGCACTTGGCCGGTTTTATAGGTAATGGTACGGAACCCTTCGTGCGCGAGTCTGACACGCACTTGGCCGGTTTTATTTTAAAACACATTTTCTCGTAAAGGGTCTCATATTTCACCAATTTCAATATCGTATTGTGTCTCATACGCACTTGTGCGGTAATGTAATGTAAAACGCACGGTTTATCAAGAAGCTCCGTCTAAAAACGAACGGTACTTTTTTAAATCTTAGCAAAGAGTTTTATGTCAGAAAAGTGGTCAACATTTTATGAAGAAAATTAATTTAAGTACTTTATTAGTACTTAATACTAGCTGTTTTTGTGCGTTTGCCTAGAAAAAAGCGCTAATGCACGCGCATTGCTAATTTGTGAACAAGTAAAAATTATTCCGCAAGCTTCTTCTTTTCTTTGTATTGTTTTTATTTATTTTCTCGCAAATATGTTATAAAACGTCGTACCTATGACATACTTACGTGCGCTTTGATAATTACAGCCTCTGCTTTCTTGTAGCCCTCGCGCCTACGGCTCGGGCTATAGCAATATCGCCTCGGCTTTAATTTTCAACATACCGCACTTATATCATATACTTAGAGGCTAGATAAAACTAAGAACTTTTCAATATACACACACACACACACACACACACACACGCACACGCACACGCTACACACTCAAAGGCCCACACTAAGGTTTTTCCTTGTGTCGTGGGTCCCTCGGAACACACATAAAGATAAACACAAACACCCATGACCCGAGAACAAACATCTGCTTTTCACACAAATGTTTGCCCCGACTGGGGATCGAACCCAGGACCCGCCGATCAAGAGGCAGCGTCACTACCACTCGACCAAACCGGTAATGTACTATTGATAATTTAATTTAGGTTCATTGAGAAAGTTGTTCAGTTTTATAGGCAAAATCACCCCTTAAAGTTTCGCTGACGAATTTAAAGTCAGGCTAAGAACATTTCAATAGGTACGTCAGCTTTCAAACAAAAAAAAACCCCATCAAAATCGGTCTATCTGTTTAGGGGCTACGATGCCACAGACCATACAAGACATACAATGGTCAAACTTATAACACCTCTCTTTTAAGTCGGGGATTAAAAACATGACATACTAATATCATCTCGAAATGTAAAATTAAATAAGGAAGGGACAGTCAAGTGCATATCAAGTTTGACACCTTAAATTAGACTTTGTACAGTCTTTATTTGCCCTACTATTTTGTCCACCAGACATTCAGTGTACCAACGTTGTTTCCAAGCTGTGGTATTTAAATACTAGTTAGGTACCAATATATTTCAGTAATATAAACAGTTATGCTGTATGGATTTCAATTAAATTCATTTAAAATGATAACACCTATATATTTGTTAACAGATAAGAGTTTTGTAGCGGGCAGGTACAGTAGATGGAATTTATATAAACAAGCTGACTGTCGTCATCTCATCTGCATTTTCAAACCAGTTCCGCGACTTCAAGCTTCTGGTGGACTGGCCACTAAGTTCCTATACAAAAGTGAGGTGTATCGAAGGCGAGCACTATTCTTGTTTCAAGTTTAAGTGTCGCCGGAGCCTGACATTTTCCGTGAGTTTGGTGCCGATGTCGGGACGGTCACGTGGACGCCCCGCGTGGGATGTCCGGGCCTCCTCACTGGCTCGCAACACCAAGAACCTCATTAGGAATATCGTGGAAAACCTTAACGTCGAGCCCAATCCAGATAAACAATTAATTGCGCTTTCTATTGGTAAGCACTAAGCACATTCTATAACAACTATTAGCATTTTTTCTAGAATTGGCTTGTGTAACCCTTGATTTCTCCAAGTCTAGATGTGGTAAATGATTTTCCGGAATGCATTATATTATAACTAACATAACCATTAACTAACGATTTAATGGTTCCTTAATAAAATTAAATAACTCAAATTATTCCATTTATTTCAATTTGCGGAACAAAAGATTTCAACGCGTGCAAAAATATGAAGAAAGACAGTGACTCGCTTTACTGCGTCTGTGGGCTTGTATGATGATATGAATTTGTAGGGTATTGTTAATAAAAATATACAATAGTACAACAACTTCAGTGTATTTTCACTTCTTATTTATCGCTATGTAGGCAAAAAATTTGGTGTCCAATAATCCATAACTAATTCTAGGTATTTCGGAATCAATTTTGTTTGTAAGTACCATAAACTATATTAGTTATAGGATAATGCAACTATCATTAACTGTTCAAAAGTGAAAGGTGAAAAAAATATGACTTCTCTAGTGGAAAATTTATATTGCTTAGTATTAATATAAAATTCAAACAAACAAACAAACCTAAGTTATGTTACCTGAGTTGCGTAGTCCGACTGTTCGCAGAACATAGTACTAGTACCCATTGTAATTATATGTGACTGTTATTGTTCTTTTTAGAAATAAGCGGAACCTTTTTGTATGTACTGTCTTATGTCTGTAATTATGTAGTAAATGTAGACCGTACCTATTAGAATCTAAATACCTACACATAATAATAATACAATCCAAAATTTTTGAGTAAAATACGCAGTTAATCAAATAACAAGATTCATATTAATAGAATAGGTTAGTATCACGTGCTATAAAATTCAAGACTATTAATTAAGTCAAGGTTAACGACATTTCACAAACTTGTGAATTATTTTCAAAATCTGCTAATATTGATTGAGTAGTATATATATCTTTCTTTTACTTTACTCTCTTTATATTTATTTAGGTAGGTACCTATGCCAGCACAGGTAAGTTACCATTAAGTACTTTATTATTTTTATGGTATAAGTATGATTATCAAATCTTCCAACTAGAAAATACTAAATATAACGGATAGTGATTTTCTTGCAATCTTTTTTTGATTCCACACACACAAAGGCTCACATTAAGGTTTTGTACCTACGTATCTCTTTTGTAAAAGATGAGTGTATTGTACATCTGTTACTCATAATTACTCGCACTTTAAGTTGACTTATTTTGTTCTTAGGGGACCCAACAATTTTCGGGAACTTGAATCCCCCTGAGCAAGTGCTGGATGCAGTTAGAGAAAGCATCGGGTGGACGAACAGTCGAGGCTATGGTCCTGCAGCTGGATATGCTGAGGCACGCAAAGCTGTAGCGGAGTACAGCGCTCACCAGGGCAATGTCACTGGTGAAGATGTCATCCTCTGCAGCGGCTGCTCCCATGCTATTGAAATGGCCATCACAGTTTTAGCAGACTCTGGGCAGAACATACTAGTTCCTCGACCTGGATTTATGATATATAAAACTTTAGCTGAGGGGCTAGGGATAGAAATTAAATATTACGACCTCCTGGTAAGTTCTACAGCCTTCCTTCAAGATTTAATTTGCGTAATGTTATTGGAGTTATGGTAATTTGTAAACAAGTTGTTTGTTAATAAGTCGGAGCTTGTAAACAAACAACTTGTCATGAACTACGCCATGCTACGCCATGGTGCTACAGTCAAGCTTCAAAGTCACAGTACATAGCTTAGAAACAGGCAGTAAAATCGTACCTTCATCAGTGATACAAAAATTGCCATAAGATACGCGAATATGCGAGAGACAAGATACAAGTTTCTAGAAGCGTACCTAACCAGTTTCCAGTTTGTTGTGTTGAGAGCGATATTTGCATAGGTACCTTACTTTATTTGCGCACTATTATTTTATAGAAATTATAATATGCTACATATTGTGAACCAAGAATTTATTTGTATTTTAGACCCAATACTTTCTTGATTTTGCAGCCTGACAGACAATGGAAAGTAGATATTGAAGATTTGGAGAATCAAATTGATGACGACACCGCAATGATCGTTGTGATTAATCCGTCCAATCCTTGTGGTTCTGTCTACGATAAGGAACACTTACTTGAAATTTTGGACGTAGCATCGAGGAATTACGTTCCTATTTTAGCAGATGAAATATATGAGCACATGGTGTTCTCTGGCAATGAATTTACGGCTATATCCTCATTAGCAAAAGATGTTCCAGTGCTCACTTGCGGAGGGCTCACGAAAAGGTTCTTGGTTCCTGGTTGGCGTATGGGCTGGGTGATAATTCACGATAGAAATGAAGTTTTAGGAAAAGAGGTCCGCCAAGGTTTGTCGATTCTCGCTCAAAGATTATTAGGTCCTAGCACCTTAGTACAGAGAGCTTTGCCAGCTATACTTAGAAATACGCCACAGAGCTTCTTCGACAACGTGGTCCTATTTATTGAGGTGAGTTACTTATATTAATTTATCGTTTAATTAGCTACGAAAAAAAAGTTTCCTCTTTCGTATCGGCAATGGAAGAAATGCCTAAGGCTAGACTACTTAGCACTAATCAATTCGTCATAAAAATCAGAAAAAAACTGTTCGCTGGTCAAAACTGTTCGCACTAATCAAGTCGTCATGCAAATCAGAAAACAGTTTTTATCAGATTTGCCTGATGACATGATTAGTGCTAAGTAGTCTATACCGATACGATCACAAACTCCTACGTAAATAAAATTAGATAATAAGTTCAGTGAAAAAACTGTCTTACGGTGCGTAGCTTTTTAATCTAATATTTTATTCCAGCATCAAGCGAAAACAGCATATGAAGAGCTTCGGCGAGTTCCTGGCTTACGCCCGATCATGCCACAAGGAGCCATGTACATGATGGTCGAAGTTAAGATGGGCCTTTTCCCACAATTCAAGAATGACTTACAATTTGTGGAACGCCTAATGGCAGAACAGTCTGTTTTTTGTTTGCCGGGGCAGGTTGGTACCTACTTATATAAGATAGATAGATAGATAGATAATACGTTTATTCAATGACCAGCAACTTACATAAAACAAACAACTTCACACAATACACAAATATAAACAAAGAAAAAACATCAAGGGGAATCGTGATGTGAAACGCTGGTCAAGGAAGAGGTCCTGACTCAGCATAGTGTTGTGGTTGGAGCCACAACGCTGATATTCTGTCAGTGCCTTTAAAACTATACGCTCACTTCGTAGAACAAACAAAGAAAAACAGGATGCAAATCATTGAAACAAAAAGTCCCTACGTAAATATATTAATTATACCTATTTCCACTCGCGACTTCATTCGCATAGAAAAAAGAGTTTGTGTCACTTTTCAACCCTCTATCTCTGTACGTACATTAATCGCCTATATCCATACAACCTACACTTTAATTTAATGTGATTTCAACACATATTTCAGTTTTGTCCTTTGGACAGTTCTGTGTTTGCAACTAAAAAACTTGTTTTGCATAAAAACGCATAGTACAATCAAGTACTTACTTTTTGTAAACTGTATTATCAGGTAATCATACTAATTGGATATATTGGGTTTCAAATTGAATAAATTGAGCTCATTTTTTACTGCTGCTTTAGCAATGATTTGAGACCTAACTTAACACGGGGCTAAGGAAAAACGTTATGTGAAAAATCTAGTTTGTCGCGACAGGCTTTTGAACGCAGGCCAGTAAAATGCTTTCACTAGTTCACCACTAGTAAGAGCACGATTAAACGAAAATTTGTATACTGAAATTACTTAGGTCAGGTTTTCGTAACGCTATCTTTTCACTTTCAAAAATAACGTCATATTTTCCACATCTTTGAATTTATTTATATCATCAGACTGTTGATGTTGAAGAGATATGTTGATGATGTTGACTTAAGTAATTTAAGAAAAAAACTTTCTTCATTTAAATTGTTTGTTTACAGTGTTTCGAATATCCTAACTTCGTGCGAATAGTTTTGACTGTGCCTGAGGAAATTCTCCGAGAGGCCTGTAACAGGATTGCATTATTTTGCTCGGACCACATTGTACTAGAAAAAATTAGAGAGATGGAAAATAACGTGGTATCTGTGGCTACTGAACCTCAAGTACTGTGCGAAGAATTATCACGTGCTGCTTAACTTATTTTATTAGAAAGAGTTTTATCTACCTACATGTTTATTTTAAGAATAGTTTTAAGCTTTAATTATAATAAATATACATAAGATTACCTATTATTATTCAATGTGGTGTTTTTATTTCTTACAACTCCATTGGTATTTAATATTTATCTAACTTCAGTTGCGATTCAGCGATTCAATAAGGTCTTAGTCAAGCGAGTGAGTGTAAAAGATAGACTGGTATTTAGATGTATCTATACATATACCCATTTACCCATATAATATATGTATAAGTATACTGGGTGGAATTTTGTAATGTCACCTGAAGGGAAAGTACTCATAATACTGTGGATTGAAAATTGTACTCAAAGAAAACATTCCTTTATATTTGAGAAGAAAGAAAACCGCATTCAACGATTTTCGAAAATTCGCTTGCCACACCTGGGAATCGAACTGACTAAAATCTGTAAGAATTGCACCCTGTACTTTTATGGCATCGATGGTTAGGGTCAATTATAAGGATGAAATATCTATAACAAACTTGGTAAATTAAATGAAAGAAAAACCGTGAAATCCGAACTTGTAATACTGTGACACGGGTTCGCAAGAATCGCGCGAAGGTTTAAAGCACTTTTACTAAAAGATCCATATGTTTACTTATGTTAGTAATTAGGCTGCGCCTCCGCTGCCGGAACCGGCAGTGGGGACGGGTACCCGGAGCCGGCAGATGGGACGAGTGCCGGAGCCGGCAATTAAGTGGAACGGGTGCCGGAGTCGGCAAAAAAATGATTAAATCGGCATTATTTGCATCTGATAGACGATATAAATCATTATAAAACTTAAATGATAGGTAATAATAATAGTAGATAGGTACTCAATGATGTGCTGCTATGTTATATGTTACCGGAAATATATGAAACCTACAAAACAACCTAACCTAACCGAGCGGAACTGCGACAACCGCTTAACGCAACCACAGTCGTTTCTGGCACATCGCCGGCCGCTGCCGTGGCACGCTCGCTTCGCTCGCTCGGCTCGTGCGTTGGGGGTCGCAGTTCTAACCTAACCTAACCTAACCAACCCTTAACGGGTTGGTTAGGCTAGGCTACTAACAAACCTACTTGTCGCAGTTCCTTCTGTTGCAATTTAACAAAAAAGTCGAATGTAAGTAATACCTACATTTCCGATAGTGATTTAGGAATATTCGCAAATTCAATCTTAGATAATCACCAACGCATCAAAGCACAGACCCCGATAAGAACACAAAATCAACTCATGTCAGCTGTCAAAAACGTCAAAAATTGAAACTGACAGTAACTTCCGGCAACCGTTCCAATTTTCGTCGTTGCCGGTACCGGCAGCGGAGACACTTCATAGAGTCTTTATAAATCAGTAATTTGGGATACTTTCCATATTGCAGGAAAATGTTGTACTCTTAATATCCCATTAAATAATGTAGAGATGTAAGTTTAGCTTTACGGGGCAGTTGCCTAACAGTTTCTTTGGTTATTAGGTTAAAACCCGGCGTTTTTTATTATTTCGCTCATTTATTACTCTCCACACTTCCCGTACTGACGCAGGCTTTGGCGGTAGATCTATTTGGAAGTCTTGGTGAGTTGTATCCACTTGATCATCAAACTCTTCATCCACCCAATTATTTGGCCGGAACACTTTTGCTAGATGTTCAGCAAATAGGTCTGCTTTTTTCTGTGGTTTTCACAATCTTCCTTCAGGGCAGTTGAAGCCTGTCTTTATTAGCATAAGCTGCACACTGCAATAGGTCAAACAAAATCTTGTCCCGTTCGGTTTTCCTTTTGGGTTTTTGCATTCTAAAGCCGATTTTCAAATAACATATCATGGGGTAAGTTGGTACACATTATTCCGCGGAACAACAGGGGCTCAGAGGAACTTTGAACTCCTCATTTCATTTTCCAGGTTAACATTATGTAGGTAGTCATAGGCTCAGATAGGTAGTATAAAACCGGGGAAGTAGGTTATCTTCATACAAACGCACCGCGCGCGGCTTGTATGTGTGCGCCATAGTATCTATGCGTCGCCGCACGCACACTCAACTAAATCTCGGCGTGTTTCGCAGTCCGCCAGTACCCAGTACCGCATAAGGTTCGAGTGTGCGTGCGGCGACACATAGATACTATGGCTCACACATAGAAGTCGCGCGCGGTGCCGCGGTGGGTTTGTATGAAGATAACCTACTTCCCCTTTTTATACTAGATATGGCTCAGCCCTCGCCTCGCTCCGTTTGATTCCGACAAAGATCCCGCAGCAGTGCTTCTCGCCGCCATAATTCTTCGTAAACAAACACCATCGGATTGCGGAGAATAGGAAGGAAGAGCTTATTCATTTAAGACATGGCTGTATGGACATAGTTTCTGACAGGGTCTTTGACGGGAACTCGGCGTGGGCAGTTGCTTTTTCTGCGTGAAAAAGTTGTTTAATGTATAATAGTGATAGTGTATTATGAAGTAAATTGACTAAAATTCGTGTAGTGATAAAAAATTCTTGTGTTAACAGTGTTTTTATTCCGTTTGGTACCACTAGTTTCATAAAACAGATGCTATCCGGCTTTACGCAGAACATGAGGAGCTTAGGGCTTAGGTTAAGTTATTTTTTCACTGAAGACATGGCTGCATGGCCATAGTTATCTTTGCCTTTCCCGAATGGGATAAATTAAACAAAGAAAAAATTAGTCTGACTCTGACTGGGGGGTCTTTGGCGGGAACTCAGCGTGAGCGGTTGCTTTGTCAATTGAATTTTCGTTTTCTGCGTGAAAAAGTTGTTTAATGTGTAATAGTGATAGTGTATTATGCAGTAAATCGACTAAAATTCGTGTAATGATGAAAAATTCAAGTGATAACAGTGTTTCTGCTCCGTTTGGTACCGACAAAGATCCTCGCGGTTGTGCTTCTCGCCGCCAGTTTTCGTAAAACAGACGCTATCCGGTTTTACGCAGAACATGAGAAGCTTAGGGCTTAGGTTAAGTTGAAGAAAGAAGATTTTTCACTGAAGACATGGCTGTATGGACATAGTTTCCTTTGCCTTTCCCGAAAGGGATAAAATTTAACAAAAAAAAATGACTGACAGTGACAACTGACAGTTCAATCGATTCGATTTCGTTTCGTCTTCTCTGTGTAAAAATATTGCACGTTTTTGGTGTATAATTCTGAATATTCTGCTTGAATCATCAACACCTTTCATTAAAAACTATCAGTTAACAATGTCTCAACAAAAAACATACAAAAAGTTCAAATGGGGTTTGGATTTCAATCAAAAGTAAGTACTTCCTTAGTACATACAATCATTTCGATTTAACATTTCCTATTTTATCTAAGTGTATCTACGAACTGCCAAAACTAAGATATGCGTACGTAATCATTATTACTGTGTAAAAAACATAAACAGAACATTAAATATAAAATTAACTATATAGGCAGCTCATATAATAAGTACACTCAACGGCATATCAGGTTACCACAAACTGTAAAATTTCCCCAATGGATAGTAAACTTTAATGCTGGGAGATAAAATTGAAAATCGATTGAAGCCCCTAACATGACCCTCTGACCGAAATTTGCTTTTTTGGAACCTGACATTGGCCTAATCAACAAAGGAGAGCCATAGACAAGAAATTGAATTGACCGAAATTTGACAGTTTTGGATAGCATGATGTGTTGTTCTCCCTGTACACCCATAGCATAAATATGATCAAGTATATTGATTCAATATCGTTTTTCAGGTATCGATCATTGGCTCCAGAGTTGCCTTCTCCTCCTGGCTACAGTCAGTCTGTGGGATCAAGCTACACGGAGTCATCGAAAGATTCAGATTCTAATTTACTTTTAATAAAGAAGCTATGGGATGTTGCACTCGGACCATTGAAACAAGTACCAATGAACCTCTTTATCATGTATATGGCGGGCAACTCCATCTCAATATTCCCGATTATGATGGTGGGTATGTTGATTGTTCGACCTGTAAAGGCTCTATTCTCAACACAAAGCACGTTTAAGATCGTGGAAGGAACTCAAGCTGCAGGACAAAAGTTTGTCTACTTTATTGGGAATATTGTTAATATAATGCTGGCACTCTATAAGTGTCAAAGTATGGGCCTACTCCCTACTCACTCCAGTGACTGGTTAGCGTTTGAAGAGCCCCTGACAAGAGTAGAACATATTGGTGGTGGACTATCTTTGCTATAAATTAGTTTTCCAATAGTGTTTGTCATTTCAATAGTTAGAGGCACCATTACAATAATATCTCTGTACTTCTAAATGACATTTTTTTTAAATATTAGAAGATATAAAACATGTTTCCCTTGTACTTTCTCTCTCAAAACCTACAAAAACAATACTTATTACAATCCATTCGTAAGAAAGAGATGTTTGTACAATTAACTTTCCCGAAATCGTGCAGAGCTCGATATATTCAATGGCACACTATACATTTTTAAAGCTAATGTCGTTAAAATCGTATCTGAGTAGGTTAAGACCCAATTTCACCATAGTCTGTTAGTTATTTAACAAACTATTAGCAGCTAATCTGAGATTTGACAATGTCATTTTCATACTTTTTGTTTGATGTTTTGTCTGCTTAAAACTTCTTAATCGTGGATTAACTAACTAACAGAGTATGGTGAAATTGGACCTAAACCTTAAAAATTTACTATTCATCAACAAGTAAAAACTTATTTAAATTTCATTTGTAATGTTTAAGACTTTGCCATTCCACAAAATGTAACCATGCTGTAAACAGATCCTGTTGAAACTCAATCTAGTTAAAAACCTATACTATGTACCACTATATTAGCATAATTATAAGGATTATTTTCTGTTATGTGTTTCGAATAAATAAATAAATAGGCCTTAATAGCCAGATAGGGGCCGTCCATAAATTACGTCATTGATTTTTTTGCGATTTTCGACCCCCTCCTTACAATCATCCTATAGTCATTATCTAATGACCCCCCCCCCCTCTCGCAAAACTGACGTCATTCAAGAAAGAAAATAGGATTAATATTAAAACAGCCAACATTAATTTTGTTATAATGTTTATTTTTCATATTTTTTTATTAATTAGTACTTTTCAGCAATTTGTATTAACATATTAATCTTTATTTTTCTTTGACGTCAATAAGAGTCAAAGGAAGCCGACTATGACCAAAAGCGCCGACCACACGAGCCGCGCCGATCTTCTTTTAGTGAAGCGCTTATAACTTATAACACAGTCCCAGTGTCGCGTAATATCGAACTATTTTCACTTACACTGTTATTGTAAGGTCTGGGATATAATGAATGATCTCAATAATTATTAATGTTGTATGTACTACATAATATTTTGTATATTTTGGAGTAATTGCTATTTACAAGAATGACGACAATTTTAGTACGCCTCCCCCCCTTCGTACGTCATTTACCAACCATCATCCACATACTAGCCTCCCCCCCCCCAATTTCGAATGATGTAATATATGGACGGCCCCATATAACATTAATAGGACATTAATTGAAATGAGCTCTCGACTTTCTGACTATTGAAAAATCAATCTATATATATATTGTTTGGAATATGTCGTCAGTTTTTTGTACAGTGATATTAAATGACCAACATCCTACTTACCGATGATTTACTATTACTTATGATTCTTATAATTTCTTATCACTACTGTTTAACTGAAAAACTGATCAAAATTCCATAATGTTGTAGCAATGTACCTACATAAAGTTCATTTAGCTGTGGTCATGTAGCTCATTTAATCTATATCTTCTATCTATATCTATACATATTATAAAGAGGAAAGATTTGATTGTTTGTTTGTTTGCATCGAATAGGCTCCGAAACTACTGACCGATTTGAAAAATTCTTTCACCATTAGAATCCTACATTTTCCGGGGTGGACATAGGGTACATGATTTTTCCGAATTCCCACGGGAACGAAGATCCGCGCGGGAAGCTAGTATGCTTAATAAAACTTTAATCAAATATTGGGACAAGGCAGTAAGCTAATGCTAATTCCCAATTCCAAAGCTAATGCTAATGTGTAACCAATGTAATTGTTGATAATTTTATTTTATATCTTATTTAGGAAATAAATAAAGTTGACATAAAAAAGTATTTTATTTTAAAACACAGTTTCTCTTTAGAAATCTTGTATAATTTATAACCATCCAGTTTACAAAAAACTTAGACCAAAGCACTAATGCCACCATAGCAAAAATTCAAATAACAATTTCTCAAAAAACCTTAACAAAAAAAATTGTAGTCGTAAACTATGCGGAGGGGCGCTCTAATATAATTAGCAGATTACCTTTCTAAATCTAGAATAGGTCCTGTAAATTTTGTATTTTATTTTCTGGAAATTTTATGTTTTGGAAATTGGGAATTCCCGTTACATTTTAAAATTATAAAAAAAAAACACATTTACATTCTCGTGATCATTCTTTCGCCATTTAACCTGATGCCAAAATTTTAAAGGTAATGCTTCTCACTTTCTAATCAACCCCTCGAAAACTATTATTAAGTACTTAATCTTAATTTAAATAAACTGTACCTTCTTAGAACAGATGTATATGGCGGATGATATATGGTAACTTTAAATTAGTAATCGACACTTTAGGAGGTGATTCTACTAATTCTCATACAAAGACAATCAGCTATAAGTAGTTGTAAGTTGTATGGAGAGGAAATTAAAAAAAAAAATTCGCGCTATGCTCCTCGGGGAAAGTTGTTAGTAGGCTGATTCACATCCTTTTTCGCTAACTAATTTAAAGTCACGTGTTATTAACTGCTTACAATACGTGCACGTGTTATAAATTGACTGCTTAGTTGGCTCACTAAGCAGTCAATTTATAACACGCTTGCGCTCAAATATGATGATTTTCATAAGACGATTTTTTGCACAAAAGTTAGTTTCAATGTGAACTACCGTTTACGGGTTCACTCAACATAATGATAATGACGAACGAGACATTTTAATCGTATAAAAGCACTGAGCGTTTAAAGCATCTTAATCATACCTTTATTAACTTAAATTATCAGTACCTACCTAGGTACAGTCAACAGCACATCAGGTTACCACAAACTGTCAAATTTCCCCAATGGATAGAAAACTCTAATGCTCGGAGATAACATTGAAAATCGATTGAAGAAATTTGACAGTATTGGATAGCATGATGTGCTGTTGACCCTGTACCTACACACAGTAAAATCTTATCACAAAATGTAGGTTATGGTAGGTACATAGGGTAAACATACCAGTTAACCGGCCACTACCCCTTTTCGACCACTTCGCACGTTATTTCAACTAATAGACAGTATTAAAGACAGCTTCTTTCTAATTTCCCGCCATTCGATCTGGACGAACTTCACGGTTTAAAATCCAACGGCATGACCTCGAAATAAGTAAACTGAGCCCTCTGTCGTCATTTCAAAATTTGATGTGTGGACGCGTGTTAAATTTAGCAGAAAAAATAGCGGTGGATTGATTTTTAAAGGTAAGATTTTAAGTGTTATTGTTGGTTTATTGTTCATTGATTTGGTTTGTGTGTATTTAGCATGTTTGATTTCAATATTCAAGTGCCCAAACTCATCAAACTTTTCATAATTTGTGATATTTTTGGTGGTCGGTTAATACGTTAACGATTAATTTCAAAATCTACTTTCCGACCGGGTGGTCGCATAACCGGTTTATTCACATCATTTAACTTTGCCTTTATTTGAGAAACCTTAAATTCATCAACACAGATTCCATTATATTTGGAAACAGCTAGAATTTGGTAAATTTACAACTAGATTCCGGCCGCCAGTATACCTCATATTTTCAAAGATATGGCCTTTAAAAGTACCGAACGTTTAGCGGCCGATAGCTAGTAAAAATAAAACCGGTCTCCGGCCGTTTAAAATAAAGGACGGCCGAAAACTAGTGAAAATCAGATCTGTTTCCGGCCGTTTAAAATAAAGAGCGGCCGAAAATTGGTAAAAATTACTCCTGTTTTCAACCTAGGAAAGTAAGGGCGGCCGATAAATGGTAAAAATGTATTCTTTTTCTGTCCGTTAGTGACTTTATATTTGTTGCCCCTTTATGCTGAAACGGCTACATGGGTTTTGATGAAATTTGTCAAAGCCTTACTCTGAACTAATGCATAGGCTACTTTTTAACCATGGGAGCGATGATGCTTGTGTTGTATGTGATAATGGAAACATTTTGGTTGATGTGCTTGGTGTTGGAATTGTGCTTGTTTTTTTTTCAGATGGTATCTGTCAGTAAAGAGAAGAAAAAGAAAAAAAGAAGAGCCTACCCGAAGGTTTGCTTATAGTGAAGAAGCATTAACAAGCGCTCTTTCAGATATACGCGGCATCAGAGAAGCATGCCGGCAGTACGGAGTTCCAAGATCCACTATACAGGACAGGCTGTCCGGTCGTGTTGCTGGTCAAAGGAGAAAAGTTGGCCCGGACCCAATATTTGGTTTTGATGGAGAAAAGAAAATCGTTGATTGGATAATTCAGTTGGCGAAAGCCGGAATTCCAATCAACAAATATGACCTTCTAGATACAGTGGCTGAGCTTGCAAAAGAACTGGGCATAGACCATCGCTTTCCAGGATGATTTCTGACATGAAACTGGCTTCTTCTGCTTTGAATGTTAATGAAATTGGACATCCCTCTAAAATTAAAGTCACAGAAAATATATTACTAGTATCCGCTTCGGAAACACCAGCATCTCTTACAGATGAGGACCTATTTAAAAAAACATTTAAAATTTCCTGATGTAGTCACAAAAAACAAAGGAACTCTTTCATCTATCCAGTTTCCTAGTGCCATAACGTCAAAAGCTTGGCAGCAATATTACCAAAAGAAAGAAATAGCGAAACAGAACAAAGAAAACGAAATAAAGAAATGAAAGCTAGAAAGAGAGATTAAAAAAAAATCAACCACCAAAAAAGAAGAGGATGAAGAAACATAAAGTGGAAGAAACTCAATCCCGTATTAAATGTGAGTCTTGTGATGGCGACCTAATAAGTGACACCGAAGAAGGAAGAAGACGGCGAAAGGAATATTGGCTGTGATCGGTGCATTCGCTGGTACCATCCAAAGTGCACAAAACTAAATAATTTATCGTATGATCAAGCAGCTACTGCACCATACCAATGTATGTTGTACGAAACTGCTGAAAATGTAGTTTCAAAGACTTTCAATAACTGACTGACAATACTGACTGACTTTGTTCTTTTTTTTTAGTTTGTGTCTGTCTTTATGTGTGTTTTGAGGGACCCACAATACAGGGGAAGACGATAGTATGTGCCTTAGACTGATTAAAGTTACCTCAATAATCATTAAACATTAATTTTGAATATTTTATTCTCATATTGTTAGTAAACTTAAATAATAAAACTTTTATGTTTTCATTATTTGTTTCATACTATATAAACCCTATGATCTACTGAATAAGACTCGTTTTTCTACAATGAATTAGGTGGCCGAAAACCAGTGCACTGGTGGACGATAACTGAGTGAAAAGGCCGATAACCGGTATATTTGCTATTTTTACGAATAAATTTTTTTTTAAAATTCTGTATCACTGATACGTCTATAAACGTGAGGTTTTATGAAACTATACTATTGTGGGATGAAATGATATATTTTTTAAAAATCTTGGAGTACAGCATTATGATAGAAATCAACTCCAAAGTCAACAAGCCGCTTAAACGGCCGGTAACCGGTATGTTTACCCTACTAAGACGCATGGCGGGGGCCGGAGGAATTATCAACTGAATTAAAAACATATATAGGTTCGAAAATCGTTGTCATTTTGAGAAAAGGTGATTAGGAAAATAATTGAATTAATACAAGTATTTAATGTTGTTGTGATCCGGAATCGAAAGGGTCTGCTTTAACTGGACACACATTAAGTACCTTCTACTGCTCAAACAAATAACATAAAAATACGAAAGTATCCCACATAAAAAAGAAAATTTTATGTTACATCAGAAGTCCAGCGTAAGTAAGTTTGAGTGGAACCTAAAGTGATCGACAAAGAATATAATAGTTCAGGAAAGTTGTGGTGGGCTAGTATGGCATTACTTTCAATGTTGCCTCACGTTTGTTAGCAAACCTCAGATTCGGACTCATCACCCCAAAAAACATGGACATTGGAAAAAATCAGAACTACTCCAAAACTTTCCCGCGAGGGATCCTTTTGATTTCAAATTGACAGAATTAGTTACCGGATCCCTTAGGTAGTTTTTATTTGACGTTGAAGCGACATAACGCGCTCTGTGGCGAAACAAAATCAGCGTGGTACGTTGGTGCGAACGTTTATTGTGGTGAACGCTGCGAAGTCGAACGACATAGGGAACACCGTTTTTGTGGCAAACAATTTTGGAGGTCTTTCCTTAGAGTCGAATGATGACAGCTGTCAAAATTGAAACCAGCATTTTTTTGACACCCGCACACGGAAGGCCGCTGCGCTGGCATTCGATCTCTTGGATTTTGCTTCAATATTTTGCGCCACAACGGTATTCGCTTCAATGTCGTTCGACTTCGCAGCGTTTACTTCAATAACTAAACTTTGGCTATAACTTACCAGGCTGAAAGTTTTTCGCCACAGCGTGCGTCGCTTCAACGTCATTCGAAACTACGTACCTACTTACGGGACCCGTATTTATCTTATAATACTTATCCACGTCACGACACTCGTGTGAATTGATTAGTTCGGTAGTATTGCTAATGTCTATGCTTACCTATAAGCGATTTCGATCCACAAACAGCATCTATTTTCGTCTACGACCATGGCTACGCATATTTTTTTTTATCTTCTTGTTTTAATTTACAGGGTCAACAGCACATCATGCTATTCTTAACTGTCAAATTTCTTAAATCGATTTTCAATTTTATCTCCAAGCATTAGAGTTTATTATCCATTGGGGAAATTTGACAGTTTGTGTTAACCTGATGTGCTGTTGACTGTAAATTCTTCGTTTGTTTCAATGTTTTGTAATGTAACCTCACTAATATTTTTTATCAACAGATTTTAATTCTTCTTTTGGTTATACTGGTTCTTTTAATCAAAATTCTTCTAGTTCTGTGAATTTAAGTAAGTCCTTGTCATCTTCCGGTTTTGATTCTGTTTTTTCTATATCGCGTATCTCTGCTGGTATTACTTCGGGTTTTGTAAATTGTAATGGAAGTTTGTCATCCGGTTTTGACTTGGATTTTGTTAGTCCTATCTGGCTACTGTCTTCTGCTTTTATTGATTCACATGTAATTTTATCTTCCGGTTTCGACCCAAGTTTTGTTAGTCCACTTTCTTCTGCTTTTGTTAATCCACTTTGAATTTTATCTTCCGGTTTCGACTCAAATTTTGTTAGTCCTACTTGACTACTATCTTCTGGTTTTATTAATCCACTTGGAATTGTATCCTCTGGTTTCGACTCAAATTTTGTTAGTCCTATTTGACTACTATCTTCTGGTTTTATTAATCCACTTGGAATTGTATCCTCTGGTTTTGACTCAAGTTTTGTTGGTCCTATTGGATAAATGTCTTCTGCTTTTGTTAAATTACATGGAATTTTATCTTCCAGTTTCGTCCCAAGTTTTACTAGTCCATTTTCTTCTGCGTTTGTTACTCTACTTGGAATAATATCTTCCGGTTTCGAATCAACTTTTGTTAGTCCTATTTGACTACAGTCGTCTCGTTTTTTTAATTCACTTTGAATGTTATCGTCTAGTTTCGATCCAAGTTTTGTAAGCCCACTTTCTTCTGATTTTGCTAATACACTTGGAATTTTATCCTCTGAGTTCGACCCAAGTTTTGTTACACTAATTGGATTACTGTCTTCTACTTTAGTTAAATCCATTGGAATTTTATCTGATTTTGATTCTACTTTTGTCACGTCAAGTAGACTATTGTCTTTTGTATTTATTAATTCACACGGACTTTTGTCCACCGGTTCCGATTCAGGTTTTGTTAATCCAGTTGTAATATTGTCTCCTAATTTCGATTCTGGTACTGTTAACTCACATGGAGTCTTATCTTGTGGTTTCGATTCTGGTTTTGTTATGTTGCCGGTTTTGTTATCGTGTGGTTGTGGCGGTAACCCGCATGAAACTATAGGTTGCGTTTTCAAATCGTCTGGTGTATTTACACCAATGATTTGTAAATTCGGAAAGCACCCACATTTTGGTTCAAACGGATGGCCTTTTATACAGCTACATGGTTCCGATATTAGTTGACCGTTGTTCCCCGTTGGAGCAAAAAGTTTTTTCTTACGCTAAATAGGTGTAAAAAAACAAAATTGTTAGTGTGTGTTTATAGGGCATGCCACAATAGGGATAACTTGTTTTAGAATTTAGTTCGCTCGCACAGCAAGGCGGCGTCACAAAGCTGATAAGGACTAAGTACTTAATATATCTTATTGGCGGTAATGTCATTTTTACGTCAACTTATATATCAAAAGTAACTGAAAATAGAGACCTCTCTATATTTGTATGGTGTGAGTGACCCGATGATAATCGCCATAAAAAATGATTTTATTTCTTACTAGCTTTCCGCCCGCGGCTTCACCCGCGTGGACTACAGGTTATATCGTGCCCAAATGTGGGATAAAATGTAGCCTATGTCCTTTCCCAGGCTCTAATCAATCTCGGTACCAAATTTCATCAAAATCGGTTCAGTAGTTTAGGCGTGAAAGACAGACAGACAGACAGAGTTACTTTCGCATTTATAATATTAGTAAAGAAGTAAGGATTTGCTTAATCTACACTAACATTATAAAAAGGAAAAAAAAATGTTTGTAGCGAGTAAACTCAAAAATTACTGGACTGATTTCAAAAATTCTTTCACCTTAGAATGCTACATTATCCCCGAGTAACTCAGGCTACATCATTTCCCGAATTCCAACGGGAACGAAATCTCAGGTGGAAAGCTAGTTGGAAATGAAATAAAAGTTCAGTACCTAACTACAAAAAAAAACAACTATCTATTAAGGTACTTCTTTACTCTGTAAGTGCATACTTGTGCAGGATTATGAAATTATATTTACACTATATACGAAATATACATAATAATTTCTATTTATTTTTTACAATCCATGCGGTAGACAAGAAAACATATCAGAACAGAGTCAACTTGTTTGAACCAAAGCCTGTCATTTTTCTGAAGATGTTTTTTCTTTGACAAATCGTTGGAATTTTTCTATAAGGGCCTTTGGGTCATCCACTTTGTCTATCTGAAAAGTAAAAGCATATCAAAATTATTTTGTTGAAAAGCTAAATTGTATACGGTACTTTGACATGACAACGCTTACTTAGACCAAGTTGCAACGAAGGGTTGGTATCCAAAATGTCTATAATTGACATAGTTTTATTATGTATAATTGTATATAAAATAAAAATACTTTTAAACGGTTTAAGACCTTAACCAATTTCAGCATTCGTTTCTGGTAAAGTAAAAGTCTCGTAATATGTATTGATGTTTTGTACTATTTAGGTACGAACTGATGACCCTTAATGAATGCGTTTTGGAATCCTGAGTTATCGTTATCATTTATCAGATTCCGAAATTTTAATCAGTTGTTATGTGGATCGTTTATTTGACACAGATATATGGTTCAACAATGAGCAAAATTAAATTTTGTATTTCACATATTTCATTCTCAGGTTAAATATAACCTTAGTTAAATATATCATAACCTAAACATAACCTTATGTTACTTTTTCATTATTTCATCTGAATAAAAATCATTGACTACTCTGCTTCGCGATTCTGTTTTATATGAGCACGTTACTTCCTAAGAATTATATTTTAAATATTTAATTTCCATGGAGGTACCTATAGTAAACGTTGTCCACTAACTAATATATCAAAATACATCTAAGTACACGAAGACTTTTCTTATGAGAGGTTATGAATAAATTTGTTACATGAATAAACTAGATATCTTTACGTTCTTCTGTTTATTATAATATAGCTAAAAATATTCCATTGTTATTTTTTAGAAAAAAAAAGGATTTAGCATTTTAAATTAACATAAAACACAGTTTAGTTTTGAACGTTGAATACTGTACTGATGCCTGAAAGTCGTCGTGTATTATGTATTCCAAAGGACCTATGTTTTACCTTTCACTAATTACTTACATCTTTAAAAAAATCATACAGCTTGGCAAGTTGTATATGGACTTAGCATGATAAAAAAAAGAAAGTTATTTACAAATGTTATGTAAGTAGGTACTTATAACAATCCTACACATTCGTTTTTTTGAAAATGTACAAGGAAGTTCTAAACTTCATTCTGAATGTAAATAATCAATTAATGCATTTATTCTTTAGCAGTTATATTTAGAAAAGTCATATTTACGCGTTTGAAACTTTTAAACCAGATTCCTGCGCGCAGATTTGAGTGTCCATATAGTATTTGTCAGGCTATACTAGTAACTAAGCACTAAAGTAAAAATATCTACAATTTGTTAAAAAAAATACATAATAGAAATAAAATATAAACTAACCGGTAACTCGTTCTTTTTAACAATTCACTGGTCAACTAAGGTGCTTCTTGCACACACATTATGCCTAACGTTCTTTTCTCTTATGAACAAGTCCAGCGATATCCTAATGGGCGAAATACATTGATATGTAGTTTCATAAAATCGTAGTGATATAAGTACCTTAGTGCATAATCAACTATTCTTAATACGCACATGTGCTCTATGTAAAATAATAAAAATGGGGTTAGAGACGCGAGTGGGTAATACATAGGTAAGTCAAAGTAAAACCGTAATAAAAGACTGGAAGAAATCGTTGAAAGCGACAAGGCCGCCTTATTGTTAATTCACACTGAATCTAGTTTGAGTCATTTTTTTATCAGCATTTACGTCCCCACCGAGGGGCACAGGCCTCCCTTCGAAAAACCAAGGGGATTTAGGCCATAGTCTATCACGCTGCCCGAATGCGGGTTGGTAAGACATTTGATGTACTTTTATTTTTGATGTGATTTTAATTTGAAAAGCTACTACCATTACGATTTACGATTTAGTGTTTCGTACGTGAAAGCTACAGCTTCTTGTAGGGAACTTGTGTGCAGTGGCGTGCATAGACATTTTAGGCAGGGTATAAGGCAGGAAATTATTAAGATTTCAGATTTCAATCTGTTTACTTTATCTTGAAAAGGCAAACTTGAAAAATTACGCAGTTTCGGCAAACAAACATCATCACCACACTTTTCACTTATTGCACTCATTTTGTTCTAAAAATGTCTAACAGTCACTATAAACTAATAAAACAATAATTTAGGTACAAAAGTTTTCGTACCTACGTAGTTGCAAAACAAAAACAAACCAGGCTGACGGCTGAATGCATCCAATAAGAAAAAATGCCGCAAAATTAAAAATCTATACCAGCCCTTCCAAACTTACTGAATAATGACACTTCTTAATTTGGTAGCATCGCTTTATAGGCAGAGCTTTTTTCGCCATACAATCAGTTCGTAAATTTTTGGCGGGGGAGGCGAAACAGCCAATCAGAAGCCAACATTCTTCAGCAAAAAAGGCATTTCAAACGAGTGCTTTCTTTAGTTCGCCATGTAGAGGAAGGAGAGCGGCACGGCTCTCTTACTAGTTCAACATTAGAAGTTAGATGGCGCTGTTTTGAAAAAGTTAAAGATCGGAATAAAAATGTTTATTCGTTTCACAAAGATTCTGTGATCGTTGGTGTGCATCATAATATTTAATTATTATATTTTTTTGCCTTGAATACCCTAGGGTAGGTAGGCACTGCTTTTCTGCTTGTATGGAATGCACGCCACTGCTTGTGTGTACACGTGTTACACGTGTGTAAACAACATTAATAATAAATTACTCATTTGAAACCCCGAGGAGCATACTAACAAAGGTTAATGTTAAGTGATGTAAGGGAAAATGACTAATTTTCACATTTTTCTTCAGCTGATTGAACGAATACCTATGTAAAGCCAAAATCAACTTAAAACTTTTGAAAATACAACATAGACAATGGTATTTTTTTTTAGTATTAAGTCCTGTCTCTCTAGTTTAATGTCACACCCATCCATACTGAAATGATCCTCCAAACGTTTGAGACGTAAGTAGAAAGCTGAAATTTTTCACCACGTGTGCTGTAGGTTAGTCGATACGATTAATATTACTTCAATGCCTCCCTACTGTATTGCTCCAATTTGTCATTAGAAGCGGTTTGTTTTAAATGTATTGGTGGGCAAGACGAAAGCTCATGGCGGCTTTTAGAAAATGCAAAAAAATAAACTAATAAAAAAACCCGACTTCTTCGTAAAAACTGAAAAGAAAAAACAAGTAAGGCCAGTAGTCGAGACTTTTGTTATTGAATATTATTTAATAACATAACGATTTTAACAATCGGGAGCCATTATTAGGAAACTGGATTTTTGATGGGTCCCGCCCGACTGTTAAAATCGTTATGTTATTCAATAGTAAAAGTCGACTACTGGACTTACTTACTTGTTTTTTTCTTTTCAGTTTTTATGAAGAAGTCGTTTTTTTTATTAATTTATTTATTTTACACTTTTTAGTTAGGGTCAGATACCTATTGATATTAGTTTATTGATTTTCTCATTAGCTCCTATATTTATCTCAGTTGCATAAAAATTGAACAATTATCGAATTAAAAGCCTCGTTACTAACCAACTTTAAATCGTTATAGATCCTAACCGGTAATTCTGATTGAAAAACAATATGAGAAACCTAAAAATGATTTTTAAATACCTAGTCCCGAGCGAACGCTAGTTTAACATAAAACGACAAAAATCCAACCTTCAAATTGGGTCTCCCTCTTCAATTGAATGGACAGGTGTTGATGGTGATATGGATGTCAGCCCGATAAATGTACTACAGACCAGACTTTCCATTGTGACATTCCAAATTAACGCGCTACGATGTTTGTCGCGGTGTTGGGGTCGTCAATAAATCTTTGCAGAATCGCCTCCTCGTCCTCAGCCGTATACCACCGTGGATGACCACTGTCAATCTAACTTTTTTGAACGCTGCCAGTTTCAGATAGCCGCCGATGAGTACTTCCGAAGACATTGGCGTGTGGGAGACGGCTGCGGTTGGGAAGACGACGTTGATATTTTCTCCGCCTGTTCACACAGTCCATAACAATACAACAAGTCAGCGTATTTAGGATTAAAGTACGAAGCCATAGTCAGCACTAATGAATGCATAACACAAGACCAAGATGCTGGGCTTTAGTAAAGGAATAACAAAACACGTGCTTCTGCGACGTAGTTGGAATACTGCTGAGAACGAGGAAGCGATTCTGCAAAGATTTAAGGCGACTACAGCACCTAAATTACGATTTTATGATGCGTAGATAAGCATAATGCACTGCATTAAATACTACGTAGTAAAAGAATACTACGGTAATATTCAGGACATAAACTAGATAAGTAGTTTGCTGAAAACATGATTCAGCACTGTTGGTTCGATAGAAAAAGTTCACAAAGTCACCTCTAAATACCCAATATTGTGTATCTTTTAAGCTGTAAAAACGATAGTAAATTGCACACAGGAACTTGAATTTGCTATCAAAATGTTCGTGATTGAACACTCTCGATAATAGTTAACGCATATTTCGATTTAAGCTGTTACCTTTCCATAAATCTCATTTTTCTAACTTTCGAACATATTTTTACGCACGCACACTTTCATAGTCCATGTGTGCGTGCGTAAACTTCGTGTATCGACACTGTCCGCATTGCCGGCCCAGGCCTGTTGAGAGACGGAGATGGCACTATTCCTATGTGTGCCGCCTTTTGCTCAAGAACGATCGGGTGCTGTAGTCAAGTCACCTTAATGACGACAACACCTCGACAAATATCGCAGCGCGTTAATTTGGAAAGTCTGGTCTATAGTACATTTATCGGACCGACATCTATATCACCATCAACACCTGTCCATTCAATGGAAGAAGGAGACCCAATAAGAAGGTTGGAATTTTGTCGTTTTATGTTAAATGTCGACGCTGAAGAAAAGTTTTTTTTTTAAACATTCTGTGGATGGACGAATCAAGGTTCAACTGTCATGGTATCGCAAATTACAATTATTTGCACTATTAGGCGGAAAGAAACTCAAAAAAGTTTAAAAAACTGCAGAAAAAAGTGAATCAACTTTTTGGGATGAACTCTACCTGCACTAAGTCAAAAGTGATTTTTGTGATGTAGACCATAAGTTTTTAATGATATTCATACCTTTTTGGATAACTTATTAAATGAGGAAGTTAGTTAAGGTGTTTGTACACTTCGAGTCATAGTAAATTTTTGACCTAGGCATCGGTATTTAATCTGTTACAAAGAAAATTTAAAAATTTTGAATCTTCTTTTCGGCTCATTATTTAAAAATGTTAATGAATTTTGGGTGGTAATGACTTTCCTAGCTTTACTAAACTATCAACTTTGAAAAAAAGTTATCCTATTCTATTCTATTCTAAGAGGTCAAGAATGAAATGGGTGACTTAAAGAGTTCTTTGCGCGAGCGAAGCCGCGGGAAAAAGCCAGTAGAAATATAAATAGTTGATTATTGTTAAAACTAATAAAGATTTATAGTGCGTATAGGTTATAAAAGTTAACAACAGTTCTAATCTGTAATTTTGAAGTTATTCAAAGTGATATCTCTCATTATCTGCAAAGAATTATTGCATTTTCGTTATTTAAGAGTTTAAAAAAACTAGTTTGTAGTTAGTTTGTAGTGAGAGACTGTTTAGCCTCCTAAGACCCAGATTTATGAATAGCAAGGTATTCTCATAAACCCACTGTACAAAATTATGCACAAATTATTTTTTCGCTGTCAGACCCAGAGACATCAAACTTCATAAATTTGAAGCAAGGTCTTTCAGAGTTTTAAGAGTATGATTATCGTAATATTAGGTGTCTAAGGGACATTTTTGGGTAACATACATTGAGCTATCTTTTGTACAATATATTGTACACTGGATCTTAACGTTGCAGAGAAAATAATATTTCATTTTATTGTATTTTATTGAAATTATTAAAAAACGCATTAAATTAAGACGAAATCTTTCAATTTGAAATGTTTACTTAGCTACATTTAAATAAACATTTTAACCAGATTTTATAATTTTAAAATCAATATTTATTCATCTTCAGCAAGATTTAGGCTCTTTAGGCCATTAATTTAAAAAATGTCATACTTGTAATGAGAAAAAGTGTCTTAATTTAGTGAGACCTTTTAGAAACGGTAAATTTTACAGAAATTTGTTAAACCACTCATAAAATGCTTTATAACAATTTGACAAAGAGCTACTAGGCAGGTACCTACTGCATAGATGACTTCGAGTTCTGCGCCGACCTTGTCTCGTAATAATTCCTCGTGGGATAGGGGAATCATATGGGATTAGAAGAATTATTCATCTTCCGGGTCGGAGGGTACAGTTTTATTCTCCTGAAGCGAGACCTCATCTTCACAGCCAGAGCTTGAAGAACTGGGAGATTCATTTCATTTATTATCAAGCATATACCTACTCATCATCCGTCCCATAATCTTCAAATGGATTCTCTTCAGATTCTGATGAGTATTTAAATTCATCCAGACACTAGAGAATGTCGTTTTTAGTAAGATTTGAAAGCAAAAATACAACAACCCTCAAATACAAACAGAGACCTAATGTTTGATACTGGGAACCAAAGTACAATCATTTACCAAAGTACATAATAATTTATCACTTTGTAAATTAGCTATATCTGACACAGTCACAAAAATTATTGTTAGTGTTCGATATTTACACCTTTAAGTTTATAATATCATCAACAGTAAAGTGAGAAAAATAATGATTTAATAAATATTTTCAGATTAAACTTACTCTTACCACAAGGTCGCGCCATATTTTGTCTTTCATCGCCGCGGGTTTCGACATTTCACTTATTTTTTTATTGGCAGCATGTATTACATCTATACATATACCTATTATAAAGAAGAAAGATTTGATTGTTTGTTTGTTTGTTTGCATCGAATAGGCTCCTAAACTACTGAACCAATTTGAAAAATTCTTTTACCATTAGAATCCTACATCATCTGGGATGAACATAGTACATGATTTTCCCGAATTCCCATGGGAACGAAGTCCCGAGCGGAATGCTAGTAGAGAATAAAGACTTAGCAAACAATATTGACATGTGAAACTACTCGCGGGAAGATTTGAAAAAACCTAGGGGAGCTTAAAGAATATGTACAAAAATTTGTACAGTGGGCGGTTATTACTATAAACTTGATTTTAAAGCTGGGTCTGACAAAGGTAAATTTATTTTGTACAAAATTTTGTACGCGGGGTCTTAGGAGGTTAAGTATATGATTGTTAATCACAAAATAAAAAATACAACTGTTATATTTTTCATCTAACAGTCTGCCAAATTTGCGTTACAAACGTCCCGCTATCTAGGGGTCGGTCGGTTGTAACAAAAGTCTTTTTCTAAAACACCGATAGCAACGTTGTTAAACTACTTACCACAATTCTGACTGCATAAGCAAGTAGGCTATTAATTCAAGTTTACATGTAGAATAAAAGGGTTTCTTACATATAAATACTTTTCGTGCAGTAAGCCACGCCATAAAATAAATAAACAAATAAATAAACGCTACACACTCAAAGGCCCACACTAAGGTTTTCCCTTGTGTCGTGGGTCCCTCGGAACACACATAAAGACAAACACAAACACCCATGACCCGAGAACAAACATCTGCTTTTCACACAAATGTTTGCCCCGACTGGGGATCGAACCCAGGACCCGCCGATCAAGAGGCGGCGTCACTACCACTCGACCAAACCGGCCGACAAAAATGTTGGGTTTCAAAAATTGGATTAACGCAAACCACTTCATAATGATTGTCCCTTAGGTTAAAATAAGCCGATAAAGATCGGTAGCCACTGATGCTCTGCCTACTCCGTTAGGGATTATGGGCGTGAGCGTATGTATATATGAGATGCAACAGGGTGTAAATGTAAAACATGAAAATTATTTAGGTTAGTTGGAATTTCCCGTAGTTGGGATTGCCCCACTGCACCTTGTATGTAGGTAAAGAATTAAAACAATACCCAAATGTAGCCCATTTAATGTAAATTTATGACAATATATAACTTTAGTAGGGGGTTTCATATAGAAATATGACATAAAAAAATTTAGAATCCGTCGCGGCGGACGGATTATTTGAGAGAAGTAATGTTTTTTTATTTGAATCGGAGAATAATTTTATAAACTGGTCCATAGACTAATCTTTATATACCGAAGTTTATTATGTATTATATGGTTTTTGAAATAGAGCAGTAACAAAAGTTGTTAAGAAAATGCGAAATTTTGGACGTTTGCCGTATGGGAACTCCATTGTGGTTTAAGTTTTTAATGTTATTTATTATACTTTAGGACAGTTACTATCAAAATACGTATTTCCTGAACATTTGGACACGCTGCCTATAATAGTTGAGGGTTGCTACTGAATCACCAAACGTTCATATCAACTAGCGGAAGCCCTACATTTCGTTCCGTGTAACTTGATTTAGATAAGTTTTCACAATATCTGAAGATCAATTATGCAAAATTTCAAACTTACAGCTTCAATAGTTTTGATTTTGTGTGGAAATCTTTGAAAATCGATTTTTTTTACCTACCGAAAAAAATCTTGTTTTATATGAGAATTCCTTAATAGTACCAGATATAGATCAGATCGGCAAAATTTGAGGGGTACCTAAACTTTTTTATTTATACCTCCAGCAATGTAATGAAAAATGTTTCACAAAAATCCTTTCAGTGGAACCGGGTTCCGAGGTTTTGACGTTTTTTGGTCTTACGGCACTCCACTAATTAAAATTAACCGGTCTTTGACATTGAAAAAACCCAAAAAATTAAAATTAAAAAATAGATTGGAAAGCAAATAAACGCTTTGATACCATAAAAAGGACCAGATTATAAAATTATTCTCTGATTCAAATAAAAAAAGGTTACTTCTCTAAAATAATCTGTCCGCCGCGTCGGATTCAACATTTTTTTGTCATAATTCTATATAAAACCCCCTTCTAAAGTTATATTTTTATAAATCTAAATCAAATAGGCTACATTTTGGTATTTTTTTAACACTTAAATGTCTCTTAAATAAAAAATAAAGGCTGCAAAAGGTTTTTGTGATTACAATTTAATATTTTTGCGATTATTTAAAAAAACCATTGCACATATATGTAAAATAAATACCAGAAATGAATTCCTCGTTGTTGAATTATACGAAAACCATACCAACAACCTGGTAGCTACAAATGAGTGGTAATATTTTTTTGAAGTAACGCCGGACGGAGCACCGCTTTGACCCTCCCTCCCCGGTCCAGAGGGGATATTTTCGAGGGCTACCGATCTTTATCGACTTATTTTAACCTAAGGAACAATCGTACTAAGTGGCTTGCTTTAGTCCAGTAGAAAAATGTGGATCTGCTTAATGACTCTACTAACAACGTGAGAAGTAGCGGGAAGAGTTATTAGAATAAATATGAAATATTACATTTAAAAAATATCAGCTCATTGCGTCCAAAAATCTATAGAAAGTTTAGAAAAAGTGGAAATTTATATAAGTACTTAGTACCAATAAAGGATTAATTAAATTAATCCGTCCAAGAGCGAGTCGGGCCACGGGCACTGTAGGGTTTCGTTGCTGAAGTCATTTAATGACTTGATCGACTATTATTTATTCACTTGGAAAGCCAACCTAGCTTTGATACCTAGTTTTCCTTTTAATCCCGTTGTAGCTAGCACAACGTTTCATATTTTAAGTAACGGTTTAGCTATTAAAGGGCGCACTTGAGTTGAACCAAAAATGTTCATTTCAAAGCTTAGTATTTCAAAAAACGTCTTTCCGAACCCCCTGTGTGGTCGATGCAAACACCTAACATTTTTAAAAAGGTATCCAATGTTATCCTAAAAAATCATGTGTAAAGAGTACATGTGCCAGAAGTGAAACTTCTTCATGACGTTATAAAAGTTTCAAACGGGAAGAACTTGAAAAATTTAAATTTTGTATTAAAACAACGTCACACATATAATAAGTCACGCATATTGCAATATGTGTGATTAATGTGATCATACCAATTTTTTGCATGCAGATGGACAGATATTATACTTAGACATGGCTAAACTTAAGGGTTCATCGTTTACTAAGGAACCCAAAAAAGAATGTTTATATTTAGGTCCATTTATCACGAGTTTCAATGTCTGTGATTTTAAATTTTTAGGTACTTTGTCTTTGTCTACCCTTTATCTTGTCGGCACGATTTTGGAAAAAAAATTTGAGCTGTCGGAAAATCCCTAACTAATTAATTTGCAAAGTTATAGTTATTTATCCGTTTTAAAATGATAGAAGTATTTAGTTCAGGTAATTTATATTTAATAAATTTTCAATTTTTTTCTTAAAATAATATTGAGGCTGTTCAAACAGTGCTATTTCACTTTGGGAAACTGTACACACTTGTTATAAACACGCGCTAACTAACGGTGTTTTACTCGTATTACTCGTCAGCTTTTCCCTTGTTAATGACTTGTTGCATTTTTCTCAACATACTTTCAGGACTGTGAACATGGTCTATCTGTAAAGTAAATAAAATAAAATGAGAACTAAACATCTACAAAAAAATTATTGAATAAAGTAGTTCTACAAAATATCCTGGTTCAAACAAACAAGAACAAAAATAATAGAAAAGCAAGACTAACCGGCATTAGCGATGACACGAGGGCTTGGATTTCTCTATTGTATCAGCACATCCACCGGCAGAATCCTAAATTATATTTTTATTTTAGAATAATTTACTAAACGTGGGACAAAAGAGCCCATACGTAGCTGAATGATCAATTACTATACATTTGTTGAACCAGGAATATTTTTATTTCAAATGTAACCATTACATCAGAATATATCAACGATGTGTTCTTATATTTGGCAATAACCACCACAACGATTAAAAACCTAACGGAGCCGACTTAACACAAATGCTAGTTCGCAACTAAGAGGGGTATTATATTTTAAATGGTAATTTCGGTCTTTGTGGCGGCCGGCGCGGCGCGACGTCTTAATTTTTATACGATTAATCAAAATCGTAGATACAAAAAACAGGTAGACTACGGGATAGGTGACATTTAGGTTGAGATAGGTTAAGTTGGTTTTATACTAAAAAAATATTTAAAAACCTATCCAACAATTAAGGAATTTTCTGACAGCTCAAAAACTGAATAAAGTTGGTAGTGTCGGAAGCACATACTTTACATAATATGGAAGTCTTAAAAAAGGTCATACTTAATTATTTCACTTTAAAATTTGTATAAGTATATTATTTATTTTCTCCCTATGTCTAAACAAAACACTATGCAATAGAAGCTATACGGCCAGAAATTCAGTTGCTTAACGAAACTCCACTTATCCAGGAACTGTGTGCTGACTCTGGGGTGGGAGACCCGGAGTCCTAACCCTATAGCAAAGAGCGAATAAATGAAGTTTATTATCTATAGTAAAGTTTGTTCGCTCAATTAGTGTGCATGGGTAGCTGTCAGCTGTCATCTCGAAATGTATGGCGGTACAGGGAGCAAGAAAACTTGAATGGTAATTCATATCTTCTATCTCTTTCTACTAGTTATAATACGAAAATAATAATATTTTGTGGTCTCTGTAAATATTTACATGGATTAGTATAGCTATTTTTTGAAAGAAAAATATTCGTACCTATTTGAAAATAAAATTACTTAACTGTAAATAAATTATTGTATGTGTTCATTGACACTATCGTTAACATTTACAAAATAATAATAACGTATATTTCCAAAAAGAAGTACTTAAGGAAGTTAGTTCTGCTAACTTATAAATTACAAAGGAGGGTTCAGATAATTCGTCCTGTAGGTATTACTTGCATTACAAATACCCAGTTGCAGTAACGGTCATTAGAATAAAAGCTTTTCGGTCATTATGTGATATTCATAGATTAATTTATTTATAGATAGATATGAGTTTCGACATTTATTATTTGAATTTCTTTCAAATACTGACATTGGCAAAATCACTATGCGGAGGCCATATTTAAAAGAATAGGCATAAGTTCAATAATAAATTTTGCTATTTTATTTATTGGAGTTGAGAAAGGGCATTATTAATTATAGTTGAGAATGTTGGAGGAGACTGGCAATGACACTGCGAATAATGACAACAGCGGTGGTACGTCTCAAGACGATAACGCTCCAATTAAAAAAAGGAAGACTCTTTGTAAAAACTGCAAAGAAATAATTTTGAATGTTCATCAATACTGCGTCAACACAATGCCGCCTGATAATGATAAAGAGATGGAATTTAAAAATTATCCAATTATTGGGACAGTTTCGAAAATGGTTAATGTGCATCGAAACACTGTCGCCAAAAATATAAAATCAGGACCAGTTTCTCCCTTAAAGAGAGGAAGTCAGACGAAAAAATTCTCAAAGATAGATGATTTTGAATGCGATTTAGTTCGACGCACAGTATATAGATTCTATACAGATAAGAAACTTCCAACACTCGATATGATATTGCAAGATTTAAAGACAAATACGGACTTCCCATATCAACGTACTACGTTGTATGAGCTTTTACGTAAACTTGGATTCAACTATAAAAAAGTGAATAAACGCAGTGTGTTGCTTGAGACGCCGCGATTCCAAGTCTGGCGTTATAAATATATAACAAAGCTCAGAGAAGCACGTCAAGAGGGGCGAAATATAATCTACCTGGACGAAACGTGGTATGACACACATGATACCGTCAAAAAAAGTTGGACTGATTGTAGTTGTCACTGCATTTCAGATTTGCCTTCCACTCGTGGGAAACGCATTATCATATTGCATGCTGGATCCAAAGACGGTTGGGTCGAAAATGGACTGCGAAACAGATTCTATCTGCGAAACAGATTAGCGATGCGAGCGCTGATTACCACTGCGACATGAACTCAGTGCTCTTTGAAAAGTGGTTTCAGGAGCAATTATTGCCAAACATAACACCAAATAGCCTAATAGTAATGGATAACGCTCCTTACCACTCGCGACTATCCGTCAGAATTCCAAACACCACAACCAGAAAAGGGGAGATCCTTGATTTTATGAGACAGTACAAAATTTCCATTCCAGAGCCAACCCCAACCATTCCAGTGCTGCTGGATATTGTGAAAAAGGCGGGCATAGAAAAAAGATATGTCATTGATGAAATAGCAAAAATGAATGGTTGTGAGGTGGTGCGTCTTCCACCATACAACTGCATTTTTAATCCGATAGAACAAGTGTGGTCTAAAATTAAACATGACCTTAGAGCCAACAATTGCGACCCCAAAAACAGCAGTGCCGTATGTCAATTGATCAGGCAGGTCATGTTGAACGTAACATCTGACTTGTGGGGTAAATATATTGCCCACGCAATCAAAGAAGAGAATAAGTACTTTAATGTAGACCAGCATGTTGATGTTAACGGAGACACTTTCATAATAAACACACAAAGTGATACAGATGACTCTGATTCGGAATAGCTAGATTGATTTTTTATACTTATGCTACAAAAATAGCATATATGTTTAAGTTGTAAGATGGCTATTTAATTTTAATTTTTATAAAAAAATTTGCATTTGTGGACGAGTCACATTTAAGTTAAAGAATGGTCCCAATATACCGTGCGCCTGTACTGCACACTAATTGCCCGAACGAACTATAATTAGACAAAGATAGCGTTTATTTTACGTGTAAGGTAAGTTTTCCCCGGGTTTTTCAAAATTCAATAGCTGATAGGACTATCATTTATAAAATTGTAGCAAAAACTCTCGAATGTTATGTTAGGCAAGAGGTTTAATCCTTACGGATACGCACACTAGTCCCAACAATTGAAATAAGAACCTTTAAAACAGCTAGCTTTTGGTCGACACAATTGGTTTGTGAAGTATTAACTGTTCGCAAATATAAAAAATAAGGCGTATAACAATCCAAGCCTTATTTACTTTATTTGAAAACAAAAATACATATATTTATGTGCTGAAATAAGCAATGAATAGCTGATCTAATAAATAAAATAAAAAATATTATTTCCAGAAGTTTCCACAGAATCTGTTAACACAATATTTTTTTAAGTTTTTAAATACTAAGAAGTACTTTTTTATATTTGCCTAGTTTATAATTATAATCTACCCAGACACTGAGTTTATCTAACAAGTCACGTTAATAATTGAGCAATAATAGACTAAAATAGTAGCTCGATTTATTTTTTAATTGTTAGGGACAGAACAAAAAACAAAAAATCCGGAACCCCAAATAGTACGGATAAACGCGAATAAATAATTTAAGTAAGTTTAACAAGGTAATTTATGTTGTTTTTGGCCTTTTAGATAGTATACTAGGTACCTAAGTAATTATTTCAAATTAGTGTAATAATATCAAATAAGAAAATAATTATCTTAATTCACTTCTTTCTTTACTATCCCACAGAAAGAGTGAGTGACTACATAGTAATCTCCCGAATCAAGCTTCTATGAGGCGCCCCGTGATAAAAGATTAATAAATATTCCCTTTGGATGTGAATGAATTCCCTTTGGATGTGAATGTTACATAACCTGTACCTCGCAATAAACGATTTAAATAATGTATTATTCTGTAGCGTTTGATCTTTTGGTAAGGTATAATCAATTATAATTTATTTTTTAACCTTAGAATTAGTGGATAACTTAGAATAATTGGCTTTTAGTGTGTAAGTTTCGAATTTAAGATAAATGTGTTAGCTGTTATAATAAAAAAAGGCCGTATTGGTCAGGAAGAAATAACCTAAACCCGTATTGGCCAGGAAGACGCTTTTCAAATTAATTAAATAAATTCCAAAATTATTTATCTTGCATATACTGTAGTATGAAAAACACGTGTTTTTTTGCCATAGTTGAAGTGCCAAAGTGACCTAAACTACTTTTCTATAAAAAGCTATTAAAGTCGTTATGGATATGAAGTTTCTATTTCATAGTAAGTAAAATCCTAAAAGCTGCTTTCCATTATTTGGTCAGTTTGACCTGAAGTGTTAATAGCCTAGATATAAGAATATGCAAAATTATTCACCTGATAGTTTTGCGCGAGATACACCCCAGTGTACAGTCCTGCGCCGAAAATAATCTGTAACAAAAGTTGACCGTTTCAAAGAAGAAAAGTTATTTTCGAAAACTTACGAGAAATCTACCATTTTTACCCGTGGCTTTGCCTGCGTGGTCAAGAATTCAATTCGAGTCAAATATCGGTATGACAAATACTTTTATCACATATGTGGTAGTACAAGGTCAAGCACGGAAACGCTCCTGATAAATTGCCACTTTGGTCACCCAGTTTCCTTGCCTCTGTGTACCTCACTGATCGGCAGAGATCAGCGAGCCCCACTGGGCTACGAGTGCTTTGTTCCGCTGATCGTAGAGACGATAGGCATTTGGAAGGCGTATTTGTTAGGTATGATGAAAGTATTCTATAAGATAGGATTTTTAAAATTTCCTCAAAAATGGGAGGAAAGCGGCGAAAAAAAAATTAATCTACTCATTCTTCAACCCCAGCCCAAACCCTTAAGGCGATTAGAGTCGTCAATGACCTTGACGTTTGAGCCCTCTGCCCCGCGCGCCACAACCCGCACCCCGCAAGAAAACACCGGTCAAAGAATACACAGGCGTAGAATGTACAGAAGCGCACTCCATACATTACTGCCTATCACTTGAGTTTGTATTGATGAATCTAACTAGGTACTTCTAATAACAAAAGATGTCGGTGTATGTAAGTAATTATACTTAATCTAAGTTGAATTATTTTGATTGCCGCAATCGACGTAATGCTATTATTCGACAATTCTGGCATTCTCACCGGTCGCATATATACAGGGTGGAATTTTTTAACGTCTCCTGGAGGGAAAGTACTCTAAATAAATATAATAAATATATATAAATCTTAATAAATATATATTTGTGATATATTTTTAGTGCATAAATAGTCAACTTATTTATAATTATTATTTAATTAATATTTGCGCCTTTCCCGCATTTCAATCTATAACTCCTATACCATAAGGTTGCCTGGAAGAAATTGCTGTTAAGCAATAAGGCCGCCTATTTGTATACATTATTTCAAATTCGCTGTATAAACATATTCTGTAATCCTATGTGTGCAATAAAGAATATTGTATTGTATTGTGTATTGTAAATACTGTAGATAGAAAATTTTACTCAAAGGAAACATTCCTTTATTTTTAATAATAGAGCGGGACCCAAGGAGAATAAAGTTCATTTCCGTGGGACTTACCTCCGCCATACGAACTACAGGTATGTAGGTACTTATTCGGCATATTTTCCTGAACACAAAAAGTGCGGTAGTCACTTTCTAAGAGTATGGAGGGGGTAGCTATGACGTGACGTATTTTATTTACGCTATATTTAGATAACTACTGGACAGATTTACTTAAATAGGGTCTCAAATGAAAGATAATTTAATGAACATTGTTTTATTCTAAAGATTCATTAGTGTAAACCTAGTAACAAAATAAATATTTTCAAAAAACGACATTATGTAAAATTAAACTTTTTTTACTGTGTGAAAAGAACAGAAACCGTTAGGATTACGGTAATTTAGCTCATTATAAAAAAATAGCTATACTTATCAGCATTCTAATGAACCTAAAAACGTTTAAGTCGAGCTATAAACAACGGAATTGCAGTCGTCTAAGTGAGCGTGGGTAGCGCCGAACTGACTACGGTACTTAGATTTTGGTACGAATAATCTTGAAAATAACGTGACAAAGCGGGTAGAATCACAGCAAAATGAAAAAGTATTATGAAAGTATTCTGTCGTCTCTCCATTTAGTCTTAATGACTGAAAAAACTCTTTCGGAGAAAGCTGAAGTAGCAGGGACAGAATATAGGAATGAGATATTTTTTTTTTATTTACAAATTCTTGGTCAGTGTTTGTGTTTGACAATGATAACAAATGGCACCAATTTTGGTCGCTTCTCATTTCTATAAAATATTTTTCTTATAAAACTTTTTCAATTAATTTGAAGTTAATTAATTATGAATATAATGCATTCATATCAATAGTAAGTCTATGCAAATTTTTAAGTTGGGTCAAATGTGACCAAAGATTTTAATAACAAACAGCTTCTTAAACACAGCCAGTTGGTGTCTTTAAATCAAACCATTTGTGTAAAAAGCAGATGTTTGTTCTCGGGTCATGGGTGTTTGTCTTTGTGTGTATTCCAAGGGACCCACGACACAAGAGAAAACCTTAGTGTGGGCCTTTGAGTGTGTAGCGTAGCGTTTATTTTGACAAAACCCAATTCGATGAAGAAGGCAAGAGAATTCGCTTTTCTTACCCATGTCTCTTCACTGAATACGGAATTGCTCTGGGCGAACCACTGAGTAAAGTAGGGAAGTCCATAAAATCTGTTACGCATTATTCTTAATTGGACACACTGTACCTATTATTTAAATTTTCAAATTCAAAACTTTCCACCACAAAGAGCAGAGAGAGTAATGTGTAACCGTGTAATTACACTGGGGTTACCAAAAAAGATAACAATTCAATAATTATAGGAGTCTTTCAAGTTGTCTGACAGCCCCCGCCAAAAGGGTCAGACGTTGATAGCTATCAAATTTTTTCAATGATTATAGTCATTGAAAAATATTATTTATTCTTTTACTTTTCCATTGATTATCATTGAACCATTTTGAAAACATGAGAGTGTTAAAAGTGTCACCTAGGTGTAACTCAAAAAAGTTATTATCCACATTTTTTTCACAAAATGGCTGATTACCATTTATTATAAAGTAAAGTGTTCTGCGCTACATGATATTGACGGAATTGTGGCAACACATATGGGTCTATATTTGAGAATCTATCTATTCACTTTTATTTACTAGTTCTGGAAATTGGTTAAGCCTTTAGCGAAGTGCCTATTCACTTGTAAAACAACTCAACTATAAGTACCATAACCTTACCTCTCGTGAACTGACTAGATATCTTACCACTGCAATACAGATTTATTCCTAGTGCAGGGTGAGTTGGCTGACAGTCTGTCCCATGAAGAAACCCAATAGGCATATTTATTGCACACTGTACTTTAAAACTGTACCTACTGCTTTTAAATGAATAAAATGTTACTTATTACTACCTAGCAGCATGTCAGAGATTTATTTTCATTAATGTTCTGGTTTATTTAGTTATATCTAGATAATACCACAAACAACATAACAAAATATTCCCTGCGATTGGATATGTATCTATTATCTTATTTTATTATTTAATGAAACTATGTATTTAACAAATCAATCAGGGTCAAAAACATTTGATTCGTGTAATGCAACTTTAACCATAGCATGTCATATTACATAATCTAGTTATCTGAAAAGGAGATGCTTAAAACAATTGCATTAGAATTTTTAACTATGTCTGTTTAATGTGCAATCATCCTCCAAGAACAGGCAAAAAATTAAACTTAGAGGGTACCAAACTAGTAGCTGTTACGTAACAACAACATAAAGGCAACAGTTACTCAAGAGTCTGTTTCGATTCATGTATGATTTATTAAAATGGGCCAAAGATTCAAATAAAAAAAGCTTTATTAATGCTTTTAAACTAGCAAAATTTAGGGCTCCTCATGAAGCTAAAGAACTTTTTTATAGGAACCCATATCAAACATCAACTATGTTTTTTAGTTTTAAAAGGCGATATCAGCGCAATTTCGCAGCTATTGGTACTAACAGTGTCATAGGCCTGACCAAATGATTTCAAATGAATGAAGCGACAAGTGCCAAAGTTCACGTCGCAGCACGGTGCAGGGATTCCTCCGAATGAATCTCAGTGTTGCCGATGTAAAAAATATAATGGCGGCTGTACACTCTCGCACGCCAGCGACCTGCCTCTGCCTCGAGTGCGTACGTTTACACTCTCATACCCATCAGTACAGACCAGTACCATTGAGTCCTTTGTTTTAAAATATAACGCAAGTACGTGCAAGTATGAAGAGTTTTATTTCGATACGATACGAAGCGTTATTTTGGTTACGAGAATTTTTGAAAATAGTTCGTAACAAAATGAAGAAAATTTTTTGACAAAAAGAAATGCCTGTTAATAAAAATTATGCCTGTTCATAATACTTTTTCATTTTGCTGTGATTCTACCTGTTTTGTCACGCGCTACCCACGCTCACTTAGACGACTGCAATTCCGTTGTTTATAGCTCGACTTAAACGTTTTTAGGTTCATTAGAATGCTGATAAGTGTAGCTATTTTTTTATAATGAGCTAAATTACCGTAATCCTAACGGTTTCTGTTCTTTTCACACAGTAAAAAAAGTTTAATTTTACATAATGTCGTTTTTTGAAAATATTTATTTTGTTACTAGGTTTACACTAATGAATCTTTAGAATAAAACAATGTTCATTAAATTATCTTTCATTTGAGACCCTATTTAAGTAAATCTGTCCAGTAGTTATCTAAATATAGCGTAAATAAAATACGTCACGTCATAGCTACCCCCTCCATACCCTTAGAAAGTGACTACCGCACTTTTTGTGTTCAGGAAAATATGCCGAATAAGTACATACCAGTAGTTCGTATGGCGGAGGTAAGTCCCACGAAAATCGTTATTTGAAGACTTTTTTACGAATAGGTCCCGCTCTATAAGAAACAAAACAGCATTCAAGGATTTTCGAAATTTCGCTTGCCACACCCGGGAATCGAACCGGCTTAAATTCAAAAAAATAACACCCTGCACTTTTATGGTATCGATCGATAGGGTCAATCATCAAACATGGTAAATCAGATGAAAAGAGAAACATTAAACTACATAAAACCTAACGATGGGACCCTTAAGTAAAAGTGCTTTAACACGTCCCATCAAATTTGTAAGCTTAGATTTAATGGTCTTCCTTTCACTTAATTTACTATGTTTGTTAGGGAGATTTATCCTTACGATTGACCCTATCGATCAATACTATTAAAGTACAGGGTGCTTTTTTTGGATTTTAGCTGGTTCGATTCCGGGTGTGGCAAGCGAATTTTCGAAAATTGTTCAGTGTCATGGGCTGATTCACCACCTGAGAGGATAAGATCGAATTACTTAACACCCTATACATATTATATATATTCAATCATATAGATTTAGATCCGCATAAGTACTTAATACAATTAAATTTCGTCAAACGTCTATAAGCGCAAAATAATCAAATATTACGACTAGATTACAAACTTATAATAGTAGGTAAAATTAGCGTCCACGCGCGAGCTATACCGTAACACAATAATATCGTCTGACTGCACTACTCTCTAAGCACACTAATACATAAATATACTGTGTCAACGCACACAGGCAAACAGAAAATACGCTTTATCGCTCGTAAAAGTTTGGATACGAGTGACACAGCTGTCCCGTCGGAATGCCAGCGGAGGACTGCCGCCCGCGCCCGCGCAGACCACCCTCTGCAACTAAACGTTCGGATTTCCGTTTTTCGTAACTTTTGAATGAAAATATTGTTCGATTTACAAAATTTTAACGTTGTGTTTCAAGAAAAAGGGATTCTTAATTAATTAGTATAAGAATATTTCCATATATCATAGCCGTTTAGGAGCAGTAAGGAATTTAAGTCAAAAATCGATGTCTCGTGGTATTTTTTTTTAAATACAATACAAAGACGTAAAAAAAAAATACTGACGTTACACATGTAGTCCTTGAACAGATGTTTCACATATTTTTTTTTTCAACTTTCCCTGGCCAGTCATAAATGAGAAGTAAGCTCTACAAAATGCTCAATATTCGGAAATTGAGGGATCTAATCGCCTTAAAGGTTAGTTATCACCTAGAAAGCTCAAATTTTGCTAGAAAGATTATAACTTTTTTTTAATAGGTTTAATATGAAAATATCTGCAGTTCATCAAATTAAATATGAGTAGGTACGGTGTTTACACGAGTTTTCCCGTCCCTTTATGACTTTTCACCAAGGCGATTTATCCACCGTCGCTGATCCCCGAGCCGGGTCCGTGTGTTACGCCCCCGATGTGTCTCGCCCCCGTGGTGGACGCCCCCGATTTCGTTTGAGAATTTATTAGTTGAATATTTTTGTCCAAAGTACAGTCAGATAGCAAAGTGTAACCTAGTATAAAATTGTTTATAAGTGTCTACACGAAATGATTCAAAGTCTTAGTTATTAATAATATTTATTTATTAATAATGTCAGTGAAACCACAATTTGCTTATCTAATAAGATCACATTAGTCAGGTTACTATGTAAAAATCACAAACACACTAGATTTTTTATTATTTCTGTGCAGATTATGATTATGAGCAAATCCCACATGTAACAAAGTTTTTCCATCAAATTTATTTGAAATAAGTAACTTGGTAAGTAATTATTTCGTGCTAAACCCTGCGAAGGACCTGCACTTGCCATTTTGAGATGACACGGCCGACTAAAGTTTCTTATCCGTAAGGGGCCATTCATTTATTACGTAAGACGATTTAGGGTGGGAGGGGGTCGACCATGTCTTATTTTTCTTACAAAGGGGTGGGAGGGAGTGTCGATATTTCTTACGTAAGATCACAAAAATGCGCAAAGTTAAAATTATACTTTGAAAAAGCGCGGGCAAAGCGATTGAAACCACATTTTATCACTACTAAAAAATTAAAATTATTAGTACCTGCTTTGTAAGTACAAATAAACATTTCTAAAAATTGTAACTTTAAAAAATAAACATTAAAACAAATCAAACTAATATTCATTTTTTTCTTTAGATTCTTACGTTATAAATATTAAACAGGGGGGGAGGGGTCGGCCTATTCTTTCGAAACAATTTCTTATAATAGGGGGGGGGGGAGTCAAAAACTAGCGAAAATAGTCTTACGTAATAAATGAATGGCCTCTAACTTATTGCAACAATAAGTTGATTTCTTTGCGAAAGTGGCAGAAATAGTGTCCATCGCTATATTCGGTATTATAAATGACGCCCGTTACCTGAACTCTATTCTTTCAAATCCTTTGCGCGAAAGAGATATATAAGAAAGCGATATATATGGCTTTTGTCTTAAACCGGTTTAGTCGGACGGCTCGTTTAAAAAGGTAAAAAATAATGTATTCTGAGGAAATAAACTGTAACAATAACCTAATAATAATGTCTAATATTTTAGAAAAAAAACCTACCTAATCAGATAATTATATAATGTAACGCATCATATTCATAATAATCATAAATTTTCACAGGGAAAAATTACTTATTTAGTTCAGAAACACTTTTTTCGCCGACTTTATCTGGTACAAATGACTTTTATTACGACGAAATCGTTTGTTATAATTTAATTGAAAATCTGGTGCGTCCACCACGGGGGCGAGACACATCGGGGGGCGAAACACACGAATCCCCCGAGCCGAGCAGTCTTTCGCAAAATTATTGGACGGTAACGGATCCGCAGTGGCCAGGCGGCCATAGTAGTTACATATTGTTTTAATAAATTTATTAAGAATTTTATTAAACAATATATAACTTATTTCCCAAATTCCTACGGGAACGAAGTTCCGTATAATGACTTAGTCTACTTAATATTTTTTTGCTACATAGGCCCAGTCATCTGGTTCTTGGTCAACCTTACTAATAATTGTAGAAAAGTGTTTTTTCGTTTTATTGTACTTCCTTCACGTCGAAACCATACAATGGATCTACGAGATTTTGTACCACAGCGATAGTTTGAGGATAGGAGAGTGATATAGGCTACTTCACTCGAACGTAGTATCGAAGTATAATATGTCAATCATACCTAGGTAGGTAGGTATTCTAGTAAAACTATAATGTGACTTAATATTATCCTACTAATATTATAAATGTGAAAGTTTGTGAGGATGTATGGCTGTTTGTTACTCTTTTACGCTCAAACGGCTGGACCAATTTGGACAAAATTTATAGTTTATCAAAATATCAATTTTGATAAATGCCTGGCTTAATACATAGGCTACATAATTTTTCCAAATTCCCACGGGACCGAAGTCCATGGCGGAAAGCTAGTACTCTAAAAAATTACAAGTAAGTACCAACGTCAAGTTAGATACTTATACTTAGTTGAAAAATTAACATGCCCCTTTGACTAAACTTTGAAAATTTGTGTTGTAAGTATACTTAGATTTTTGGCTTACCTACCAACAAGTAGAAATTTGTAAAAATGTGGTAACAGTGAAAAGTGAAACCCACCATTACATTGAAAATGAATGCGTTTATTGTTTTCATTGTTATCTATTTAGCAATACTTTTGTTCTTCTATCGTGTCGATTGCAAATCAAATTTATTTAGCCCAAAACTTTGCCACTTTTACCGCTCAGTGGGTTGCGGCCATTAGATACTCCCGGGTGCAGGTGCCCTAAGGCACTAAGGGCATGAGATCAGGTGTTCCATTACTTTTAATTCATAACAATAACTTACCCCGGTTTTAAAAAGGGAAATCAAACAACCCATTATGCCTTTTCGTTTTTTTCCGATGGGGGATTGCACACAATGCTTTGGGGGCCCCTGAGGAGGAGGACAGTGCCGGTAGCAATTGTTACAAAGCGGTCGGATAAATATATTGAGAAGGAAATGCTTTGCGTAGGAATGCATCTAGGTAAACATGTAAACCATTATTTTGTAAATCACCATAGTACAGACTTACAGGATAAAGCATTAATAAAATTTACAGTGTTACATTTTTTTGAGATAATTACAAATTTACAAACATTTTTGAATTTGGTGGCCAGATTTGACAGTGATAGTGTTACTTTGTTTCTTATTTTGAATTTTTGACAGTGTAAATAAAGGAGTTTTGAACTTGTAGTTTTGATAAGACCCTCTAAGCAAGTAGATAAACTACTATGAAATCTCATTACATCACTGAATTTTTATTAGATAGGGGAGGTTAACCAATCTCCGGCCGGTTAAGGCCAGCTCTCCAAATTTTAGACTAAAATTTTAAAACCATTATTTTTTCGGATTAAAATATCATTCGTTTTTTTGATTGAATATGAATATATTCACGTTGAACGTTGAAGTCATTGTTTCGGTGAAATTAACAAAAAGACAAGAGGCTCCAGACGCCCCATCTCCAGCTTTGAGTGCCCCATCCCCGGCCACCTCTTGCCCTATCCACAGCCAGCACGCAAAAACATTTATGTTGGGATAAGAAATAGACTTATCAGTAAGTTAGAAGTTATTAACATATTAGTGTCATCTAATAGGGTTTTCGAGGGTGCTGTTTTCGAAAATTACATTCTTTTTGAAATCTAAGATGGAGAAAAATACGGAGATGCACTTTTTTGAAAATGTCGACATGGTTGGCGTTAAGTAGGTTTTTGGGTGTGCTGGTTTCGGAAATCACACCTATTTTGAAATCCAAGATGGCGGACTCGACTTTTTTGAAAATTCTGACATGGGTTTTGTTTCGGCAGGTGCTGGTTTCGAAAACATCATCCATTTTGATATCCAAGACAGCGAATGCAGCACCCTCAAAAACCTTTCAAACGACACCTAATGTCGACATTTTCAAAAAAGTACATATCCGCCGTCTTGGATTTCAAAATGGATGTGATTTTCGAAATCAGCCAGCACCCCCAATAACCTATTAAATGATTCCCATGTCGACATTTTCAAAAAAATCTTGGATTTTAAAATGCTCGTAAATGCTCGGATTTTAAAATGTTACATGCTCGATGTTCTCTCTGAAAAAACATCTACTTCCACTTAATTGACAATCACAGTAAATAAGACGCGGGCGGTAAGGGCGGTTATATGTGCAATCATGGTTTTATACACACACACTCACACACATGAACTTACACAAACGCACACTTACACACACATATATATAAACTCTTTTATTATTTTTTATATTAAGTTGTTGTTAAGATGGAAAAAGTTTTATTGAGAAATCTTTTAATTGGCGAATGAAATGTATTATAAAGAATATTTACCCTAATGTAATGCTGTAAGATTTCCTAAATTAATAAAATAAAATAAATAAATAAATATGGAAGCATTTAGAGGCGAAGGTCTGCTCTGAACCTCATCCCAATCTGGAGTCTCTGAAGGGATCCCTTCTTAAGGCAGTGGCAGAAATAGACATGGAAGTGGTGCATGCCGCTGTTCACGACTGGCCACGCAGGTTGAAGGCGGTTATAAAAAATAAGAGCGGTCATTTTAAATAAATAAAATGTTATTTAAAACAATATTTTTTAGGATTTCATTTGGTGTATAAAATATACTGATAGATAAGAAGTTAAATTATTTATTACAATAAATGTATGTGACTATACTTATGACCCGACTAAGTATAGCGATGTTTAATTTTTGCAAAAAATTAACAGGAGATTCGTTTACATTATGCTGTTTATGTTTATAGTTGTGCTAAAAGCTTTAAAAAGCCTACTCAGGGCAAAATACCCAATCCCCGACTGGTTAACCTCATCCCTCCAAATAAGCTAAAAATAATAGAAAAATTGTAAAATATCATAAAACAGAGTCTTGATATTCACCTATACTAATATTATAAAGAGGAAAGATTTGATTGTTTGTTTGCATTGACAAAGGCTTCGAAACTACTGGACCGGTTTGAAAAATTCTTTCACCATTAAAATCTTAAATTATCCGTGATAAACACAGGGTAAATGATTTTCCCAAATTCCCACGGGAACGAGTCCCGGGCGGAAAGCTAGAACTAAATAAAATAAAAACAAGTATTGAATTCATAGTTTCGGTGAAATTAACAAAAACACGAGAGCCTCCACCCTTTTGTGCCCCATTTCTAGGCTTATTTTTGAAATGAAGTATTTGTAATTTTTGTAATTAATAAGAAATTGTATTTGTAATTAATAAGAAATTATCAGTTATTTAGAACATATTTACCAATGGGTGTCATTTAATAGACTTTTGCGGATGCTATATACTTACTGATTCCGAATATTACATCCATTTTAAAAAGCGCGATATTACATCCATTTTAAAGCTGGTAAAATTTTTAAAATGTAAGTATTATTAATTATTCTTAAAATTATGAGATACATAACTTTTGCGCCGGGCCTGCGTCCGTTTTGGGCCACCTCTTTTATATAAATCAATCAAAAGTATTTTGATCCTGTAATCCCAAACTATTTAAAAAAATCTCAAAAATAACAAGTATAAACTACGAAGCAATACTTCGTATCGTATCAAATACTGACTTTATCAATTTTAAGAATTTTATTAAATATTATTTTTGTAAATGTAGCTATTTTGTTTGAAAATGTATTCTTCATTCTAAACATACGTAAATTTTCACTTTTTAATAAAAAATAATCAGAAATGACTTATTCGTGCAGTTACTTACCTCAAAGAAACTTTGAAGAAAAATGTTAGAAAGTTTTCTGAGCTACATGGAGACATAATTCTTGCCAAATTTCTGTGAAACTATTAATTTGAAAAACGACCCATTGTTGTTGCAAAAAATAAACTGGAGATTCGTTTCCACTGTATTTTTTGTGTTTACAATTGCACAACAGCTTGTAAAATTAAATGAGCTGGCTGGAGTTTGGCGCCAGCTCTAGATAGGGTATTTTAGATAGGGTATACTATAAAAAAAGGTGTTATCCCCTACTATAAAAAAAAAAAAATTCAAAAATCCATGAACCATCTGCATTATGCACTGAAAAGATAGATGTACATAAGAAGTATTCTCGGTCGAACCTAATAAAAGTGGCACACTGTCTTCCCTCAAAGAGTGATAAATGAAAAAAATATATTTTAAAACATTTGTTATTCGAAAATAACATGCAGTCCTACACTACCCACTTATCAGTATATTGGTAATTAGGTGTCCAATTCTCATACTTAAAAGAGCTTTGTATTCTTACAACTGTGCTGATCTGATAAGACTTTCAACATGAAGACAGGAAGTCTTCATTATTACCTATTATTACCTAATACATGTCAGGGGTTTTTAATATTATAATAAAAAAGAGTTTTCTAAATGTTTCAAGGGTTTTTCTACATGGATTAATTTTTTTTTAATGTTTACATTTTTAAATCTGTTTAACAATCTTAATTCCTGTTGTAAGTTTTTTTTTTTTTTAAATTGATCAAATGGCAATTTGCAGAGACCATTTTGTTTTGTCTGTAATGAGCGTCACCTATTCTATGACATTTGGGCTTTTATGAAGAATCTAATGATACCTCAATTATCAAAATCCGTTTAGCCGTATTGGCATTATGTATGTGGGTACACCGGTACAAAGAAAATTGGGTACTGCAAGCCACATAACCCTCTCTGACAGACTGGAAATATTTAGTAGGTAAGTATATTACTCCAAAATCTTTGGTATTAGGCATATTTTGGTCTGTACTTACAAAATATTTATTATATTTCCACCAGTAAGTAATAATAATACATAATATCACCACGATAAAGTAAAAAAAATGAACATGATATGTCCATAGGACAAGCGGATTACTGCGTATAATCTATTTATAAACAAAGGAATCGAAAGAACAATGAGAACTTGGTAAATCTAGATGCGTAATTTTCGTTTTTTGACAAGAAAGTTGATCAAACAACAACACTACTAATTATAATGAAAGATAGTTACTTACCACTCCTTTAAACATAGTTGTAAAATTAATGTTCTATTCTTACGTTAGAAAGCGTGCACCTTTATTATAATGTTAATTAAAGCAGCATTTATCTAAATAAACTATAATCGATAATATGAGAAAAGCACTGTGAAAATGTCTGTGAACTGTGAATGAGAGAGATGAGAGCCTGTCAGTCAGCTGGCTGTCAGCTAAACAGCTGTTTTTTTTTTTTTTTTTTTTTTTGTTAAATTTATCCCTTTCGGGAAAGGCAAAGGAAACTATGTCCTTACAGCCATGTCTTCAGTGAAAAATCTTCTTTCTTCAACTTAACCTAAGCCCTAAGCTCCTCATGTTCTGCGTAAAACCGGATAGCGTCTGTTTTACGAAAACTGGCGGCGAGAAGCACAACCGCGAGGATCTTTGTCGGTACCAAACGGAGCAGAAACACTGTTATCACTTTAATTTTTCATCACTACACGAAATTTAGTCAATTTACTGCATAATACACTATCACTATTACACATTAAACAACTTTTTCACGTCGAAAACGAAAATTCAATTGACAAAGCAACCGCTCACGCCGAGTTCCCGCCAAAGACCTCGCTAAACAGCTGATCATGACATTATTATTTTATTTTTTTGTTAAATTTATCCCTTGCGGGAAAGGCAAAGGAAACTATGTCCATACAGCCATATCTTCAGTGAAAAATCTTCTTTCTCAAACTAAACCTAAGCCATAAGCTTCTCATGTTCTGCGTGAAACCGGATAGCATCTGTTTTACGCATCATGGACTTATAATGGTTTTACGAAAACTGGCGGCGAGAAGCACAACCGCGACGATCTTTATCGGTACCAAACGGAGCAGAAACACTGTTATCACTTGAATTTTTTTATCACTACACGAATTTTTGACAATTTACTGCATAATACACTATTATTTTTACACATTAAACAACTTTTTCACGCAGAAAACGAAAATCAACCGCCCACGCCAAGTTCCCGCCAAAGATCTTTTTTTATTTGACAACTACATTAAATATATATATTTTTTTGTTTAATCCCTTTCGGCAAAAGGCAGAGGAAACTTTGTCCATACAGCCATGTCTTCAGTGAAAAAGCTTCTTCCTCTAACTTAACCTAAGCCCTAAGTTCCTTAAAATGTTCTGCGTAAAACCGGATAGCGTCTGTTTTACGAAAACTGGTGGCGAGAAACATAACCGCGAGGATCTTTATCGGTACCAAACGAAACAGAAACACTGTTATCACTGAATTTTTTATCACTACACGAATGTTAGTAATTTCACTATTATACATTTAACAAATTTTTTACGCAGAAATCGAAAATTCAATTGAAAAAGCAACTGCCCACGCCGAGTTCCCGCCAAAGATCCTTGACAACTATACAAAGAGTATGTCACTGCGTTTAACTATAACTGAATAGGCAAAGGGGTTATAGCTCATACAGCCAAGTCTGTTAAGTCAGACAATTAAACTTATAAACTACAACATTTTGTTTCATGATTCTTACAATAAAAACCCTTGATAAATAAAACTATAATTTCATAAAAGGAACAGCTTTTAGTACTGAAGATTCTTCTCTTCTTACATATCATATCATGCAGGTATAATCAGTTCGTGGCAAACTGTGGCAAACTGCGGCCCCGACAGCTACCATACTGCTCTCCGAAGCACGGAAAAGTTTGTATATAAATTGCGATTATGGTTCCCTGTCTCTGTATATGTTCTGCGTGAATTACCACTATGACCCGCCGTGCCGCCCTCCGCACAGCGCCGCTGTCAGGGCCTGTATTTTTGAAACAATAGAATTCCAATTCGCGTACGAATTAACAAGATTCGCATGAGAATCTTATACAAATTTTGACAATTCGTATGCGAATTGGAATTCTATTGTTTAAAAAATCAGGCCCCAGAATGCGATGTACAGAGGCCAGCGCATCAGGTTACTCAATTTTCATTGCAAAACCGCTCTTATCTCAACAGCACAGAGTGCAAGCGTGTGGTAACATGAGTTGCGGCCGTCCGTACATACCTACAGAAGCCAGTGCACCAGGTTACCCCATTTTCATAGCAAAACCGCGCATATCGCAACAGCACACAATGCACGCATGTGGTAACCTGATGTGCGGCCCTCTGTACATACATTGCTGGTTTTGGCTGTTGTTATGAGTGTAGTAAAATAAATATGTAATTTAATTTTAAACTTATTAATATCGAAAAACTTTCAAAAATATTCCTGAAGAAAATTCCACTAGAAAATCATTCAGAATGCTCTGAGTTCAGGGTTTCAGTTTTTGCTAAACTGTCCCTTATACCCGTAGGTAGTTGATGCCACGCTTACTTACATATTTTGTGTTACACTTCTACAAAATCTCAAACTGATGGTATAAAATCCAGGCAATTTTATGCCGTCCTCAAAAACGCTTTCTGGCACTTTGTT